>CAJHZI010000538.1:937500-1382500 GCA_905160935.1 Enchytraeus crypticus
CTAGTTACATTAAGCTTACGATTTTATCTTTTTAATTACAATGCTCACTTTTGAAAGACTTATTTTGTTTATATTTAGAGGCCCCTGCTTTTTAATTATATTTGTATTCACCCATATATTACATTTGTTAAGTTTATTAAATATTGCAGCAGCTTACTTTTATCCTATTGTCGGCTACATTTGATAAATTCTCTATCGTTTTTTAAAATTTAAAATATTGCCATATATTATGTTTGTCTTTAGTTCATAGTATGAAAACAGGTCAAAGATATGCAATTTTAACCGACGCCATTAACGGCAGAATATACTTTTTATTAAGATGGAGTGTTACTAATTTTTTAATTTCAAATAATAAATATACAGTCGAGATGAATGAAAATAGTAATTAATATTAAGAATAGATTATAAATATAAACAATAAATAAACGTATTTTAAATAATCTTATAAATTTCACAAATTTATGTCTTTGCGGAAAGTTTCAAGAACATATTTCATAGTTTTAATAAATCCGACAATAAAGGTATCTCTCTTCACTGCCGCCGAGAAATCCTTTGGTAAAGCAGAAGCCTGTAAAGCTAATGTTAACAGCAGTTTCCTCACTCGAAAGCGATGTCAGTGACGGGGGAGCCCAGGATTTGAACCCCGCACATACTGATCCGCGGTCGAATACCTTACCGACATCGCCATTCGCTCCAGTTATAATCCTGATTTGATTTATTATATTCTATTCCAGTCATCCAATATATTGCTTACGTTTTCAGTAGCACTTATGCCTTAATAAAATGTAAATTATCCTCGTATTACCTTTGCAATATAACGTCGTACAAATTCAGTGACTTTGCTGGCTCCTCGCTTAATAAATTTCTCTAGATTGTAGTTGTTTATACACGTAAAATGTCCATTACGTTGTGTCTTTCCCATTTCTGTCTTTTTAGCGTTTGCTTTTGGTCACGTTTGTGAAAAAAACGTTCATTAATGGCTTCCTTGCTTAGGTTGTTATTTTGTAGTTTTTCGTTATTTCGGTCTTTCCGTGATTTAAAGTAAATTGTTATTTATAAACGGTAATAAGTGCAGTGCAGTGCATTTTAATCAAAGCGCATTAAGAATAATCGCCATTTCTAGTACTAACCGTATCCGACATTGCTTAATTTCGTTTGAGATTCTCATGCTGTACCAACATAAGTAAACCTCGCCTCCGAATTTTTATAATTTTATCACGTTTTATAATTTTTAGCATCATTTAAAATCCCATGATTTCGCATAACAGTATTGTCTTCTCGCATTTGCTTCACCAATATTAATGTATGTGCTTTTCTTTGTTCTGTGCGGTTTCTGAGTGCAAACCGTTTAGCTGTTTTGCGGTAAAATTATGAAATGTCCACTGACGGTTTACAAAATCGTATTTGCGTAGGCCTATCATGTAAGTTATTGCTTATGTTATACTGCTATTTAACATATAGTTGCTTTTGCTTTTAACCTTATCGCTTCGTACTATTTTAGAGCTTGGAGGGTTAGATTACCTGGCAGATGAATCGCTATGTAAGTTATTTACTCAGTTTTGTTTAATCAGTCGCCATACCGAAGAGGTTAGCGTCAGTTTCTGTTCAATTAAAATCAAACACTTCTTTCCACGGTATGTTGAAAGGTATTCAAACGCTTATAGTTAATAACAATTTCGTATTAGTCCATTTTTTCAGGAAATTTTGATTAATTATTTTAATCGAATTTTAAAATTTTAAAGATAGTTATTTGAACTATTTTTTAATATTAAAATAAAATTCCATTAATTGAGAAAATGAAAAAAATATGAAGTCTGATTTAATGATTTAAGAGATTGGGTGGTCTCAAGCAGCCGAGGAAGCAAACCAATTGATATCAGATTCATCAAAGTCAAATAAGGAAAATAAATCGAATTCTAAGCAGTTTGTATACCGAAATTGGTTTAGGCCTATCTCTAGTTGCTTATTCAAATCGCAATAATTATTTATGAAATTATTATTTATTAATGAATTTCTTGTTAATATTAATTTCATTATTATTATTAATTTTGATATCACTAATATTAACCTATATTAATAATAATAATTTTCTGTAAAATTCTGAACAATCAATTAATCCTAATATTTTTAAATATATTATCATCCTGCGATCATAAAATGGATTACAAATCTCATGCATTATTTAATGTGATCCATTCCAGCTGAAATAGAGAACTCGCAATTTAGCGGAAATTCCTGGATGAAACTTTCCAGAATCCACACGGGAGAGGAACATATTCGCCTGGAGATTTCCTTCCTACCCAAAGAGCCTAATGGAATAATTCTCTACTCAGGTCACTCAAAAGATGTGGACTTCATTTCATTAGCGCTGAAAAACGGCTTCTTGGAATTCAGGCATGTGATTTCTTCTTCGTATTCAAACAACTGGTATACGTTGAATATACAATATATATATAACATACATAGACATACATTATTATTATATATATGTATAGTAGTAATGTAATAATGTAATACAGTAACGTAATCATGTAATATAATACAGCAATGTAATCATGTAATATAGTAATGTAATCACGTGTAATATTTAATATTCGCCACTGGCTGGAGCCAGTGGCGAAGTCGGTAAGACACTCGACCGCGGATCAGTATGTGCGGGTTCAAATCCTGGGCTCGCCCATCACTGACGTTGCTTTCGAGTGAGGACACTGACGTTAACCTTAGCTTTTATTTAGATATGAGCTAGGCAGTGGACGTGCGGTGCTGAAGAGCGCTGATCCACTAGAGATGGATGTTTGGCACAACGTCACAGCTGAGAGAAGGAAGAGAGATGGAATTCTGAAGGTCGATTCTCAAGCCGTGGCCGCTGGGACAAGCCTGGGAACTGCGACATCACTTAATCTCGATCTTCCGTTTTATATGGGAGGAGTACCATTTGAGGCAGGCGATGGGTAGGTTTCAATGTCATCTCTCGCTCGTATTTAACTGCCTAATGGCAGGTCCATTGACACATAACTCTTCCAAACTAATCTATCCCACAGCTTACATTTTCATAGATATTTATGAAACGTATCATCTAAAATATCATCTAATATCCTTTGTCTTTGTCTGGCTCTAACATTTTCCCTAACATTCTTACTCCCATGTTGTCATTGACGACTATAACGCTGTAGCTGTTGTTGCTGTTTCGTTGTTGTTATGCGCTACTTTTATTATCTATTCTGTTGTTATATATATATATATAACGCTGTAGCTGTTGTTGCTGGTTCGATGTTGTTATGGATTACTTTTATTATCAATTCTGTTGTTATATATACATGTATATATATATATATATATATATATATATATATATATATATAACTCTGTAGCTGCTGTTGCTGTTTCGATGTTGTTATGGGTTACTTTTATATTTTATCTATTCTGTTGTTATATACATAACGCTGTAGTTGTTGTTGTTTCGTTATTGTGATGAGTTACTTTTATTATCTATTCTGTTATTATGACCACAGAATTATGAAGAACGTTGGAGTTGACATAGGTCTTCAAGGCTGCATTGGATCCCTGAGGGTTGCCGGAACTGGAAAACCGGAAAAACTATACTGTCTCAATCCTAATTCAGCGGACGTAATGGATGATAAAAATCTCGGTTATATTAAATTAACGATTGCTTTAGATCATTAAAATTAGAAATTAATGCTTTAGTGGAGTCATTGTAGTAGTTCACTAGTTTTCTGGAAAATCTTTATTTCGAGGTACATAGTTTTAATTATATAATCATATAATCGTATGCTTTCCTTCTCTTCAATAGTTGTCAACAGTCCAATTAGTTGTTCATATTAAGAAAGGTTAAGCTTTTTAAATTTTTTATAATGCAGCATTTAACTGAACACAGAGATGGCTTCCGAGATGATTCCTATTAGCCTACATCTTATTCACTAACTGCTTAGTTGTCTCTTACGACATACGCAAATAAAGGACTGTTCTATTTTACAGTTACCCGGAACAAAGCGGCGTGATTCAGCAGTGACATGCGTCATCTAAAATATATAATCCATCCATCATTACGATGATTTTAAAAGGATAGCGAAAACAATGTATGTAAAGTGTTGAAATACTATCGGTCCAAATATATTATTTACGCTACTAATGTCCAATTTTATGAAGTTCAAATAGCTAGAAATCGACAAGTTAATCCAGGGGATAGTCACGTTTGGATTTTATGAACTTTTGAATCCGCTAATATCCGCTGATTTATCAATTGATTTATCATCTCAAATTCCATCGGTTATGCTTGTCGTGTGTTCACTAAATACTAACGGCTCTGGGAAATTATTCTGGGACATTTTAAGCGCGCAGATCGCACTACCCAATAGCAGAGCTCAATGATCTTCAATCACTTTGAATTCTTGGAAATCTAACGTTATCGAGTTAGGCTGAAGTTCTGATCGAGTTTATTTCTTAAAGTGCAAAAAGCGAATAATAAGTTATCAGGGCAACTAAGACCAAATCGATAACTAGTTAAAAGTTACTTTTATCGCTTACACATAAAATTGGCAATAATGTCGCTGATTGTGATATTTTCAGGTCCACGTTGTGATGGTGAGGAACCCCCACCTCCTGAAGAAATAAGTCGCTGTTACTCTGACTCCGTCACGTCAGGTAACGTGCACTTTTCCCTGTTCTCGTTATCTACAGATGATTAATAGAAATGCTGATTTCATCACAGCCTTTATAGAGTATTTGTCTACACATTTGGTTAATATTTGGCTCTGTGTCAAAAAAGTGAGAAAAATACGAGCTGAATTCTGCCCGTGTTTGAAGAAGGCGTGTTAAGTAGATATTGTTTTTGTTTCAGTTTCCTTACAGTAGGTCCCTGTATTGATGGAAAAATGTTGTGTTCGATATCTTATATGTATTTATCGACTAACTCTTTCACATTCAAGACACTGATTATTATTCTTGCATTTGACTTTTGCCAATCTACGCTACTTTTGTCTTTGTATTCGTAAACCACTTATTAAATATGGTTTTACAACTTTTCGATAAAACCGGTGATGTCTTGATTGAATTCATATCTTCTAGTATAAATATTTTTCCAACAAAGACATAAAAAAGATATTATTTAGCTTTTAAAAATTAGAAATATTGATTCACAGCAAGATCCGCTCATCTCCCAGATCACTTCTTTCATATGGTTCAGTAAGTAGATTAATTATATTTCTAAGGTAGCTAACTAATAATGTTCACAAGGATCTTTCAATTTCAGGACAGGCTATTGGGAGAGTTAGAGTTCCAAGGTTCGACGGAAAATCGTTCGTGATAGTCAATACTAAAGACGATTTGAGGAAAACAATTGACTTTGAATTATGGCTTAATGCTGAGAAAGCAGAAGGTAATATTATTTCTTTGCATTTCATTAATTTAAACTATGCATGTGCTGATACTTATAATACAGCCTTAATGAAATTATTTTAGACACCCATTTAAATTCTTATGAACACACTTTTGAATCACCCTCTTGGGCACCTTTGATTTGATTTTGCTGTTTGTATGGGTTTGGTTAAATAGTGCTCGATGTTGTTACTATCTCTAAGAGAGAGAGAGAGAGAGACAGAGAGAGAGCGAGAGAGAAAGAGATAAAGAGAGAGAGATAGATAGAGATAAAGAGAGAGTGATCTACATACATTTGATTCAGGCATCGCCGACATACATGTACCACTGGTTTATTACACACCAGTGCTAAACGGATGGCCACTTTACCAGTATATTATCAACTGGTTTATCAGTTTTTATCAACAACAAGACATAAATTCAAATACAGATTCTTTCGTTTCGTTCTTTAATAGTCACGGCACCTTTCAACTGCCAATCCGCCTCTCGCCTAGATTTTAAATAAACCAATGCCTTTTTCAAAGGGTGTCTATAATCTCTGAAATAGTTTCTAGTCGCCTTCCTAATTAAACTATCTGTATACACTATAAATCTACCTGACACCTGACCTATAAATCTACCTGACACCTGACCTATAAATCTACCAGACACCTGACCTATAAATCTATCAGACACCTGACCTATAAATCTACCTGACACCTGACCTAAAAATTTACCTGACACATGACCTATAAATCTACCAGACACCTGACCTATAAATCTACCTGACACCTGACCTATAAATCTACCAGACACCTGACCTATAAATCTATCAGACACCTGACCTATAAATCTACCTGACACCTGACCTAAAAATTTACCTGACACATGACATATAAATCTACCTGACACCTGACCTATAAATCTACCTGACTTAGATCAGGATCGGAACCGAACGTTAAATCATTATCGGGTTGATTTATTTACGCAGGATTGATATTCTACGGACATGGTAAGGGGGAAAAGACCTTTGACTTCCTGACTCTAAGTCTTAGTCAGGGTTTTCCTCTCGTCTCCTTTAACGTGGGAGGTGGAGCCATCAGCGTACTGTAAATATACTAATTGAAAGTTATCCAATTTAAAATTAGTATTTTAGTTGATATAACAATAGCATTAACAGTGAGCAGAATATATATATATATATATATATATATATATATATACAGACTGGGGCAAAAAAAAGTTATCCCCTAGCGAAATCTCAATAACTTTAAGAAAACGCAAAATATCTCAACGAAACTTACGGAGCTTTTAGAGGAAGAATTTCTGCGTATATCCTGCAAATTTGATGAAAATCTGTCCAGCAGGAAAAATATTACAGCGTTTCTAAGAAAAAAGTGCAAAATCAGTTGTAAGAAGGCTTTTTTAACAAAAGTCTTAATACATTGAACAAAACTCAAAATAGTTTTACAAAATTTTCGGAGCTTCCAGAGGACGCATTTCTACACATATCCTGAAAATTTGGTGAAAATATATTCAGAAATAACAAAAATACCGCGTTTCTTGGAAAAAAATGATAAAATCAATTTTAACAAGGCTTTTTTAAACAAAAGTACCGGACATTCTCTTCAAAATTTAAGACTAATTTTAACAGGAGAACGAATTTTAAGCATCTTTTATTGGAGTAGCTAACAATGTAGTGCATGCTTAAACACCACCACTAAAAAGGTCGTTATATTCTTTAAAAGGAACGACTGACATTTCGAAAAGCCTTGTTATAATTGATTTTAGCACTTTTCTCGTAGAAATGCTGTAATTTCGTAACTAATGAAAATAATTTCATCAAATTTGCAGGATATATACAGAAATTCCTCTCCAAGAAGCTCCGTGAATTTCGTAGAGATATTTTGAGTTTTCTTAAAGTTATTGAGATTTCGCTAGAGGATTTTTTTTTTGCCCCAGTCTGTATATATATACATTATATATATTATATATATATACATTATATATATATATATATATATATATATATATATATATAGTAATATTATCATTGTTTTATATTAGCATTTCTGTTATTATATGATTGCTATTAGTATTACTGAGGAGATAACGGAAAACCATTTCGGAAGCCATTGTTTTCCCAAGTCAAGTTTTTAAACATAAGTTTTAATATCTTACATTTAATGTTAATATCTTATTTTTTAGGTATGGCTATTTTACGTGCCTTACATTTACCTTACATAGCTTTACAATTGAGTAGAGTATAACTTATTGATATCTGTAGAGCTTGAAATCGACCTGGGTTAGAATATATAATTTTGGCCTGCTACTTGTTAGAACAAATGAGAGGTAGATTGAGAGAGAGAGAGAGAGAAAGAGAGAGAGAGAGAGAGAGAGAATAGTGGGCTATTGTTGTCATTATAAATGTTTACAATAATTTCTTTATAATATCGTAATAATTATTTTTATTATAATGTTAAAAAATATCCTAAATACCACTAATTTTCAATGATATCGATTTTTCAACTGATGAGAACTGGAGTACATATGGAGTACATATTAAAAGGAAGGATCCGTGTAAAATCTGATGTCATGTTTTACTTAATATAAAAAACACGCATTATAGTGAATAATCAACTATGTTGATATCTATCACTTTTAAAACCACATGTTTAACCATTAGGCAATTTAGACCATTTTCCGTATAACCAGTCCAGTGAATGTCCGAGATTTTACTCTCAGATCAGCGCGGCCGGGATTCGAACCCACGAGGATTCAAATCAACACAGGATTTGTCATTTAAAACTTCATGACGTTACCCCTACGCTACTTAGACATTCTAATATAATCTTAATTTGAAAATAAATTATTGATCTTTCACTGGCTCTAGAATGTATTCTAAGACTTTACTACGACTCTGGGTTACACGAAGGGAATATAGACTAGGCTGAAGCCAGCGGCGATGTCGGTAAGACACTCGACCGCGGATCAGTTTGTGGGGGTTCAACTCATGGGCTCGCTCGTCACTGACATCTCTTCGAGTGAGAAAACACACTTTAACATTAGCTTTTTAGCTTTTCGTGAAACTAAATCAAACGACTTATTATCCTTACATAATTCAGGAGCAATCAATCACTGCCGTTAGATTCTTGGCATAAACTGCGCGTAAACCTGTCACTGGGTGAAGTCAAGGTCAGCATGGATGACGTTGAAGTGGGATCAGGTTCTTCTAAAGGCAGACTCACCGAACTGAACCTAGAGAAAGATCTCTACCTGGGAGGGCACCCTGAATTAAATGTCAAGGACACACCGTTACAAGGAATATCCGAGGGATTCCACGGGGTTATACAGCGGGTAGGTGTTGGTTTTAACTGGCTAATAACTGAGTGGGGATAATGCTTGCAATGTAATCAAGTTGGTTGATATTCGAATCCCGGCCGAACCGTCTCTGATAATGTTTTCTCTGGTTTGAAAATATTTTTGAATTGATGTCATTTTTTAGTGCTCAGTTTCTTTCTCAGCTCCTACGGTTTGTAACTTTCCAACTCTGATCTACGCTCAAGCACAAGTTTTCTTTTCTTATTGCATATTCTAGCATATTATACCATACACATGTATCAATCGAGCAATCGCTAAGAATTTAACGTCTGCTTCCGCGTAAATAGGGCAATGTCATGAACGTCTCTGGCCTTTGTTTTTCTATTTTCACTTTCTGTAGTAGGTTGAAAACATCTTTTCCCATCACAGATTTTTATCATCTTGTCTGACTGTTTTTCATCAACGGATGTGCATCGTTTAGAATCATTTTTCTATTTTCAGCTCATGTTTTCTTCAGATCGTTTGGCAACGATTTGTAGTGACATGTGATGGGGGAGGGAGACGATAGCTAACAAAAACTTTTTTTTTGAAATCCTGTCAGTCTTTGATGAAAATACTATTTAGCTATATACTATTTAACTAAATAGTAAAACAATATACTATTTAACTATTTTATTTATTATTTACGTTAATAGTAAAATATCAAGATATATTTGGTGAATTATTTAGCTAGAAGAATATTTTGACGCAAAACGTATTCTTAATTCATCATATCAGTTTTTGAAAGAAATATTATTTAACAATCAGACAGCCGTAAACGATGAAGAATCTCATTTTGATCTTCTAGGCGACAATGTATGTTTACTCAGAATTCTGCAATCAAACTTCATAAACTGACGCTTATGCAACTTTATACTTGTGACGTAAGGCTAAAGCCAAGTTTAACGGTAGTTTATTACCGTTATATTTAACTGACATTAAACTGATGCAGTTTTATCTGAACGGGGTATATCTTGAGGAAGAGCTGGAGAAAGCTATTGAAGGTGATGTGGTAGAGGAGCATCAAGGACCTCCCTGTCTAAAGCCGTCATCCAGTCACTCTCCATGCCAGAACGGTGGAATCTGTGTTCCAGCTCTTGGCAACTTCGGGTGCAGATGTACCGAATCATACAGCGGACAATTTTGTCAGAATAAAATTGGTTGGATACATTTAAATTTTTATTATTCGATTTAATTCTTAAATGATTTTCATTTCGTTAATATTGATACACACATTTCCATATTATAGTTAGTATTAGCTATATAATAATCTGTCTTAGTGCACTGCCTACTGGCAGGTCCATGGTATATAACGCCTCCACTCTTCTCTGTCTTCCGCCTTCCTCTTCATTTCCACATATGAGTGGGTCTTTAAATCATCTAACATACCTAATCGCGGCCTGACCTGCCTCTTTTTCCTTCCATTCTACCTTCTATGACCTCTTTTAATAGACCTTCTCCCCTTAGAATGTGTCCTATCCATCTCTTCTTCCTATTTATTAATACATTTATCAACTGTCTCTCTGTGCCAACTCTCTCCAGGACTTCCTCATTTGTAGTAATAATAATAATAATAATAATAATAATAAAGGTTTAATGTTCGTTTCCTCATACAAGGATGATGTCAGGGACGTCCCCCCCCCCCATCACATGTCACTACAAATCGATTCACCCCCAAACGATCTGAAAAAACGCGTGCTGAAGAGAAATAAAAGATCCTAAACAGTGCCGGTGCGGTGATTAAAAAAACAGTCAGGCAAGATAAAATAAAATCTATGGTGGGAAGAGATGTGTTTTCAACTTTCAACGGAAAGTGGAAGTAGTAGAACATGAGCGAAGATCAGGAGGCAGAGAGTTCCAAAGCTGTAGCAGTAGGAGCGGAGAAAGAAAATGAACGTCTACCTAACGAAGTGAGAATATTAGGAATTTTGAGCAGTTTGTTATCGGAAGAACGAAGCTTACGAGAAGGTTGATATTGGATTAGGAGATCAGAAAGCTTTTATAGTAACCTAATAACATCTAACATTATGTATAGCTAATAATACCGCACTGATTTCTAATAAGTGGGCTCCTTCTTGTTTTATTTTAATTTTTCAGATGAACAAAAGGACCAACAGAAAAAACCTGGAGTGGGATTTGACGGAAGAAGGATGCAGCTATTTAAACTACCGCTGAGGTATTATCGTACCTTATTGACTAATAATTAATTAATTCCCTAAACGCATGAAATTAAATTAACTAATTTATTTGATTGATGGACTCTAAATAATGCTCGTAAAAGATATTGAATGTATTTATAAATTCTCCAAAAAAGCCTTTGGTAGCAGTTATAATGCGTCAATAACACCGCGCTGCATCAGATCTTGATGTTAAGAATTAATTTGACTAGTGCGATGCCTAACGTAGTCATCATCTCTTTCTCGCAGAATGCAAATTCAGCTTTACTATACTCAAGAATAGGTTTGTTAGATCACATCATATGGTATTCATAAATGTATGGCAAAATTTATTTTTAAATTATATTTTTCTATTTTTCTCTACCGCGTTTTTATCGTTAAGGTACATCCATATCCTCTATGATAGCCTAAGGTTTAACATTTTCTTGATATCCGTTTAATTTATTTTATTCCAATTTCGTTTTGTTTATATTTCCTTGAAGGGAACAAGCTAATTAAAAAACTGTCTTTATGCACATTGCATTTTATTTTATTTTCCATTTATTTTATTTTAGCTGATTTATTTTTTTAAATTTTTATTTTAGCTGATTCGTTTTAGACTTATCTCTAATTTTTACGTTAAATTAAATAAGATCAACCGCATAGAATATGTCACATAGTAAAGTTTTGATTGTAGAGCGCCGGAAGGTACTCAGTGAACGTGTAAATTATAATAATTTCATTAACTCTTCTTACCGATACACTGAAGTTACTATTCTTCCAAACATTATATAATTGCTATTAGGCTACATAAACTGTTTTTTTATAAAACAGAAAAGGTCTTACAAATTTGTTATTGTTGAAGCGTTCCTGCCAAGTACGAGGTTGAGTTTCGAACCACGGCCATTGATGGTCTGATATTCTACACGGTCAGTAACGAGACAGCTGGAGGCTATTTAGCTGTAGGATTGAGGAATGGAAGAGTGGAGGTGAGACTGGGGACTTTCAAACAACACCATGGAGCCGTTATGAGATCTGATGCTAGGGTTAACGATGGTTCCTGGCACGTTCTTACAATACATAGGTATACGCCATTGCTTTATTGTAAATTTTTCTTAGAAATGTATTGTCTCTAGGTATCAAGTCCAAGGGCAAGTTTAACGTCAGTTTCCTGCTCGAAAAGCTTGTCAGTAACGGTAACAGTATCAGGTAAACAACTAATGACATGCCATTGCTTTATTATAAATTTTGCTTAGATATGCTATGTATTTTCTCTAGGTATCAAGTCCAAGGGCAAATTTAACGTCAGTTTCCTGCTCGAGTAGCTTGTCAGTAACGGTAACAGTATCAGGTAAACAACTAATGATCTCTTCTCCTGAAAAACCACTTTACTTATCGTTAATTATATCGTTCTCCATTCTTTACATTTACATCAGTTCACAGTAAAATTACTAAAGTCTCATAATAAATCCTCCAATATGTCTTTTAGGACTCTAACTGAGAAATCCAATATATTTGAGTGAATTTAAACTTTATTTTACTATAGGCAGATTTAGAGAAAAAGGTATCAGCTAAATAACTAAATACATGCAGATTAAAATACATTTTAGGTGATAGTATGTATCTTACTGTATGACTACAGGGCTCTTTAGCCAAAAACTACTGTAAAATAGCATCCATTAAATTGTCTTTCATGTAACAATAGAGCGGATATTTTCTATTGCATTTATCATATTTTTTTAATATTTATATGGCTAATATCCTCGTGGCGCAGTGCTAGAGAGTTCGCCTCTTGAACGAGAGGTCGCAAGTTCTAGACTACGTTGCGGCGTGGGTTTTTCTCTTCCGAGAGGCTCAAAAAGCCTACTCGTGTACACTTTTTGAAGTCAGGCCGATGAATATGCGACATTAATGTTCCGTTTCCTATGTATTCTCCTCCATGCCGACCCCGAATAGGGACATACGGCACATTAAACGGAAGTCTTTGTATGGCTAATATGCATTTACTTGCCCGTTGTGGTTTTATATTAAAATAAATATATAAATAAATAACAAAATAAATTCTATGACTGAACGCAGAGACAAGAGGGCTGGATACTTGCAGCTGGATCATCATCAGGTGGCAAAGAAAAGATCTTTTTCTCTGGATCCAGAGCATAAAGAACCTGATATGGTCTGGATGTGGTTGGGTATGTAATTTTATATAATAATGTTAACTGTTATTTTGTATGATTTTTTATCACCTGTTTTTTATCACCGAACCGGCACCATTTAGGATCTTTTTTAATATCTTCTGCACATGCTTTTCCAAATCGTTTGGGGTGAGTCAATTTGCAATTTGTAGTAATAATTACAATAGTAATAATAATAATAATAATTATTATTATTATTATTATTTTTTTTTTTTTTTAAATTCTTTTTTTTAAATTTTACCCCGGTGTAAAGAACCTGGGGTTTGATAAAAACGATTCGATTATTATTATTATTATTATTATACTTATAATAATAATAAAAGTAAAAATAAAAATAATAATACTAATCCAGAAATTCATTCCAAAGTTATCAATATCATATCGATAGATATTAATAGATACGATGATTGAAGACAAGATATTACTTCAATTTAATTAGTGATGTGTGCTGTTTTGGGGACGTCTCTGACATCATCCCTGGATGAGGAAACGGATGTTAAACCTTTATTATTTATTTATTTATTTAATTCTGTGTATTATCTGTTGTCTTTATTAGGAGGAGCCGACAGTGTAATGGAATCACTTCCACCTTCATTCCGCTACAACTTCATGGGCTGCATCGCCAGGGTGTCGGTCGATGCATTTAACCTTGACCTCGATACAGATATTGAAGGTCGAGCGGATCTGGCGGCACAGTATTGCAGTAGATGACAAGATGGTGTATGATAATTTGACAACTCTTTCAGAATGCTAAGCTGAAGTCAAATGCGTGTTTAGAAATTTTGTACGTCTTGTTCTCCTTACGTCGACTGTAGAATAATGACTATTTGGGAACTATTTAAGAACTATTTAAGAACTATTTAAGAAATATTTTTAAACTATTTAAAAACTATTGTTTTTCACTACTTTAGCATAACTAACCTCGTATACGTCTTTCTTTAAAAACGGAAATACAAAAAATCTGCTTTTAAGCCGTACATATTTGCACTGTTAGATGTATAATGAATTTCATTGACGGCTTATATAAGCTGCGCTGGTGGGGGGGGGGGGGGGGAAGACAGGTTGATATTATCAAAAAGCTGTCAGTTTCCTCACTCGAAAGCGATGTCAGAGACGGGCAAGCCCAGGATTTGAACCCGCTTATACTGATCCGCGGTCGAGTACCTTACTGACATCGCCACTGGCGAGAGCCAGTGGCGATGTCTTGCAAATCAGTGTAGATTTGCATGAGCTACTGTAATAACTGCAACATTTCATGAGTGTATACCAACTGGTAAACATGGTCATGATGGTCCTAAAACCTGCAAGGCCCTTGAAGAAGAAGAAGAAGTATACCCGCTGGTGTCTCTTACTTAGTTTTAAATATATAAGTATTTTTACAGCACGCTCACCTGATAAGTAAGAGGTCATGGGTTCAAATCCCACTGGGTCGTCTCTTACAGTACATCTTTGCTACGGAAGCTAAGCTGTCATATGTGAGTTATACAATACCTATATAATTTTAGTCGCTCTATATTTTCTCAGCTCTTTTGACTGCTTTCCAAAATTATTAATTCCACTAGATTGTAATTTTCTCTGCATTCTTCTCTGCCTCGAAGAAACTCCATAAATTTACCCTTGATCCGGTGATGGCCGGATCGTTGACTTAGTATCGGAGTCGAAGTGATTTGAACATGATGCCTGATTATCTGGAGTCATAAATGCTGAATATTGATGAAGAAATAAATGAAAGAATCCATAGTAATAAGATAGATTTGAATGCATATGCTTGTCGAATGCCGAATCATTAGAAACATTTGCAAATCGCCGCACTATATTTCTGAATGGCTTCTGCTTTGTGATTTCTTATGTTGTTTGCTGGTTGTATTTTGACGTCAAATCATTTACTCCGTAGAGAACTGTGTAATGTTTAACAGATAAATATACATGTATGAAGTTTGAACCGAGTTTCACTCTCTCTCGCGCGCTCTTACGTCTAATATACATGTATGTCGGTTTCCATGTAAATAGACTTAAGGTTTTAGCACTGATTAGATTGTAGAAAACTTTGTGTGACTTACAGCGTAGATGTTTTGATAGAAAATTTGTAACAGGAATTAAATGTTCATATTTCTTGTGAATAATTAATTACTCAATAAGTGCAACTTAATTAATATTTGCAATTTAATTGATATTTTGATTTGTAAAATCTTTCTACGCAGTCAGTCATAGCCTCATTTTACGTAGAAACTGGAGAGATGGGGTAAATTCCCCTAGTTCGAAGGTTTCTCAAAATAGGTCATCATTTATTTTCACAGTGGGCAATGCTGCAGGAATATAAAAAGAGACCTAGATAAACGACAGAAGATGTCATGAATATCCGTTTAGTTCTCTCCATTAACTAAAATTAATTAATGAACATTAATTATCGTTAGTTTAGTAGTTTCCATTAACGTATAGTAGGCCTTCGTACTACATATATCCCTCCAGTGAAACCTTTGTCAAGTTAATCCCTCCTTTCCCAGAAAAAATTATTACAGGAAGATAGATTATGCAGTCGTTTAATGTATTCCATATTACATCAATCTGCACTTAGGTTCAATTTTAACATTCAATATACTTCCTCAGTGCTCGCAAAAAACATGTATAATGCATATTAAAAGGGTGTTTTCAATGTTTAATTAAGGTCTACAAATGAATTCACTGTCATTTCCTTCGAGAAGCCAGTTAAAATATTTGACAATGATATTAAATTAGGCGAGTTTAACACACACGCGCACACACATATATAGGCCAGCACACACAGACACACACGAATATATACTGTATATATATATATATATATATATATATATATATATATATATATATATATATATATATATATACTTAAGGTATGTTATCTGAAAGCTTTTGGCTACATGCTAATTATTCGTCCATAGAAGTTGTATAAAAGCACCTTCGAAATGCTGAGCCCGAATTAATTGGTATAACTTAATTAAACAATCAATAACGCAACAATCTACTTAAATTATGCAATTATAAACTTCAATTTTCAAATTCAATTCCTATATTTCTCTCTCTCTCTCTCTTTCTTTATCTCTCTCTCTCTCTAGCTCTCTCTCTCTCTCTCTCTCTCTCTCTCTCTCTCTCTAATTCTCTATCTCGCCATATACTGTATATGTCTTTCTACAGTATGGCTCTGCCAAGGAAGTGGCAGGTCCAAAATACTTATTTATACACCATCTGCTTTCCCGCTTCATAAAGAGCACTCCACAGATCAACAAGTTATTTCTTTCGCAGAGGTTATACGATACACATACATTATGTATGCCTACTGTAACCTGTATCTTTTAGACACATATGGCTTCGTCGGCAAGCCTCTGCCTCTACTTCCTTCCATTCTGCCTTCTATGACCTCGTATAATATTATTTTTTATCTCTCAGAAAATAAATTTTCTGATAGATAGTTAAGAGTTATATATATATATATATATATATATATATATATATATATATACACATGTATATATATATATATATATATATATATATATATATATATATATCAATATTATCATCATGAATAGATGAACTTTAAAAGTCGCTCCTAGAAAGTGCATCATACCATCACGAGCGACGGTTGAATCCGAAATAACACTGACTGCCTAAGAGCTGACGTGGTTACTCCAGCTATAGTCTAGCCTTAGGAAATAGAGGCAGGGGTAGGCCGAGATTAGGTATGTTTGATGATTTAAAGACCCACTCATATGTGGAAATGAAGAGGAAGGCGTAAGACAGAGAAGAGTGGAGGCGTTATATATCATGGACCTGCCAATGGGCAGTGCACTAAGAGAGAGAGAGAGAGAGAGAGAGAGAGAGAGAGGGTCTAGCCCTTGTCTTTGATCGGACGGCCCAGCTTTGGGGTGGCTATGACCAACACAAGAATCCCGCAGAGCAGAAATATGGAAATGATGACGAAGACCTGAAAACATCGAATGCACTTTGTCTTCTGCCGCAGTATATTATTGGCTCTGATTAACTTTGCCATCAACTCATCGTCACGCTCAGCCATTTCCATCAGCACCACATCGTCCACTACTGTTCCACAAATCCGCTCCTTAGGCCAGTCCTTGGTCACTCTCATATCGTAGCTCCACTCCCGGATGTCCCTGATGAACGCTCTGGCCGTGGGACGCAGTCTCCAGTCGATGCACTGAGGAGCGGGAACAAGAGCAGGGGTTCTTCGAGAGTCATGGTGGTTGATCCTGATGTCTTCCACGTTTATCTCACACTTCAGTTCCACTCTCATTGTATCCGCTATAGAAGCTCTGCTCATCACCGAGTCCCATATACCTGATGCGAAATAAAATAGTGGTTAAAATTATTTGTTTGTGATAGATATCGAATTTCATCTTGGTTAAGCAGGATATCAGGATTATGCAACTGTAAGATTTTATTTGTGATTTCCCGTAGATAGCGACCAGAGTTTGGACTAAATCGTTGATATCAAATTCTTATAATATTTTCTAAATAACAAATACCTTTGTTTTGCTGCAACATATATGAATATATTTAGTGCTTTCATAAGAAAAATTAAATGCACCGAAAGTTTATTCACTAAATGTAATAATTATAAAAACAATAAGAATAATATAATTATATCAATAATAATAATAATAATAAATAATAATAATAATAATGACATTAAAATTAATTAAATTATAGAAAAATATAGTCTTTTACTTTTCAGTTATCGTGCATTAATAATAAAAATAATAGTATAACTATTCTTGATAAAGTGTATTGTACATTATTTTAAGTATTATGTAGTTTAATAATAATAATAATAATCATAAATCACAATAATAATAATAATAATAATAATAATAATAATAATAACTCTGCGGCGTCTGACATCATAAACGAATTAAGCAGAAGAACCAGTGCCATTACAGGCGACCAACGGGAAAAAGCCTTTCTATGGCAGCGCCTATCTATCGCACTCCAGCGCTTTAATGCTGTATGCATTCGTGGCACATTGGCAAATGCGACCTCACAGAGCGTAGAGGAACTATTTTAAATATTTTTCATATTTCTTTTAATTAAATAAAGCCCTTCTTTTATCTTATATTTTTTAACCCAGGGCCTTATACAGCACAGGCTAATTTAAAAAATAATAATAATAATAATTCCTCGAGTATCCGGGCGGCGATTCAGCACGTATTGCTTGAATCGTTTTTATCAAACCCCAGGTTCTTTACACCGGGGTAAAAAATAATAATGATAATAATAATAATAATAATAACATCTCAAAGATTTAATTTCTTGCAAGGAGGTAGGTGCTCAGCTACTTACTGCAATCACTGCTTTTATTAACTGCCTAATTCGGGGGGGCTGCCCTATTCAAGTACGACCAGTACTTTTCGGAGCCAACCTAATTGCTATTCAGAAGAAGAATGGTGATATTCGTCCACTAGCCATAGGTTATACATGGAGGAGACTAGCGGCTAAATGCGTGAACATGTATGCTCTACCAAAGATCTCTGACTATCTTCGTCCCATTCAGCTGGGTGTTGGTGTATCAGGTGGATGTGAAGCTGCAATTCATGCTACCCGTCAGTTTATAACGAATTTGATCCCGGGTTTCTCTGCAGTTAAGTTGGATTTTGCTAACGCATTCAACTGCCTAAGTAGGTCAAAGATGTTAGAAACTATTCACAGACTTCTGCCGGAGATATTCAGCTTTTGTTCATCTGCCTATAGCCAACCGACCCTTCTCAAATTTGGGAATCAATTCATCCACTCTAGTGAAGGAGTTCAACAGGGGGACCCTTTGGGCCCGTTACTTTTCTGTTTAACTATTCAACCTGTACTTACCCAACTTCAAAGTACTTTCAGGCTAAGCTACCTGGATGATCTAACGCTCGGAGGTTTAGATAGTACGGTAGCTAATGATGTTAGGATTATTTTGTCTAAGGGGGCAGAGCTCGGTCTGAGGCTCAATTTAAACAAGTGCGAGATCATCTCTAAGACAATTACTCATGATGATCCTCTCCTAGAATCTCTCATGAAAACTTCAATCACTGATGCGGAACTTTTAGGTGCTCCTCACACTGTAGGCCATGCCATGGATACTAAACTTGAGAAACATGTTGCGGATCTACAGAGAGCTGCTGCAAGATTGAAGGATATACAGCGTCACGATGCTCTGATCTTGCTGCGCTACTCTGTTAGCGCTCCTAAGGTTATGCACACTCTGCGTTCTTCACCCTGTTTTCAACACCCATTACTTCAGAATATTGACAAGATTTTAAGAGACTGTTTGTGCAGCCTGATAAATGCAGATTTATCAGACTCTCAATGGCAGCAAGCAAGTCTTCCAGTTCGGAACGGTGGTCTCGGAATTCGCAGTATTTCTCAACTGTCTCCGTCAGCCTACCTGTCGTCTTATAATTCAACTCGGAGCCTTCAAGAAGAAATACTGAGAAGCAGTGTCTCTTACATCGATCCTGTGTACATCAAAGCTGCTGAGTCAATGTGGTGCAGTGAAGTCGAGGCCAGCGCTCCAGTCGGTCCTGCTGCTGGAATTCAAAGAAATTGGGACGATTGTATTGTGAAGAAGAGCTTCAATCAGATTCTAAACTCACTTTCTGACTTGAAAGAGAAAGCTCGACTGATTGCAGTTTCGTCTCCACACAGTAGTGACTGGCTGCACGCGCTTCCGATTGCCTCCTGCGGATTACGCCTTGACGACGAATCTATCAGAATAGCAGTTGGCCTTCGTCTCGGCACCAAGCTTTGTGAAATTCACCAATGTGTGTGCGGTAGTCTGGTAGATCCTAAAGGTCATCATGGACTTTCCTGCCGCAAGAGCGCTGGCAGATCGAGCAGGCACCACAACATAAATCACATAATTTGGCATGCCCTGATTAAGGCCAATATACCCTCCAAATTAGAACCGACTGGAATTTCTAGATCAGATGGCAAAAGACCAGATGGTCTTACTCTGATCCCGTGGAAAGGTGGCAAATCTCTGCTTTGGGATGTTACAGTAACAGATACCGTAGCTAAGTCTTATTTAAACGTGTCTTCGGTGTCAGCTGGTGGAGCTGCTGAACTAGCCGCCGACAGAAAAATAAGCAAATATCATGAATTGTCTCGTAGCTATTGTTTCATACCACTTGCTCTCGAGACTTTAGGTCCTATGAATAAGGAAGGAAGCGAATTTATTTCTTCACTGGGTCATCATTTATCCGCCGCTACAGGAGATAAGCGCGAAACCAGCTTCTTGAGACAGAGACTTTCAATCTGCCTACAGAGGTATAATTCCATCTGTGTAAGGGGGACCTTTAGTGCAAATCGGACAGATAGCTATACTACAACTGAAAACACTCTTGTATCTGATTATCTAATTCGTTCTACTTCTCTCTAAAACAGCTTGGCTCACACTCAGAATTTAATTTCACCTCGCCATTCTTCAACAGTCTACCCACATGCACAGCTCCGTTCGGAATATCGTCATCATGGTCAGACTGATAATGAAGTTCTTCATGCACATCAACTAGTTTCTGAAGATCTTCATGAACTTCAACCCGAACTTACGGCACCTGCCGGAGGTCTTGCCAAGGCTGATGCAACGGAAGAAAGTGATGTGATTAAGAGAGTTTTGTCTACTAGTCCATCTACAGACGCTTATCCTCCTCAATCTGCGCTATTCAAATATGACGCTCACAACCCTTACAAGACCTCTGACTTAACTTCCACCCCAACTGTGACTGCTATCTACAAAGAGAGCTCCTTAGGTTTGTTGGAGAGTGACTCAGAGGCTATTCAGTCAGTGTGCCGAGGTTATAAGCCCATCTCACTGCGCCGTCTCGAACAGGGAGTCCTGGGCTACACAGCCTCAGGGAGCGTTTCTCCGCCGCCTCTCAGCCCTGTCCTCCACGGCGTACCAACGCCGTATCCCCTAGATGCTCGAAGGCCGAGACCCTCATGGGTGCCTCCAGGGATGGTAGGAATAAATTCCATTCGAGTAGGAAGAGGCAGGTATCGAGGCTGTCATTGGTCGATCCTCGGAGAAATTTAAGCAGTCAGCCTGTCGAAGGGCTTGAAGAGTCAGAGAGTGTGGTAAAGAGAATGAATGAAATTTTCACGAACCGAACGTGGGTCGCTACATATCACAACGACCAGAGGCGCATTAAAATAGTGAAGGCTAAGAACTACGGGACTCACGAGAGGACAATGGAACAGAGGCCTGACGAATGCGGTGGCTCCTCTGGTACTCTGGCTGGCTACCCCTCCTCACCCAGCCATATGTCCAGATCTCCCTGCAATCAGCGGCATGCCCCGTCCAATCCAATCCCAGTCACGCTTCCCCTCGACATTCCCTGCAGAGTTTATCACGGAATACGACAGGGGAGGCAGGGAGAAGGGCGCTGGGACTTATGTCTGAACGTGCAGAATCCGCTAATGAAATCGTGGAAAGGATTTATAGCGTTGCGGAAAGCGAGCCCGGTGAGTTGCAGGACACTGAATTGGAAGAGTTGAATGAACAAATTACTGGTGAACAGTTGAACCTCGACAATGAGATCACTGACGTGTTAGGTGACGGTCGCGATGTGGTTCAGAAACACTATGTGGACGCTGTTAGTGTCCTGACGTAACCAGAAACATGGAAAACACTTCCATTGTTAAAATAATGCTTTAATTATTATTATTATTATTATTATGGTTATTATTATTATTATTATTATTATTATTATCGCAGAGGTCAAAGTGTGGAATGAACTTCCAAATTATAAAGACATTCGATAAGTCTGATGGCGTTAAGAAATTTTTTTCAGTGCATCCTATTGAACAAACCTTCCTTTAAATGCAGCTCTCTGATAACCTCAGATATGTCTAAGAGTTTTGCATTAAAATATAGTGTAAGGTCATCTCTTAATTTACTATAATTACAAACCATGAGACAAGCATAATAATAATAATAACAATAATAATAATATATTATTATTATATTATCATTATGATTATTATTATTATTGTTTTTGTAGTTTTTGTTGTTATTTATATTACTAATATTAATATTAATATTATTATTGTTATTATAATTATTATTATCATTATAGTTATTAATAATTAAAATAATTCTTACCACTATAATATTATATACTGTATGAAATATTTAAATCGACTTTAGTGTAGCAAATAAACAAATAGGGATTTAGAAAGATACCTTCTAGTTCGGTCTTTGTGGCATTTCTCTTTATACTGGAGATCTTCTTGTCATAGAGAGTCCTTAGGAACTGAATGGCAATGAAGTCATCGTGCACTGAATACTGTCCGTGCGGAAGAAGAGTTACCTGAAAGTTCAAATAGTTCAATCTACTCTAGGTTAGGATAATTTAAATTTAAGTTTAAGTCGTTAGGTTACTTTTAATAGTATCTGGGATAGTTTAAATAACCTGTTCTGATATTATTGGCCCAGTCGTGGTTTCGATTCCCGACCGAGCGCTGGTCTTAGAGTAGACTATTATAGAGTATATTAGAGTAATTGATGAGTCCTTGACAGGAAAGATTATAAGAGCAGTTAAGTATATTGTTTAAAAGTTTAAATATATGTTGTAACAAAAGTGATAGATGTCAGCATGAGCAGTCATTTCATTCTCAGTTTAACTATTATGATTAACTGCTACACACCTAGTGTTGCACAACGTATTTTTACGATGATATCTGGCACTTTTAGATCTGCATTTCAATAGATCATCCAGTAGAGACTCTAGGTTGAGTATTCGAAATGAGTGAAATAAATTGTCAATCGAGATTTCGATGGAATATTTGATTGAAATAGATTATCAATCAATCAAACAGTAAAATAATTAATTCCATCAAATTATGAAAAGATGGTTAAGAATGCTAATTTTTCAAATAAATACTGTAGTTCATAATTAATTAATTTGTTTTCTCAATTAGTTTATTGTAATCATTTCGATGCTCACCTGTAATTTAATAAATTTCTATTCACATTTGTGAATATACAGATTGTATATACGATAAATTATTATTCAATGTATGTAATTGAAGTTTACTTTAGATTGACCTGTATTAAACTAGGCTATTCTCATGCTTCTCACTGATATAGCAGTTAAGAAATTTATTTATTTGTTTTAAACCACCATGCTTACAAAATATCACAAAAATAAAAAACAAACGTCAACAGTGAGCAATGGTTTGAGGCTTCCTGAGGAGCCCTAAGGTCATCGAGCAGGACACCAACAAAGTAGCATTTGCACGATATAATATAACTAAATAAGAAAACAAATTAATTAATTCTGAACTACAATATGTATTGTCACAAATTAACATTGTTAACGATCATTTCAAAATTTCATGAAATTAATTATTTTACCATTGATTGCTATTGATTGATTGCTCATTTAATATACGTTTTATTCAAATTAATCATCTATTGAATGCCTGACAGACGTAGAGAAATTTTTGCTTCAATAAGTAATATTCTTACACTTATCGAACATTTACAATCTACACTTATTAAATCAAACCTTCACACTTTTCATGCTCTCCCTATGGTCGGTCGTTATGACCGGTCGCAGCACGCCGATGTGAGGTTTGATCCTGTAACAGTCTGGCCTGTTGGTCATGAACTTAAACAGAATGTCACGACGATTCGATGGGTCGAACTCTCGTCTAACGGTCACAGTTGAATCACATCTGGTCAACCTTGACGTGGGTCGAAACACCAGGACGAAGCCCGGCGATACTATGCCCAGGTGCCCAACGTATTCTCGGGGAGTTACCAGAACATTGTAGGGTTCGGGCTCCGGTGGGGCTACAGATGAAGCTTTGCTCGAAGTGGTTCGAACATCTGCAGAAGAACTCTTCTTCAGCGATGGTTTACCTTCTTCTAAAACAAAGCACGCATTATAGTGAAATGATCAACTAAGTTGATATCAATCACTTTTTAATACCATATGTTTAAACCGTTAGGCAATTTAGTCCATTTTCCGATCATTTCCAGTAAATGTCCGAGATTTTACTCTCAGATCAGCGCTACTACTACTTATTTGTTTACTTACTTGTTTCTACTGAAACAAGCAAAAATATTGAGAAAAGTTAGATTGATATGCAAATTTTAAAATGTTTTTTCGCAATCGTCAGCCTTTTTGAGAATGTGTATAGAATGTTGATGTAGAGTTGTGGTAATGTGGTCATGAAGTTTTAAAGTACAGATACTGAGATGAACTGAACTCTCGCGGTTTCGATTCCCAGCCGCGCTGATCTGGGAGTAAATAGTCGAATATTCACAGGGCTCACAGGCTTGGATTTGCCTCAATAGTGCTCGATGATGTCATGGAAGACAGTAGCACTCTAACTGTTATTATTAGTGTTATCATCACAGATACAAGATATACACCAAAGAATGAAACAGCTCTATTAAACATTTACTTTTTGTTTTGCTCTCATTTCGTGACGCAGTGTTCATCTAGGACCTGGGCTCTTCAAACACTTCGATGAAATATATAATATCTTTATTTATATTTTGTTTCTTATTCTATAAAATGTTCTAATGTCGCTTTACTTTACAATATTCTTCTTTAAAAATTTAGCAAATATGGACGGCTATGCTTATATTTAGGCGATACTGTTTTCAATTATTTATTTACTTAGAATTGTTGACGTCAATATGAAAATATTTAAAAGCAGGAATTTAAAACGGCTTTAAAACGATATATTTATTAAGACGGCGCTTATTGATATGCCTTTGCAAGTTATTAAACGACTGAAAACTAACTAATTTCTGAAATAAAAATATCTACCTTAAATGAAATTGCACTAATACATGTATTCTTTCAATTATACTGACAACAACTGGTTTACCTTTTTGCTATGTCGTGTGGCACACCGGTTTGTGTCTGCAAAGATTATCTGGAATTTGTACCGTTTTGGACCTTCTTTTCGCTCATTGGCTTGAATTTGTCTCAATAATGTTCGTATTTCATGGACGATAGTAGCATTCTTGTGTGGCCAACAATTGAACAAGCAGGTACTCGTTTTGTACTATAATATTACACTTACAGCAGACTCCGTCTACTTTTGCTGTGCTTTGCAGGGCTCAGTAGATATTGAAGCGTTAAACTAACTATTGTTATCGGCACTAAATACAGATTTGCACTGGATTTCTATTGCAGATCAGTTTAGGTGATACGCTCTTTGCATGTAAAAAGCTGGTTAAGCTGATGTTAACGTCAGTTTCCTCAATCGAAAGCGATGTCAGTGACGAGCGAGCCCAGGATTTGAATCCCTCACCTACTGATCCGCTATGGAATATCTTACCGACATCGCCACTGGCTTCAGCTGTACTATACATGTATCTACTAAAGATGGGAATCGAACCGAATCCGAACCGAACCCTAAAAACTTGAATTTTGACCGAACCGAACTCGAACCCGAAACCAGACTTCGTCCAAAACGAACTGAACCAAACTCTTGTAGTTACTTTCTTCTTCACCAGCCTGACATTAAATAAAGATAGTAAGAACAATACAAATATGTATTGGTTTTTGCATTTACATGTCTTACAGTATCTAACAGCATATACTCAGGTAAAGCTGGTTCCGACACAAATTTTAAAATGGTAGCGGTACAAAGGATTGGAAGCGGGAAGGAAGACGGGCCTACGGAAGATAATGGATAGTCTGAATGATACGGCATTGAAATATGGAATGAACATTAATACCAAAGAGACAAAAGTGATGAGAATATCCCATAAAAATCTGAAAATGCTTGACTCAATCTAGGTGGATTTGTTCTTGTTAAATTCAAATTATGATTTTTTTCCAAATTTTAGTGTGCTACCTTAATATTTTTGCAGATAGATTTACAAATAATTATATATGACATTCTATATGTATTAAGGCTATCTGGAGTAGAGTAAATAATTTTGCACCATAGCGATGCAATAATTTCATAACTATTTTCATAACTTCATAATTGATCTGAGAGTTTCAAATTTGAAACCCTAAGGTAAATTATGAAGCTTATTATTGGTCAGTTGATAGCAAACGGTTTATATTATGATCATTTTTCTATGGAAGTACACGTGTTTACCAAATCATCTTTATTTGACATTTTTATGTTACTAAATTGCACTTTGTCTCTGAAATATTGGATCAAATTTTAGCCAAGACATTTCCACTTAATTATAAACGTATCCAATAATTAGGCCTATAGTGACAATAAATATTTAAAAATTGATGAAGCATTCTATTTACTCGTTATAATCAAGGAAAATATTTCAGATACAATAATGAAGCTAAATATCTATATTATGAACATTTGCTGGTAAACTAACAATATTTTAAGAAATGTACAGAAATAAATACCACTTCTCTCCTTTTTTCATTGTCGTATTTTTATCCAGATAAAAAATGTGGCAGCTATTATGACTTATGAATTTTTAAGCATAAATTATTTACCATAAACCATTTTAGACATGTTTGTCATAACCATGATTATTATAAGTTAAACAATTGCAACATTATCCAAACCAAACCATTTCTAGCTCGAATCGAACTCTTGCGAGTTGGAAAGCAAGCCGAACTCGAACCGAACCCGAACCCTTGTTAGAATCGAACCGAACTTTCATTTTCAACGAACCGAACCGAACTCTCAAATTGTCAACTGCTAACCGAACCCGAACCGAATCTAACTTTCATTTTCAACGAACATAACCGAACCCGAACTCTGAAAATTCATAAAATTCCCATCTCTAGTATGTACATGTATGGTACAGTGACATTTTCATATTATTTCTTAAAAGCAGTTTTCACTATAGTTTCACGTGTTGTGCCCAGGACTCTGAATAATAAACCAAAAGATTAGAAGGCGAATAAGCATGAAATGAGAGGTTATTGGTAAACCAGAAATCTTATTGTTCCCAAGGTTTATGTCATATAAGCTATAGATTTGTCCCCGTGTTGTGTCCGGGTTGTTTGAAGAATTGGCCAACCGGTGACTGTAAGCGTCGTAGACGACTAAAGCACTAAGATCTATACCAACGTCAGAAAGGGCATTCGGTTGGTGAGCGCCTAGACTCCAGAACTTGCTACAAAAATTAAAAGAATGGAAAAATCTCTAATAGGAGATTGACTGATGATGTGATGTGGGACAGAGAGAAACAGTCTATTCGTATCCCGACCCTGATTGAATTGGGATTCAAGGGATGATGATGATGATGATGATGATGATGATGATGATGATGAAGGTATAGACTTGGAATAGCTTTTTGTGAAGGATTTTGATTGATTGATTCGTTTATTGATTGAGTGAGAAACTGAAAAATTGATTGACTTATTTATTTATTTACTAATTGATTGATTCCTAAATACTTCATTAGATGATTGATTGATTATTTGACACCTCTACATATATTGTAAGCACACTGAATTGCATTAAGTTCTTCCTGACGAAAGTCTCTCATTTCTCGACTTCGTGCTTCAAATGAAAACATTCATTGACGTTCGTGAAATTCAGTTTCTCTTTTTCTATCTCGCGGTCATGTTTCATTTATCGATCATACAGGAGAGCAATTTAATTCATTGGAAGCCCCTCAACAACTGCTAAGTTCATTCCGCAGCTTCACTCTACAACCTCGCCCGGTGGATTTAACATAGAGTGGTTTGACGCGTATGGGATTTGACCTTTTCTATCCCCTTTTTATCTCTTCGGTGTGATTTTGCGTTCACATAATGCTCAGTGTTGTCATTGACGACAGTAGAACTCTAATTGCTTTTGTTGCTGTGGTTTGCATGGCTTATCTTTGTTCAACCCTTTTAAACGTTTGAGGCCTTTTTAATTGATTGTGCAATTTAGTCATTTTTATTGATGCCTATTCTACCGAAAAAAAATTATTTAATCAATAAAGAAGTAGTTTCGACAGGCAAATAAATGTTACGAACTTGATACATACTTTAACAGGAATTTTATTGATTTGCAACTTTTCTACTTTTCTTTACAAATACATATACATATTACTAATTACAAGCTTCAAATATGGTGAGAATTCGTCAAGCTGGTTGCATAAAAACTTCTAGATTTGCACAGGCAACATGGGGTGCAAATCAAATGCCCTTAGTCAGTGAGACTGAAATGGGACTTCAACAATGACAAACATGGTTCTGTAGCTCATTGGATAGCGACGTCAACTTAAAAATATTTTGGCACAACTTTCGAATCTGTATAGATCTCGCTCACGTTAGGTAGATTTAAAATAATAATAAATTCCATTGTGTATTTAGCGATATGGAATATTTGAAAAAGAGTCGCATTCAGTCTATTGCTTCAAGCGCTTTTTCTTCTCTACTACTATGCCTGTTTCTCTACTTTACTGTTGCGGAGAATCAATGTTAGAGCACAGGAATACATCATTTGTGGATCTTCATAGTATTACTTTGCACTTTTAAAACGTATTAAAATTGGTATTTATTGGTATTTATTCATTTAAAGTTTAAAAATGGTATTTATACTGCCTATAAATACCATTTTTAAACCATTACGGTCAGCTAGTTTTTTAATATTCAGTAGCTACAGTGTCTAGGTCAGTGCGTTATAGTCCGGAGTTTACTGACCATTTGCTGGCTCCGCTATTGTCTCCACTAAACCAACATTCGCATAAAACCCGACGAAACGCTGCTAAAAGTAGGGTCTATACTCCATATACTGTCTATACTGCGTAGGGTCTATACTGCATTTACTGCCTATACTACATAGGGTCTATACTGCCTATACTACATAGGGTCTATACTGCATATACTGTCTATACTGCATAGAGCATATACTGCATATACTTCCTATATTACATAGGGCATATACTGCATATACTGCCTATACTACATAGGGCATATACTGCCTATACTTCATAGGGCATATACTGCATATACTGCCTATACTACATAGGGCATATACTGCCTATACTTCATAGGGCCTATATTGCATATACTGCCTATACTGCATAGTGCCTATATTGCTTAAAAAATAAGTAAAATTAAAAACAAATTATAACATTGAATTATGTAACATTAATTATAATTACTAAGTAACAGGTGTTGGAATTCTTCGCTCTACTTTGAGTCCATTTCTACGCAACCAAGTGCGGACAAACGTAGCTCCACTGCTCCAGCCTGTAGCTGTTGTTAACTCGTTAGAACCAGGGATTCAACACTAAACCTCTGATGGATTGTGATGGATTGAGTTCAGAAACATGTCGCAGCAATCAGCAAAGTTAAGCGAGTAGAGTGCTTGTAAATGCATATATGCCTATGATTGCGGTGTTTGGTTTATGTTAGAGTCGTCTTGACGGATTTTCTCGACGAAATACGACTAGGCTATCAGTTTGTTCTTGTGTTGGATACAACAATTTAAGAATAGAATTCATTCAAAAGTATGATAAGGTGTCCCCGTGTTGTGTCCGGGTTGCTTGGTGAATAGACCAACTGTGTATTACACGTGTCGTAAAAGGCGACATCAAAATTAGATCCTCACTAACTTCAGAATGGGCATTCGGTGGTGAGCGCCTAGGCTCCAGAAAATGCTACAAACATTTAAACGGATGGAAAAGTATGAGCATATTGTGATTGGTGTGCGACAGAGAGATTGGAGAAAGTTTATTCGTATACCTCTTTAAACTGAGATTCAAATGAAGATGATTATGATGATGATGATGAGCGTGATGAGGTGTCATTTAGTGTGGTAATGGTGTAGCAACTATCATGAGATCAACTTATTCGCAGAGATTAAGTGTAATTAATATTTTTTATCTTTCATTTTGTAATTTTTTTATTACAATGATTATTATAATCATGATTAATTTATGGTTGGTCGCTGGTGTTCTCTCTATAGGAAGAGATAACTATGGATGAATCAAGTGCCGTAGACCAGATATAGGCATTCAGCCACTGTAAATGGCCTAGCCAGGTATAGTGGTTGAGTCAGGTCTAGTGGCTAAGTCAGGTCTAGTGGTTGAGCCAGGTCTAGTGGTTGAGCCAGGTCTAGTGGTTGAGCCAGGTCTAGTGGCTGAGCCAGGTCTAGTGGTTGAGCCAGGTCTAGTGGTTGAGCCAGGTCTAGTGGTTGAGCCAGGTCTAGTGGTTGAGCCAGGTCTAGTGGCTTCTAGAGCCAGGTCTCTAGTGGTTGGGCCAGGTCTAGTGGTTGAGCCAGGTCTAGTGGTTGAGCCAGGTCTAGTGGTTGAGCCAGGTCTAGTGGTTGAGTCAGCTCTAGTGGCTGAGCCAGGTCTAGTGGTTGAGCCAGGAGTTTCAGTGACCTACAGTGTACTTAGTAAAATATATATCTATCTCTTAGTGCACTGCCTACAGGCAGGTCCATGGTATGAAACGCCTGTACTCATCTCTATCACCCGTTTTCCTCTTCACGTCCGCATGCGAGTGGATCTTTAAATCAACTATAGCAAAAACAATTTGTAAAATGTATCGTAAAATAAATGTCAAGCAATCTATTTCAAGCAGTTTATTTTCTGTAAGGAATAGAAGTGAAGTCACGATTGAAAAATAGTAATGCACGCGGTACTACGAAGAGAGGGGAAGGTGTAGATATTGGTGAAAGTGGAAGGAGATAAATGGATGTGAGTTTTAGAAGGGCCATGGTCGACACAACATTTTGCCGATGGGTTAGTTTTTAGAACATCAGAGATACGTCAATACCTGCTACCTTCTTCCTATCGCTGAAATACGACGAGCTACTTACATATCTGCTGAATAGCTTGAACATTATGTCGTGTGAATTTAAACGTATTTAATTTGTGTCTCCAAAACTTGAGGGCATTCAACAATTAAGATCGAAAAAGCAAAGCGGGCTCTGCTACTTCTTTGTTGTTAGACTTACCTTTATGTGCATATTATGAATTTCTGATTTATTTGATATGAATTATTGTTAACTGTATTATCTCACAGAGCTTAGGTTCTTTTTGTGGTAACCCTCTTCCTGATTATTTGTTTAGTTTCTAATTAAGCATGTTGCATTTGTTGTTTATTATGACATGAATGCAAGAAAGGTTGACTGAAAAAATAGTAAATTAGAATTAAAATGAATAAAATACCGAATAAGAATATGACACAGATGGGTAATCATTGTTCTAAGGGCAATGTTATACGGAAAATTTCCTTAGTGGCAACTGTCATAGGGGCAATTATATAGGCGATATTGTTTAAGTGCGCGAATAATATGAGGAAGAATTTAGTGCATTTGACATTTAAATTTAAAAACTAATACTTTGAGGACAACATTCCATGTTGTTTGGGACCTAAGCCCCCTGATGTTTAGGGACTAAGTCCCTGACTAGTATAGTATTCTACCATTTGCTATATAGGTTACTTGCTTTACCTTTCCCAGTTTTTCCCAGTCAGTTTTAATATTATTAGAAAAATGACAATATTATTAGTCTTATAACAAGCGGATATTGATTATATTTATGCAAAATCAATATCTGATGTTTAGTAAAATCATTAGGCTTTGATATTAAGAACAGCACTTCACACTTTCTCGCATATATTTTCTATGGTTTTGTATAATTCTCTCTTAAGTTACAAAATGAAGTCTTATCGTTTCTAAACTATTTTTTCCAATTCCAATGTTCCTGCCAGCAGCGGTGGATCCACATCAATATTCAAGACTTACATCTACACTGTCCAACTCAAACCTTCCAGATATCGCACACACTTAAGCATCTCTCTCTATTAAAAAATCTATTTAAATCAAAACATGAATTTCCAAATATATAAGTCTAGATATTTAGCCCCCGAGTTCTGCTCTGGTGTGGTTGGACTACTGCAGAATATGGCAACCGCAAACAATCTGCTGCGTGCACGTAAGAAGCGACTAAGGCAGCTGAGGATGACAAGATGAGACCCATCTCCCCATGAAATATCTTCCCCCCAGTATTAAAAGGTAATTAATCCAACTACCTGAGGAAAGCAACGGGAAAGCATCTCAGAATGGATACTTTTCGCAAGCTATAGGCTACATAAGGTATGGATAAGGCATGGAGTTCGTGAATGGTTTAACTTTTTGATCTAAAGAATGCTTGTTGAGCGAGAAAGCAGACCTTGAGTATGAATAAGTACCTTGAACATGCCACTTGGCAGTGCACTAAAGCGAAAATAGTGATAAGTCTTTAGAGATGAAACTACATAACGTTTTTTTACTGCAGACTGATGTTATATTCCTCTGAGAGAAGGAAAAAGTGGTGTTTAGAAGATGCATACATTAATATTTATACATTTATTTGGAGGATAAAAAAGTATGCTGATAATTTTATATTAAATGAGTCCGACGTTTAGAAACATATATACATAATTTTTAGCTTGTCGCAATTGAATTTAGCGATTTAATAACTAATATTATTTAAATTTCTGTAAATTTTATTTACATCTCCATTACGTAGATTTTAATAAGGTAATGGGGGTGTATGAAGTTTGCTTTGCTTAGGAAGAAAAATCCTATATAGATGTTTTATTTTAATGCTTTACTTATACACATTGAAAATACTGTTCAAAGCTTCTTTAATTGTATTTTTGGTTTTAGTTATTATTAGCAATTTAATTTCTATATTTTTCAATATTTATTCTAATATCATCTACAGATGTATATTTAGTCAACACGTGCCATCTATCACAAGCTAAAGCTCTGATAGACTGAAACGTTGCCTTGTTGACATATATTTGGACACCGGATCAGGTGCACCGTGCATGGTCCATGTCCAGTTCTCTATCCGACACTGTCGTGCTATCGAGCAGGAATCAGACGTTATACTCTGTTCTAGCTCTTAAAACCCTTTCTTTACTGCTGGTACTTTGAAGTCCTCTTCCTATTACAAGTTATATCTGTACCTTTCAATAACACCCCCTTATTTTACCAGCGGTACTTTAAAGTCCACATACGCTACCAAGACGTTCTTGCAGTTTGGATGCGAGAGACACCAATTACCCAGAATGCTTAGCATAAAAACTGACGAATAGAGTCGATTTATTTAAGTTTCAAAAACTAATCCTGGTAAAGAAAGGGCTAAGATCGGGCATAAGCATTTTTTCTATAACTAAAGTAAAGATAGCTATACAGTTTTAACTTGCACTTGTAAAGGATTCTATGCTCTGTAGTATTCCCAACAAAGACTAAAGGATTAAGCTGGAAGCAACAATACATGACACTTGGAGTGGAAGAGAGAGGTCCACTTGATCCCTATATCATAAGTAAACATTTCACTGAAATTTCCTCAAACATCAACAAGCTACAAACACAGATCTTTCCGTGGGCTCATAAACGAGCGAATCCTCTGGAAGAAAATGATTTAAGATACACAAATTTTCACGAAACAAGAGCAGAGATTTTTATCCGTTGCTTGGAACGGCTGTGTAAACAATCTAGAGGCTCCTAACTTGTTTCAACACTGAAATTGGCAGTGAACCGTCTTGAGCAAACACTGCACTAGTAAACCAGATTGTTTATATCCCTCGTCCCTAATCGCCTGCCGAACACGACCTCGTGCCATCGCTATAGCTATAGCTATAGTTATTGCTATAGTTGTGGCTAAAGTTGTGTATATAGCTATAGTAATAAATATAATTGTGGCTATCGTTGTGGAAATAGTTGTGGCTATTGTTGTGGCTATAGTTGTATAGTTGTGGCTCTAGTTGTGGTTATAGTTGTGGCTATAGTTGTGATTATGGTTGTGAATATAGTCATGGCTATAGTTGTTGCTATAATTGTGGCTATAGTTGTTGCTACGGTTGTGGCTACAGTTGCAGCCATAGTTGTGGCTAAGAAGAAAAATGGTATCTCTCGGAAAAACAACCCATTTACCTCTTAGTTATTCGTCACGGCATTCACCTGTGTGCTTCCATCAGCTTTATCATCTACATGTATATGTCCGCAATCTGCTTCTTGGGTGAGGAGTTCAAAATCATAAGATCTGGAATGTTTATTTTTGTTTCTGAGAAAGAAAACTGATGTTAGCTAGGTAGTGGACATTTTAAGCTTTTAATTTACTAAAAGAAACACGTTTTATACAAAAATTTCAATGAAAATTAAAATAAGACTTTCCGTAATTACAATCTTTTGACAGATTTTGTAGTTTATTTTTCTCAGTGAACATGACATTCAGGTCCTTTGAGCATTTCCATTTTAACATTAACTTTTTGCATTAACTGAACATTCCTTGCTATCACTTACTAGTTTTACTTAGTTTTTAAAATATGACATATTGTAAAATTTGACCCCAATATGGTTTGAATTATATTGAAGTGAATTTTATATTGCAAATAGATCACTTAGAAAATTGTAAATAGTATTTAAATTAGTAAAATGCAAATGACCGCTATTATACTTTTGCTTAAAAGTCTTTTTAAATGAAAGTAACACCGCTTCAAAGCTAACATTGAAATCTAACATTTGACAACTCCGGCGAATGCTTCGAACGCTTTCACATTCCATACCGTTTGCTTCAAAGGAAATAATTAGTGGCGTTCAGTTATTCTACATTTTGCTTAGAACAGATGTGCCCAGACTTCTAAGCGAAGTTTTCGCTAATAACGAATGCGTAGATGTTTCATCGAATAATTAGGTTCGGTTGCGATCACTGACTGAACCGGTGGCATAAGAGTACGATGTCCGCATGCGGAGCAGAGGGTGTGAAGATCAAAACACTGCGCTTCCAACGACGTTGAAAACATCAATAACTTAAGGCACGTGAAACATCATTTTATATTTAGCTTTGGCCTTAACAGAAAATATCCTGTCAGTTGCGGACTGGCTGGGGTTAGAAAAGATGGTCTTCTTAGAAGTTATTAAACCTGAAGTTACTACTCTAACGTTATTTAGGATTTGCCTGCAAAACATGACTTAAAAGATTTGAAATTATATAAGCATATCCAATTCACTATACTGATAGCTCTGACTATGACTGCCATGGAGAACCTTTACTTAAAAATGCAAACATTCTTATCTTAACGATATCTATTATTTCTCTTGTACGTTTCTATACAAATTAAAAATGAAATGTTCTCTTGGGAATGCCTGTTGGCAAATACCATTTTGTAACTAAGTAACTGTGATATCTCATTTATTTATTTAATTGAATTTTTGATATGTTGTGATATTTTAATATCTTTTTACAGTCTATTATTTCATCAATTATTTCTAGTTATTTACTTACAATATCCTATTATAAGGGTGACATTAGTGACAGCTGCTTATCAAATGAGAGCTGAACTAAGTGCACAATTTAATGCCCTTAAAGGTGCATTTGATCTACATAATTAAATCCATAAAATGAGTGCCTAGATAAATGTAACACTGAAATTATTACAACTGAAATGAGTGCTGTATTAAGTGTAAGCATGCTTAGAACGAACTGTAAAAAGTGCAGAAATAAATGCAATATCTTTAAGGGCGTCGGAACTGAGTGCTGAAATAAGTGCAATATATCTAAGTGCAGAGCTTGAAGGAAGGGCGACAAAAACCGTAAGTTCAGATTGTAAATAAAAGTCGACCGTTGAATCTCGCAAATCTCCCATCAACATCGGATGCAAGAAGGTCCTGTTAGAGAGAGAGATAGAGAAAAAGGAGAGTGCGAGATAGAGAGAGAGATAGATAGATAGATAGATAGATAGATAGATAGATAGATAGATAGATAGATAGATAGATAGATAGATAGATAGATAGATAGATAGATAGATAGATAGATAGATAGATAAAGATAGATAGATAGATAGATAGATAGATAGATAGATAGATAGATAGATAGATAGATAGATAGATAGATAGATAGATAGATAGATAGATAGATAGATAGATAGATAGATAGATAGATAGATAGATAGATAGATAGATAGATAGATAGATAGATAGATAGATAGATAGATAGATTAGATAGATAGATAGATAGATAGATAGATAGATAGATAGATAGATAGATAGATAGATAGATAGATAGATAGATAGATAGATAGATAGATAGATAGATAGATAGATAGATAGATAGATAGATAGATATAGATAGATAGATGATAGATAGATAGATAGATAGATAGATAGATAGATAGATAGATAGATAGATAGATAGATAGATAGATAGATAGATAGATAGATAGATAGATAGATAGATAGATAGATAGATAGATAGATAGATAGATAGATAGATAGAGAGAGATAGAGAGATAGAGAGAGAGAAAGATAGAGAGATGAAGAGATAGGGAGATAAAGAGAGATAGAGAGATAGAGATATATAGAGAGATAGAGAGATAGAGAGAGAGAGAGATAAAGAGAGAGAAACAGATAGATGGATAGAGAGAGGGAGAAGAGAGAAAGAGAATGATTAAAGTTAGGGGATTAACGATTAAAGCAGGATGCGTACAAATGTAGACACTTTATATACAGATAAATTTCTTGATTTACGATCAAACGTTTACGATCAGTCAGCAGTTAGTAAAATAACATTCAAATGTATACTCCAAAGTTAGGCTACCACCAAGGGCAGCTACCATGGTCACCAATGTAAAGTCCTTTGACAGCATACCGATATTATACATACATGTACATCTATGCACACCATTGTAAGCCGCTACAATTACCAGTAGTATGGTACATGTATATTGCTGTAGATGCTGTACATCACGATGGCTCTATTGGTCGTGGCTTCCTGTCAGAAATAACTTTTTTGTCAACACCCATAACGTTCCGTTTGTGAAGTTGCAGGTCCATAGTACATATCCCTGCTCACATTCAGCTTATTCGCCCCATAAAGAGCACGCCGTCGATTATCAAATTAATCCCTCTACAAACGGCTATGTTTATCCAAGCCGTAATGTAGTCTATAGCTTGGGAATACTATGGTTTCTATTGTGGTTTTTCGTTGGATATTTCAGTTCATGCTCAGTCGCTTCATACGACACGTGCACTTTACAGTTGGTCTATTCTTCAATTCCGCTGACACTGCACCGCTGATATATCCATGTACACCTTCTATTACTTTACTACCAATAATAATTCATATTTAATTAGACAATTATCATAGATCAGAGTCTCTACGTTCAGTTTGAGTTTCCTCTTATATTAAACAAGCATTTTCTTTAGCGCATGCTCTCTCTCTTAGTGTACTACCTACCGGCAGGTTCATGGTATATAAAGCCCCCACTCTTCTCTGTCTTCCGCTTTCCTCTTTATTTCCTCATATGCGTGGGTCTTTAAATCATCTAACATACCTAAAGACCCACGCATAGTTGGAAATGGAGAGGAAAGCCGAAGACTTTAAGCGAATTATACCACAAAACTTTCGGACATTTGAAGAGCGGGATTAGAGTGAAATGAAGCCCCAGTGAGGTGGCCCAGCCTATTGCTCGGGATAGACGACAGTTTTCATAGCTCGGTGACTGCGCTGTGTGGAACAGTCGACCACAGGACTCGGATTATAATGTGACAAGTTAATCGCTTCTCTTTAAACTATCGCACTCGTAAAACTTAATGGAAGAACTTGATTTCATGGTAACTGAAACGTCATCGGCTCTTTTGGATTTTGTCTCATACTTTAGGCTATTTTTCAGCTATTTCAGCTAAAGTAACTAGCTTTTTATTATAGTTTCTGCCTTTTGACGCGCCGCTACTTTCCTTTTAATGGGTTGATACGATGAGGCAGGCCGAGATTAGGTATGCTAGATGAATTAAAGACTCACTCATATATGGAAATGAAGAGGAAGGCGGAAGACAGAGAAGAGTGGAGACGTTATATACCATGGACCTGCCAGTAGGCAGTGCACTAAGAGAGAGAGATACGAAGAGGTCTATACAGGATATGTAACGTTAAGGTTGCCTATTCATCACCATAAATGAGTTTTTATGCCTCACTGGACACAACGTAGTCTTGAACTCACGACCTCTCGCTCCAGAGTCCAAAGTTTTACCATTGGACACACTCATAATATTTTACTTTTTGCTATGTTTATTAATTTTTGGTAATTGTTTAATTTATTTTATGTTTAGCTGATAATTAAGAAGGCCATGAAAAATAAGGGTTTGGCTGATGGTATGGTGTGGGGCAGAGATGATTTGAGAAGGTCTATTCGTATCCCGACAGTCACATCGATGCATCAACGGATAGGTACATTAGTGCATAAATGTACATAGGTACATTGATGCATCATTGGTTAGATACATTGGTGCATCAACGGATAGGTACATTAGTGTATCAATGTACATAGGTACATTTATGAATGAATAATTAGGTACTTTGGTGCATCAATGGTTAGGTACATTGCTGCATCAATGGGTAGGTACTTTGGTGCATCAATGTATAGGTACTTTTGTGAATCAATGGATAGGTACATTGGTATATCCATGCTTAGGTACATTAGTGCATAGGCGCAAAAGCAGATATTTTATATAGTTAGATATGCAATAGTAAAAACTTGATGCAAATCACAATACAATATCTATATTAGCACAGTTAACAATCTGTAGATACCTACGAAATTGCTGCTATTATATTTACGTAAAGCTTTTGATAGATAAGTACAGAAAATAAAATGGATTTTAGAAAACAACCCAATACAGAGCAACAATAACAATGTATAGAGAAATACCCACTCGGGATTCCCCATCGGCTTCTCCCAACCATCCAGCAGTTGTCCACACACCGGATGGACGCTGGGGAAATTCCAGATCTCCGGAAATTCCCGTCACTAAAACGTCTTCCAGCCCAAACGCCTCAACTCTCGCTGCCTTCACCAGATCTCGACACTCTGCCCGAGACCACAAGTACCACCGCGTCAGTCGATCAGATGAGCTGAATGTTGGCAAGGAAGATCATCCGTCTACACAGATATCTGAGGGAGATTATGTAGACATTCGCGTAAACGGGAGGAAATCCCCACGTCCCCGGAATGAAAATTCCCCTAATGCCAGAAAACACCCTTCTGAAGGTGGAGGGATTTACGAAATTGTGAGCAACGGTATTGGAGAAGGAGGCAAGAGCAGAGTTTCCCGATACTACGACGATGATGAGGAAGAAGATGTGGATAATTACATACATGAGTACAAAGGTAGTCGAGCAACTAGAGCGTCCAGTAGAAGATCAGTCCGAAGTGACCATGAGCGACAACCGACGAATAACAACGAAGACGAATTCAAAAATAATTCCAGCCAACGTGACGATGATTTGGCAAGCGTTCATAGAAACGGACCAGACAAACAAATGTCTAAAACTAAGAGGGTTCGAAACGGTGACTTGCGTGATTCACGTGAGATTGAGGATAAGGATGATCTAGAAGAATCGAGAAGGGACGATGATCAAAGGAGCAGGAGCGTTTCCACGGATGATTCCCAATCCGACAGTAGGAACTTCCTGGGTTCCTCCACTCAATCCGCCTGGCTTCGATGGTCCCATGAGCGTAGAGCCTCCTACCGGCGAAAAGTGGAATTCATAGAACAGCGCCAGAACGAGTTGGAAAAAATACGAATCTCATCTCCAGTGAGGAAAGCTCGCAAGGAAAGCGTCCGGTTTGTGGCTCCGGAACTTGAAGAACGTCATCTGACAGTGGATTCGGACTTGGACGCGGCAGCCGCTGGATTGGCGGGTCCAGCAGAACAAGGAGGGATATTCGAAGGTCATGCCGCCTTTCCATTTGAAATACCTCTTTCGTCACGAAGGAAGTCCATGGCGTACGACTGGAGCGGAGCCGGAGGTCCTATTAGGAGTCCAGATGGAAAGATGACGTTGTCACAGTGGAATGCCTTGATTGCCTTTTGGGAGAATAAAAGCTTTGTGAGGTCTCGATATGTAGGGGTAGTGATGTCCCTACTTGCTGTCCTATTCACCTTGATAGGACTTAGTCTCGACACATGGACTACGTATGACTGTAAGTACACTATATCAGTCAATCAATAAGAATTTAACGTCCGGTTCCTCGCCAAAAGGCAATGTCAGGCACGTCAGGCAATGTTAGGGACGTCTACTACTCTCGTCTATTACAGAGAGTAATATATCTATTACTCTCTATATATCTCTCTTTAATAGACGAGAGTAATAGACGAAAAAAATAAATAAACGACAACATTTTAAAAAAACTTAAATAGACGAGAGTGATATATCTATTACTCTCTTTAGTGCTGGATAATATTACAAGTCTAAAGGTACATACGATTGCTACTAAACAGCCTGCATGCTGCTCTGTTAAAGTTCGCTTAATTTTTTATTCTTTATTTCGCCAATGAGTACCCTGAGAGGATATCATTGGCCAAGTAGTAAAGCTAAATTGGTTTCCGTTTGGTTTTAAAACTCTAATATTTATCAACTGTTTAGCCTTAAAATTAAGAAGCTATGATGTCTGAGGTTGTTTGTCCTTGTTTTTCTTCTGTTGCAAGTCTATATTGAGTACACTAAATAAGCATACTACATGTAAGTACGCTCATTTTTAGCATTTACACTATTGCTATTTCTGACTCCGTAGTTATTTGTATTTCATACTATATGGAGTCGTTTCTAAATCTAGAATTCATTTGAAATTTTCCATTCAGAAAATTAGAAGCATTTGAAATGTGGCTCTGGAGAAGATTGGAGAAAATCAAATGTACTGGGAAAAATTACCAACGAGGAAGTTTTAAGTTGATACGGTTGGGCTAAGGAGACAATTGATTGAAATTATAATGAATGGAAAGAAGAACTGATAGTTATGTACTGCGATTGAATGGTTTGCTTAAATAGGTAATAGAGGGAAGAATGGAAGGAAAAATGGATAGAGGAAAACCGAGACTTGGGATATTGGATGATTTGATAAATACTTCGTATGTTGATATGAAGAGAAATGCAGACGATAAAAATATATGAAGGTGTTATATGCCATGGACCCCGTGTTATGCTCGGGTGTGATTGGACCACTGCAGAATAGGGCAACCGCAAACAATCTGTCGCGTGTACGTAAGAGGCGACTAAAGGCAGGAGCTGAGGATGGCAAGAGGGGACCCACCTCACCATGAAATATCTTTCCCCAGGAATAACTCAGAAGCCATATTTTTCCCAAGCTATAGGATACATAAGGTATGGATAAGGAGTAGACTTTGTGAAGGGATTAACTTGTTGATCTAAGGAGTGCTCTTATGGAGCGAGAAAGCAGAATTTGAGTATGAATATGTACCTTGAACCTGACACTTGGCAGTGCACTGAAGAAGAAGATATGCCATGGACCTGCTAAAAGGCAGTGCACTAAGACATAGAGCATGACATTGCTGGCATAACTCAATTTTCACGGACACTTGTGTTGCAGCTCTATATCAGCACATACGTCGATGAAAACGTTAAATTCAGGCCAATAGTACCCTATAAGGTAATTATAAAATGACATAATTTCGCGATGACTATTATATAGGACATCTGTCAAATTACACTTTCACGGTAGAATATTTTATTTGTCCGTGTTGTGTCCGGGTTGCTGAAGAATAGACCAACCGTGGACTACACGTGTTGTAAAATGCGACAAAGCGCTAAGATCCAAAGCATCATCAGAACGGGCATTCGATTGGTGAGCGTCCAGGCTCCATAAATTAATACAAAACCTTTTAATCCCAATAGTAGTTAAACTTGGATTTAAGGGAAGAAGAAGATGATGATGCTTACGACTGTAGAATAATATATTCTTAAATTATGTGACAAAGGGCTAAAGGTTAGAACGTATAGGGCTAAGTCTGATTTTAACACTTGACTATACTAAGCTTGTATAGGTCACTGACAAGTACCGTAACAGTCAGTGACCTATAGATCTGACATGATGAATGAGTCTCAGACCCCGCAATTAAACCCCGCTATGACTAATTCGTAGTCGTAAACCTAACCGGTCGTGTCGCTGATAGTGATATTACCACAGTGCCCCGGCACTCTGCCCACTTGACTTTCATGCGGTAGGACACATAACGTCGCAGTATATAGTAGACAAGGTGAGCGGAGTGTACAGGAGGTCTCTATGTTCTGAGGATTACAAATGATGGACATTTCCCCAGGCGCTCTGGGCGTGTCAGCTGCTTGAGAGATCCTGCAGCTGCTGCATATCAGCTGCTGATGCTGCCGCAGCTGCTGGTACTGTTACTACTGCTGAGTACTACTGCTGCTGTTGTTGTTTTTGCTGTGTGTAATGTTGCTGCTGCTGACCTTGTTATGCATATGTGTAGTCTTTCTCTCTCTCTCTCTCTCTCTCTCTCTCTCTCTCTCTTAAGGCACAGTCTACTGGCAGGTCCATGGTATATAACGCCTCCAGTCTTATCTGTCTTCCGCTTTCCTCTTCATTTCTACATATGAGTGGCTCATTAAAACACGCATTATAGTGAAATGATCAACTATGTTGATATCTATCACTTTTAATACCACATGTTTAAACCTTTAGGTAATTGAGGCCATTTTCCGTATAACATGACCGAGATTTTACTCACAGATCAGCGCTGCTGGTGTTCGAACCCTCGAGGGTTCAATTCATCTCAAGACCTGTCATTTAAAACTCTCTAACCGTACCCCTACGCTATTAATACATTAAACCATCTTGCAATGCTCATTCTTGTTGTTATAGACTTACAGTACTAATACTATAATTCTGCATAATATATAGTGTATAGCATCATCATTGTATGAGGATACATGTAATACCACAACAGCAGTAATGCCGTATAATACTACAGCAGTATAATGGTACTAACACTACAACAGCATTGCTACTACAATAGCATTAACACTACAACATTACTTCAAGTATCATAGCATGTACACTACTATAGTACTAAGACTTCTGTAGTACTTTCACTATAGTGATATTTTGGTCTATTTAATCTCCACACATGCATTATCCGTACAGTAACCCTTCTAATTAACCCCGTTATATAGAAACTGCCTTTAGAATGTTTATTAGAATTATGACAGCAGATGTTTAAGCTCGGCATTGAATAATTTTATCTTTAATTCAAAAAGATACAGAGGGGCCAAGGGGTCCATGCCCCCACCGGCCAAAAATAAATATGTAAAATATTTCTAAACTTCAAAATTGTACCATATCAACGAAAGAGAATTTAAAATGACGTTTACCAGTGGTCTGTTGAGGTACAGTGGGGAGGGTGGCGATCATAATGAATCGTTTCAGTCATTCAAAAGCTAACAAAACATTTGCATGATTAAAAAGTGTTGTGAACATATTTTCTGGCCCTTTAAAATATTTATGTATCCGCTCCTGGTTTAATTGTGTTATATATTGTATTAATAATTTAACTTTAATATTATATTAATAATTTAACTTTAATTATGTTGTACTAATATTTTATCTTAATTACAAATATGGTATTGTATTAATATTTTTTCTTTGATTATGTGAAATTTCACTAATATTGATCTATATGTATATTTATAATATACATAACACGAAATACCTACTACCTATACCTATTGCGTTTTTGTGTATATGTTTATTTATATGTATAATTTTTGTATTTATATTTTATCATAATTACAATTATGGTATTGTACTAATATTTTTTCATTAATTTTGTGGTATTATTCTAATATTTTTATCTTTATAACATTGTACTAATACTTGCTCTATTGCACTAATTTACTATCTTAAATTACTTGGTATCGTATTAATATTTATACTTTATTCACGTTTTCGTTTCCCAAGGATTTCGCTATAGATTTAACCGCACTCTTGGTTTATGTGGTCATTGCCGCTCTTCTGACATTCCGTTGAATTGTTTCTATATGGACAGTGGACGGCTGATGTAATATACGAGGTCAAAATCGCCTCATGATGGAAACCATGCAGCTCTTGTTGACTCTCGCATGCCACAATCATCCCACCGGCTTGTGCTGTACAAACTGCACTGGAGTAGAAATTAATCGAAATCATTGCAGTGTTAATATCTAACAATAATAGTAGAGGCTTGGCCTCAAAGCTTTGTGCATAGTGTCTCTTTTATGCTGGGAATGCTGCTGCTTTCTGCTGCTGCAGCTAGGGAAAGGTGGAGAAAGCTGGAGAAAGCTGGGGAAAGATGGGGAAATCTCGGGAAAGCTGGGGAAAGCTAGGAAGATGGGAAAGATATGCTGGGGAACGATTCCTACCCCGACTCGATTTTGTCATTTTCAGTCCCATTCCTGCAAAGTTTAGGACTTATTAAATAATTAACTTTAATTAAGCTCAAAAATTTGACAACGGATGTGGATACAGATAGGAAATACCAGATAGATGTACTTGGAGGAATTATATAATTATATGCGGTGGACTTGCCAGTAAGGCAAAGCAATACATTAAAAGCGATAAAGAGAGTGAGAGAGATAGAGAGAGAGAGAGAGAGAGAGAGAGAGAGAGAGAGTGAGATAGAGAAACTAACATTATAAGGATATATCTTGAATTAAAATATCCTCTCCCCTCTCACCCCAGCTAAATATTGGACATAACTCCCCTTAAAAATTGACCAAAATTCGGACTGCTTTGCGTGCTATTCTGCATTAAGAACGACCACCAGTAACATAGCGAAATTCTCCTGAAGTAAAAGATGTACAAAGCAAACAAGTAATTGCTCATATGTGTAAACATGTGCGTATACCCTCCGTTACGAGAAAAATTGTTATTGTGATGTTTAACGGAACGACATAAATTAAATTCCGGAACTTGAATACTATGTCTAAAGAATATTTTTGCTTAGAAGGTATCATTGGCACAACGTGCCAACTTTAAAATGATTGTTGAGACTGTTTCTCAAATGAATAGAATCATTAAACAATGATTCTATAGTCACTATAACCGAATCATAAGACAATCAATCATTAGATATAGTCATTACAATCTAATCATTGGACAATCAATCATTAAATCATAGTCATTACAATCTAATTATTAGACAATCAATCATTAAATCATAGTTATTTCAATCTAATCATTAGACAATCAATCATTAAATCATAGTCATTACAATCTAATCATTAGACAATCAATCTTTAAATCATAATCATAATTCTCGAATCATTCGCTAAAGAGTATGAACTCCTACTTTAATGTCTCTGCTAATGATAGCTACTGGAATCTGATATGGATGGATTTTAGAACGTGATTTTAAATAGCAAATTATCTTCAGCAGGAACTTTACCATATTGAAAATATATATTTCGTTTCATTTATTAGTTTCTTGGTTGTGTTTGGAATTAAATGGCTCTTTAATGTAATATTTAAATAGTTCCCTTCGCTGCCGTTTGTTCTATGACCGAACTTGTGGAAGATGAACTTTACTGTAGATCTCTCTCTCTCTCTCTCTCTCTCTCTCTCTCTTGCTCTTAGTGCACTGCCTAATGGCAGATTCATGGTATATATATATATATATATATATATATATATATATATATATATATATATATATATATATATATATATATATATAACTCATTAACTCCTCTCTGTGTTCCTCTTTCCTCTTCATGTCGACATATGGGTGGATCTTTAAATCATCTAAAATTCCAAATCTCGGTCTGCCTCTGTCTCTGTTTCCTTCGTTTTAGATTTTAGATATGGACTCTTATTTTTTAAGTCTTAATTGCATTTGTAATTAGACGACCATTTAAGTGTCGAGACATTAAGAAAAAAGTTTGAAGCTTAAGGACTTGTGAATGATTATTATTGTAGTTATATTGGAATTTATTATTTTTAAATTACCTTTGAAATTATAAATTAATAAATACTCATAAAAGTTATAACGTAATAATAGATCATAGTTTTCTTTTAAGTTATATTATCGTAATTAAAAATTCTATTAAAGAGATTCTCTCTTTAACTGTACTTAGTTCTGAAAAGCTTTCATATAAAAGCTTCCATAGTCTTCTTTTAAGTTATATTATAGTAATTACCAAATAGATTCTATCTTTAATTGTACTTATTTCTGAAAAGCTTCCATAGAACCCATATAGCGGTCTGTGGGAAGACAGTAGTTTAACATTTGAAGCCCTTTTCGGGGCGAGATATCGTGCATATAAGGTTGCTGGTAAGACAAATGCATATAACGTGTACTCCTCCGCCCGGATACACAGGTTGCTATTTGTAATCCTGGAAATTCAATGCTGGAGGTCTCCACGCTAAATTAATAGTGATAGAAGTGTTCTGGACTATTTTATCCGAGAGAAAATCAGCGAAATAACGTATCGTCGTCATAAGAGCTACAAGAATTGCTATGAAAATTAGTCTACTTTGTGTATATGTTATATTTTATTATTATCCAGTATTTTTAAGTATTTATATTTATTGTAATTATTTATTTATATTCATTTTTATTTCTTATAATTTATTAATACGCTATTATGAAACTTATAGTGTAGTGCTGTGTGATAGGAGTAGAAGACTGAAAGGTTAATTCTGTAGTTCAATGGTTAGGCCAGTAATGATCTTTGTACAGAGTGTTATAATAGTGATATAATAATAATTCATGAAATAAAATTTACTCATCGTCATCATCTTTCCTAGAATCCCAGTCTAACCAGGGTAGGGATACGAATAGACCCTGGTCAAACTCAAATCCTCTCTGTCCCACACAATCATAATATGCCCATACCATTCCGTTCGCTTACAATTTTGTAGAAATTTCTGGAACCTCGGCGCTCATTAATCGAATACACTATCTGACGTTGGTTTTTATTTTATTTCTATGTTGCATTTTACGACAAGTGCAGAGCACGATTGGTCTCTTCTTCAAGAATCTAAAACACAATATGGGGAATAAAATTTACTAAATGTAATAAAATAAAATATAAATATTATAGAACAAAAATAATGGAAAAGTAATTGTAAAAGGCGAAACTCAAATGTGAGAAATTCATCTCTTTCGGACTCGGAAGCATTTAGTGCTGTTTATTATTCCGAATGATCGGTTTTTGCCTCTTGATCTAGAGATGATCAAAAGCCTGCGGTGATGCGAGTGTTTTTAGATGTGAAGTTAATGTAAACGTTTAATCAATACAACTATCGATTGCAACGCTGTAATACTACAATTTAATTACTGTTCATGAAAGTAGTGGTAATAATAATAATAATAATAATAATAATAATAATAATAATAATAATAGCTTCCCAGAGTGTAGGGGAATTATTTTAATCGCTTCTTTTTTAAACTTTTAATTATATAAAGTCTCTTTTATCTTATTTTTTAGCCCAGGGCCCTTTACAGCCCAGAGCATTTAATATTAAAATAATAATAATAATAATAATACTAATAACAATAATAAATATTAGTAATAATATTAGTAATAATAACAGTAATAATAATAATAACATCAATTATATTTAAAATAATAATAATAACAATAACAAGCATAATTATAATCATTAGCGTAATCATAAATATTATACAAATAATTTTATAAGAATTATAATAAGAATTATCATAAGAAGTATAATATTATTATTAGTGTCATAATTATTATTATGAGTAATATTATTATTACTTATTATTATTATTATTATTATTATTATTGTAAAAACATGAATTTGTACTATTAAATAATAATAATACTAATTACGGTTTAACGTCCGTTTCCTCATACAAGTATGATGTCAAGGACGTCATATTACTGTATCCACGCGAATCTGCCGTATAATTCCTACTAAACGGTTAAGTTTTATACCGGAGATCGATATGCTATAAAGTCTAAAGTTTGCTGTAGTTTTCCAGCTACTCCACTCTTTTCCCCTGCTAATCATGGATATTTTCCTACAGTGCTTTTTATTCATCTCATTGGTATGCAGCTGTATAATTGACGGCTGAACATTTATCCATTCACCAAACTACAGCTTCTGTTTGCCGGCCTCTGATCCGCTTATTCTGCCCAATCTTCCCACAGGCCGCTTCTGGTCGTGTCAGGACCCACTGAGCCCCCACCCCCCTCGCACCCTCCCTTCCCCTCATCGAAAATGTTAAACACCCGGATTGCGGTGATGCGAGTGTCTTTTTGTTGTCTTTGCTATAAGGAACGCCGCATTCTAAAAATGCTCATTAATTATGTAAATGAATAGGTGAATAATTGATTGATTGACTGATTGATTGATTAGTTGATTGACTGCTTGATCGAGTTCTTAATTAAATAATAAATTGCTATAAAACGTCGAATGAGAACATCTTGTTTTCTCTTCACGCATTTTTCCATGTTGCGGTAACTCAACTCTCAGCTAAACTAACACAAGGAATTCTCAGGAATGCGTAATTTAATCTATGTGACGGTAACTCGAGTGTGTCCAGTTGTCCTGAAGGGAAGCCTTATGCTTGTGAGCATTGACAGCAGAAACATACAGCCTATGAATACTTTTAAACTGAAGCTATCTTTTCGTTTTTAAGCTCATTTTTGTTAACACATTTTTGCCAATTGGCACCAGGTTGCCTGCCGTTATAAATTCTTCAGCTAAAAAATGTATGTCTGCTTTATCGTACATGTCTGTTCATTGACCGTTACAGTTCACACGGTTTTATGTTCCCACTCCATCACTTCAACGCTCCTGTAATACTTTTCTTGACTTCTTTACTACATCTTCTTCACTTTACTTTTTTTAAATGAAAGAGTTTAGACTTCAATCTCCTCTTTAAATGTTTTCTATCTTTTTAAATCCCGCTTTGTCTTTTCCCACTAGAGCATAGATTGAATGTTAATTAATCTTCACTATATTAGTTTTCATTGTCTTTGCTGTAGAGAGCGACACATTCTAAAAATGCTCGTTAATTATGTAAAATGGTTAGGTGACTTATTGATTGATTGACTGATTTGTTGATTGATTGATCGATTGTTTAATTAAATAATTAATTCATTGGTGGATTGATAGATTGCTTTATTGATTGATTGATTGCTTGCTTGCTTGCTTGATTGATTGATTGATTGATTGCTTGATTGATTGATTGATTGATTGATTGACTGGACCCAGTGGCGATGTCGGTAAGATATTCGACCGCGGATCAGTATGTGCGGTGTTCAAAACCTGGGCTAGCCCGTCACTGACATCGACTTTCAATGGTGAAACTGACGTCAGCATTAAATTTGTAGCTTTACTTTTGATTGATTGATTGATTGGTGGATTAATTGATGGATTGGTTGATTGGTTTAATTGATTACTTGATTGATTGATTGATTTCAGGATTGGTTGAGTAAAGAATAGATTGAAATTAGTTTTAATTTTTAATTATTCGATTAGTGGACATGACGTGCCGCGCAATATTTAATTAATTAGAATTCCGGCTTTTTTATCCATAGCTTTTGTTGGGTTAGATTTTTCATATCTACAGTATATTATAACTTGTATCCATTGCTATCTAAATCCATTTATTATCTACATCTCATTTCCAGTGTTTTGTCCGGGCTATACTTAAGAACAGAGTAGTCTTAAGCTGCATATGTCGTAAGAGGCGATTAAGCTAGAACTGAGAAAGACAAAGGGAAACCATCTCAGAAGTCATATTTTTCCGCTCTGTTGACAAATTAAGGTATGGATAAGGCATAGTTTGTGAAGGGATCATCTTATGGTTTTGCGAAGTGCTCTTAAAGGAGCTAAAGACTCTAATTATGAATATACACCTTGGACCTGCCACTTAGTAGACTACTAGCGAAAGAGAGATAATCTACAAGTACAGTCTATTAAATCAGCAGAGCTTCTTACTTGACAGGCAATTGCCATATTCTACCCACGTAACATTTCAGCAGCCGTTCAAAAAAAACGAGCATCTGCTATAATAACAGAACCGGTGGGAGTTCGTTCAGCTTATTCATCCAACGCTGTGTGAGTTATTGGAGACAAATGGGGGCGGGGCATGGCCAAGAAGAAAAGAAGCTACGCAAGCGTGAAGAAATAAGAAGAAACGGTAGAGCTATGGGTGCGGGGGTGGGGGTGTTTGGATCGGGATCATGGTAGATTAACAGTGAGTTGGGGGGGGGAGGGGGCTTAAAGGTCAGCTCTTAGTTGGGGGGGGGGGGGCTTAAAGGTCATCTCTTAGAATTGCAAGATACATTGGACATGTTTGAAATTTAAAGTAGATCAGCAATTTTTTCTACTAAAATATTTATTATGTTAAATTATTACATTATTTATTTTTAATAAATTATTTATTTTCAATAAATTATTTATTTTTAATAAATTATTTATTTTTAATAAATTATTTATTTAAATTAAGTATTTATGAAACGGTTTAGAAAGGGATAGAACTATATTTAACGTATGTTTCTGTACTTCCAGTGCGATGGAAGAGACGGTTTAGCAAAGAATTTATCCTGTGACCTCGCACTTATTTGATAAATTTTATGTCAAGTTGCCAACTGGGTCCCCAGCCTTGGCAACTTGATTTAGAAAAGGAATTTTTTGCAAGGGTTATTTATTTATTAATTATTATTTTTTACTGTTTATATATTATACTGTTTTCTGTGTATATGTTTATTTAGTTAGTTAATTATTATGTATTAATTAATTAATTTATTTATTTATTTATTTCCTTATTTCCAAATTTTTTATTTATATATTTGTTTATTTGTATGTTTATTTCAGTATTTCTTTATCTGTATAGTTGTTTCTTATTTATTTATTTATCTTTATATTTATCTATTTATCTATCTCTTACTAAATTTAATAATTTATTTAATTATCAATTTATTTAGGTATTTAGTTAAATACAATAATAATTTATTTATTTATTTATATAATTGTTTCTTGTTTATTTATTTATCTTTTTGTTTATCTATCTCTTAATTAAATTATTTATTTATTAATTATCAATTTATTTTCTTATTTAGTTAAATACAAAAATAATAATATATTTATTTGTATAGTTGTTTCTTATTTATTTATTTATCTTATATTTATCATTTATCTATCTCTGAATGAATTAACTTATTTATTTATTTATTTTATTATCAATTTATTTACGTATTCATTTAAATACGTTAATCCGATGCGTAGCTGACATATACGGTCACCTCAGGGACCAAACAGTACCAGAGTTAGTTCAGGAGGATATATCGAGTATTCACAGTGGGATTCTTAGGCGATCCATCTTTCACTTTCCACGGCGTTCAGAGACGATTTCCTTCCCCCGTGGAACTCTCCCGGTACCATTCAGCGGTGACATTTTCGCGGAAAGGGTAGCACTGTAAGCCGCGGTCTGTAAGCGAATCATGTTTATAACTGAACCTGGGAATTTTATCTTTCTGGAATTCTGCGCTTTGACTATAATGCGAAATTGTCATTTAAAAAAGAATCTACAACGTCTTGAGTTTCTTTAGTCATCAGACATTATCCATCTAACTTCGGTGGAATCAACTAATACAGCACTTGATGCCATATCTGTTTAGACATGTCCCTAATATAGGTATTAGAAATACGATTATTTTGTTAGAAACGCTATTGTTCCCAGGTTAAACGGATAATCACAACTATAGCGGTGTAGTATATAGATTTAACAACTCTATCAAATGCTACATGTAGAGTGTTTTACGAATTAAAATCAACAATAATTTTAAAAAACTTTGCAAATCTAAGTAGTAGTCATTTGATGCTCACAGATTTGGCAGCAACAACAATCTTCATAAGCCCTAGGCATTTTCAAGCGTAATTCCATAACCACAATTCAACTCTAACCCTAACTAAAATATAACCCTAGAATATGCATATACCTGAATTTATTTATTCAGTCTTCTGTCAAAGCATGGACCAAATACATGAGAATCGATTAAAAGCCCTTAATTTGTTATGTTTGTTGAAAGAACATTACCATGTGACATAGTCGGATCTCTGCGTAGTAATGAAGCTCTCGACCTGATGCGCCCCATGCATTGATACAGAAAATTAACTTCTTCATCAAATTCAGAAATTAACTTCTTTCATCAAATTCAGAAATTAACTTCTTTCATCAAAACATCTGTTGCTTTCCTAATAACAGTTCCTTAAGCAGTTAAACATCAGTCCTTTTCGATTGTTTTTTTCTCCTTAGGACATCGCATTTCTTGGCATCCATGGAGCCAGTGTCGATTTCGGTAAGACATTCGACCGCGGATCAGTATGTGTAGGATTCAAATCCTGGGCTCGCCCGTCACTGACATCGCTTTCGAGTGAGAAAACTGACGTTAACATTAGCTTTTTTAGTGCCCTTAGTTGAGATCAAAAAAGCCAATGCTGTGGAGTGTTCGGATTACAGAACAATCAGCTTAATACCTCATGCATCGAAGATCTTATTAAAGATAGTAAATAATCGCATTCAGTCGAAAGCAGAGATGATACTGAGCAAGACACAATTTGGTTTTAGGAAGGGATGCGGCACAAGAGAAGCAATAGGAGTAATGCGGGTTCTTTGCGAAAGAAGCTTAGAATATGGTAATGACGTTTTTGTATGCTTTGTAGACTTCGAGAAGGCCTTTGACAGGATTGATTGGATAACGATGATAAATATCGTAAAAAGAATAGGAATTGACTGGAAAGATAGAAGACTAATTTTGAACTTGTACATGAATCAAAGAGCAGTAATCAGAATCCAACAAGAATACTCAGAAGAAGGTGAAATAGGACGTGGAGTAAGACAAGGTTGTAGCATTTCGCCGCTGCTGTTTAACATTTACGATGAGGCAATGATGGAGGAAGCCATGGAAGACTTGGAAGAAGGAATAAAAGTAGGAGGAAATTTGTTACAATATGTACGATTTGCAGATGACCAAGGAATGGTAGCCGGTAGCGAGATTGGATTACAGAAGATAATGGATAGGCTGAATGATACGGCCCTAAGACATGGCATGAAGATTAATATAAAAAAGACCAAGGTTATGAGAGTGTCCAATAATAAAGGTGAAGTTAATATCACAATAAATGGTACGAAATTGGAACAGGTAAGGAGTTTCAAATATTTGGGTCATACTATAGCCGATGATGGGAAACGTGAGACGGAAATATGCAGTAGGATTGCACTAGCAAAAGCGGCCTTTGGTAGTAGAGAAGAACTATTAACAAAAAATCTAAAGAAAGACACAAAGATAAAGATAGTGAAAACTTTGGTTTGGACCACGCTATTGTATGGATGTGAAACATGGACCTTAAGGAAGGAAGATATTAGGAAACTGGAGGCATTTGAAATGTGGATTTGGAGAAGAGTGGAGAAGATTAGCTGGACTCAAAAGGTTATAAATGAGGAAGTCTTAGAGGGAGTTGGCACAGATAGACAGTTGATAAATGTATTAAGAAATAGGAAGAAGAGATGGATAGGATACATTCTAAGGGGGGAAGGTCTATTAAAAGAGGTCATAGAAGGTAGAATGGAAGGAAAAAGAGGCAGGGGCAGGCCGAGATTAGGTATGTTAGATGATTTAAAGACCCACTCATATGTGAAAATGAAGAGGAAGGCGGAAGACAGAGAAGAGTGGAGACGTTATGTACCATGGACCTGCCAGTAGGCAGTGCACTAAGAGAGAGAGAGAGTTGAGACCAACCCGCAAAACCTTCGTTCGATTCCTTCTCAGAGACAGATTCTCTGAGCATTGGATTTGTACCGGTTGTCAAACTATTTTCAGTTTCATTTGAGATTCATTGTGCTTGATGAAAAGAACACTGATAGTCTTGTTGTTCTTAATGAGTTAATTATTTTTGCTGATCTCGAATTGTTAAATGAACCAATTAAAAAGCAGCCAGCATATATGCGCAGGTTTACATCTGTGTTCATAGATCGAATAAAATTACGATACATAGGCCTATATAATAATGAATAATAATAATATAATAAAGTATAATTGAAATATTTTGGAACTACGGCCTTGTGCCAAGATGCAGAGATTCGGGATTTGAGTAAGGAAAGCTGCTAATATTTCAGGTAACGACTGGATTTTTGAGAATGTTAAAACATATTTTATTTATAAACTTAAAATATTAGAATTTTTGGGCTAAAGTCTTTCTTTCAAAGCTAGACTTTGAAAGCTTGTAAAAAGATAGTAAAGCTTATGTTAACGTCAGTTCCTCACTCGAAAGCTATGTCAGTGACGGGAGAGCCCAGGATTGTAAAGTCATAGTCGCCGTGTCTTTAAATGGGTGCTCGCATTTGTTACGAAATTGTGATTTATTCGAGAAACATTTGGGTGACCATCAAAAATGTGCTTCCTTTCGCTTTCTTAATTCGAATAACTGATATGCCGAAGTATGGAGCACATGGTCAGTGTATGTCTTATGCCCACTGGCTGGAGCCAGTGGCGATGTCGATATGGTACTCGACCGCGGACCAGTATGTGCGGAGTTCAAATCCTGGGCTCGCCCGTCACTGACGTCGCTTTCGAGTGAGGAAACTGACGTTAACATTAGCCTTTAGCTTTAGGAATGAATTGCTGTAATTTAGTTATTAGACTTCATTCCATTGAAACTACTATGGAAGACAAGACCAATTCTTTTTTATTTGAATGAACTATTTATTTATTATTTATCAAATTAACTATTTATTAATTGCCATTGAATAACTGTAACGTTTATTCAAGTGCTATCTGCGAGACTGCCTTTAAAAGCCTAATTACGATAAGTCGGATGACAGTTGAACCTACACTATGCGTTTTAAGTTAGATTTAAGAGGCCTTCGGAGGCTTCGGTTGGTTTGACCATTATAACCACAAAAAAAGCTCTGCAGTTTGTTTTATAAATACGAGTCCTGTCGCCACGGGAGCTTAATTGAGTCAATTTCTGCTCTATTCTTCATTAACCTTGCTTCGTATGCTGACGTTATGACCTGTCTAACGTCGGCCATAATTTAAGTAATTCCTGTGAGTTAACAATTCTTTGGTATATGGATTTTTTTCGCGTATTTAATTTTAAAATGAAATTACTCAATTTCGCAAAGTAAGCACCACACTTTAAGTGTCCTGATATAATTATATATTAGCAGCAAAATACTTTTATGACTATCTCTGAACATGACTGTCTCTGAACATGAGAGGATGTATGCTAGGATTTATGACAGGATTAAGATGTGACAGGAGTTAGATAGGGATGTATTTTATCATCCTTTCTTTTTCTTCTTGTGATTGATTTCAAAAGCTTCTTGAGAGAAGCTTTTGAAGAAAGAGAATGCTGAGTAAAGTTGGGTCATAAGAAATTAACTGACCTTGATTTTGTAGACGATAGATCTATAGCTTTACTAGCAAACAACGGTGATCAACTACAAAAAATGACATCAACATTAGAAGAAAATGCTGCAAAAGTTGGATTAGCTCTGAAAAGACAAACATCCTCACAATTGCAGAGACAGACATATTCACGATAAGAGTTAATCAAAGCGAGGTTGAAAGGGTAAAAAAGTTCACGTATTTAGGCAGTACAATATCGCAAAGTGGACCAAGTGAAAGAGATGTGGAAAGTAGAATCTGTAAAGCATATGACGTATTCCAAAAGCTCTAATATATTTGGAAGAGTAATAAAATTGAGGAGCAATTAAAGATGAAAATATATTCAACAATTACCCAACCAGTTTTATGTATGCATGTGAAACCTGGGATAGTACTAATAAAATAAAGCACAAATTGAACTGTTTTCAACAAAGATGCCTCAGAAAAATTTTAAATATCCACTATTGGGACCACGTCAAAAATGAAACAGTACTCGAAAGGGGTGGACAAAGAATATTAGATGAAATAGTTTCTGAGAGAAGGTTGAGGTTTTTAGGTCATTTACTGAGAATATCTGAGGATAGATACGCAAAAACTGCAGTTAACTGGAAGCCAACTCAAGGAAAAAGGAAACGAGGAAGACCTAGAAGTACTTGGCTAAATACGATCAACAAGGATTTGAGAGCAATAAACATTTCATGAGAAGACTCTGTGAAGATTGCGGATGATAGAAACGAATCTAAGAATGTTGCCGCTGTATGTTCTGTACAGAACGCAAGGAACTGATGATGATGATCTCGGAGCATATTGTCAGCTATAATAGAACAGCCTACACATAATTAGCGGTATAATTGAGCATGATCGCCTTCGAAGACTTGAAGAGAAGACCATCGGGCTTCTGAGATTTACGTTAAATCAAATAAAAATTTGGAATAACCTAAAACATCATTAGTACGTAACACTTGTATAGTAGTAGCAGAAGGTATTGATTATTGCGCTATCATATATCCGTATATTTTAAAATGCTTGACTATATCTATGTAAATATGTATGTATTTATGTGTAGGTATATGTGTATATACTGTAAGTGTTAACTGGTTCATAGATATATGTTTATATAAACAATCACTAATTAATTTATATAGTAAAACTAAAGAAGTAAGGTAACAGTCTATACGACATATCATATAATTACATTGGTATAGTAAGTCATTTGCGAATTATAAACTTAGCATCTGTTTCCTAGGCAGACAAACGAGAACTTTGCTGCAGCGCAGTCCAAGTCAAAGGAATACGAGAGTGAACTCCAAAACTATGAGAATGCCCAGGAGCTTTGAATCCGTTTCTTCCATGCTGGCACTTCATATCCAGGACTTCTTGAAAAGAAGCACTTTGGGCTTCTGACCTTGATGTTATGCCTACATCCTAAGGTAGTTAGTTATTTTTGGGTAATCTGGGAAACGGTTATAGAAAATTATTTTAAGGACTTCACAGGCTTTATGCCGCTAATATGCTTCCAATAATCTTTATCTTTTCCAATTATCGAAGTGGCTTGGGTGTTTAACTTAAATCGCGCAAAATCTAAATCCGGACAACCAGTCCAAGGACATGAGTCATAGGACACACCCTGCTCCATCAGCAGAAGAAAACTGCAGTTTTTCTGCTAAGAGACAAGTGGCTCCCTCAAGCGAACAAGTGGCGATGAGCAGACTGAGCAAACATTGGCTCAGGATTAATGTTTTACCCCGCTCCGTTCTGAGCGACCCGTTAGCATTGCTCGACAAGTATCGGCGTATCTGTGGCGTAGCGTCGTTGTGAGGCGAGTGATTAAAATAGGTAACCACTGGCAGAGAGGAATGAGAGAGAGAGAGACAAAGTCAGAGAAAGGGCATAGTTATTGAAAATGTAAAGGAGAATATATATATGATATATATATATATGAAACGAAATATGATATGGCATGCTATATATATATATATATATATATATATATATATATATATATATATATGGTATTGCAATTAGAAAGAAATAGATAAACGCAAATTATTAATCCAGAGAGAATTTCATGTAGTAGAATCACGAGTAATTCAAACTCACTGAAAATTTCCTGTCGGTTGTATTTCTCACATCATAATTATGTCCTTGACATTGGTCTTTTGCTGAAGAACTTGACGTTCAATTCTTCTTTGTATTGATTTGATATTATCTAATCGCTTGTTTGTGATGACAGGTGGAGAGAGAGCCGGATTGATGAGAATGAGTCTTTGGAAGATATGTGACCTGCCTCATCACAACTGTTCCTCTCTAGATCATGACAGTAAGCTGATTCTAACTATTTATTTAATTAATTTAATAATTATTTAATATATGAATCTTTATTGCACCATCAAGACGTGGTAGCAAGTTACTTATAATAAACTCAAAATAACAACAATGCATTACAACAAATACAACTGCATCGAAAATAAACACTAAATTAAACAAATAAGGTATAGATGTTTTCATGTCTAACTAATGGCAAACTAGTCTTTTCATATTATTTCCACATATATTTCTTAAAATTAAATTTTGACTTTTACAAATCTCTGTGACCAAATTAAATCTTATTAATGTATTGGAATAGTACTTTACCTAAGGCCTCATTGTCACTGTAGTATATAATGAGATCTTAAATGGCTATGTTGTAATGCGTCATAATAGGCTACTGAACGTGAACTTTGGAAAGGCTTTAGAAAGCCATATCGAAACTTTTTCGAGATAAAAACATGTATTTTTTTAAAGGCTTAACCCCTCATCTCCTTGATTTTCCAATGAAATATACTTGTTTATCAAAGGAGTGCTCTTTAGTTAGCATTATAGTAGACTGTTAGCAGGAATATGTGCCTTAGACTAATTATTTTGAGGAGATACAGATGGGGAGAAAATAGTTTAATTTGTAATGTATCGTATATGTAAAGTATCGTATCTACAAGTCTGTACGCCAAGGTAATAGCTTTAATTAATTGCTTAGTTTCCTGATATAAATAACAATAAATGCGTATTCAGAATCTATATTATTTTAGCATCAATCAATTAAGCGGTGAATCGGTTTTATGAGTAACCGCTTCATTGTTTTATCTCAATCCAGTGACGAAGTGAGGGGTACAGAGAGTCATTAGCCTCAAGATATCATGTTAAGCTTCTATTACTCTCAAAATATAAGTGTTCACATTGTATAAAATGTGTGTCACCCCCCCCATAATTACTTTGGAATGTCTTAATAGTGTAGGGATAACGTCATGAAGTTTTCAATGACAGATTCTGAGGTTAATTGAATCATCTTGGGTTCGAATCCCAGCCGCGCTGATCTGAGAGTAAATCCTCGGACATTCACTGGCCTGGTTACACAGAAAATGGTCTAAATTGCCAAATAATTTGAACATGTGGTATTAAAAGTGATAGTTTTCAACATAGTTGATCGTTTCACTATAACGTGTGTTTACTTTTAATTACCCCGCCAAGATTAAAGTGCCCCAAGATTGAATCCTGGCTACACCTTTGTCCCATTCGAGTAAGTTAATTAATTACTAGTCAGATTAATGGATCAATGACGTTCCTCGCATTATGCTCTTATGATATTATAGTGTTACCTAATAGAGCTATAGAAAGTCATTGATTTGATTAATTACTTCGCTCCTGTGGTTAAAAATTCGGTCATTAGTTTATTGATTTGGTACTGATTTTCTGTGATTGTCAAATTATGCTGACCCACATTTACATTGCATTAAGATAGCATTGGATTAATGCACCTGTAATATTATCTCTCAAGTGCTTGACAGATTCCGGAATGGCAAAGTAAAAAATTAATACACAGAAAAAGTTACTATTGAAAGCTTACTTAAAACTCATATTACAATATTTACGAACACATTAACAGTGTTATTAATCTAAAAACCGATAGGGAGAGAGACAGAGAGAGAAAAAGAGAGAGAAAGAAAGAGTAGAGAGCATAGGAGAAATGAAAGAACGCAAACTACTATTGCGTTGTTAAAACTATTAAGAACACAATAGCAAGTGAATTACACGACCAGTTAAGCTGTTAAGATTAAACTACAAAAGAATTGCTACTGAAAGTTAAGAAACAACTGAGGAAGCTAGGACAGCAAGGCCTTCTCAACTACTGGGACCAAATGAAGTAGTACAACTACTAGGACCACAGGAAGCAGTACAACTACTGGGACCACAGGAAGCAGTACAACTACTGGGACCATAGGAAGCAGTACAACTACTGGGACCATAGGAAGCAGTACAACTACTGGGACCATAGGAAGCAGTACAACTACTGGGACCATAGGAAGCAGTACAACTACTGGGACCATAGGAAGCAGTACAACTACTGGGACCACAGGAAGCAGTACAACTACTGGGACCACAGGAAGTAGTACAACTACTGGGACCACAGGAAGTAGTACAACTACTGGAACCACAGGAAGTAGTACAGCTAGGTGGACCCCTTGAAGCATTTTTATTATCATAATCACAACAACCGTTATAATAACTATTACGTCAGAAATTTGTGACTAAGAGCGTCTTAGGAACTGATAAACTATTATGATTTAAAGGACAATCAAATTACTGGAGCCACAAAAACTACCGATTTCAGTAATACTATTAAACAAGAACAATAGCACTCTGATGGTCGTATTCACTATCGAGATAAACCTGAAGCCCATTGCGATGTCGGTAAGCTATTCGACCGCGGATCAGATCGTGCGGCCGGGTTCAAATCCTGGGCTCGCCTGTCACTGACATCGCTTTCGAGTGAGGAAACTAACGTTAACTTCAACGCTTTTTGCTTTACCTCAACGGTGGCGTAAACTACGAATTAGTCACAATATGATATTCTGTAAACTTATTTGTTATTCTTGAAATTGCTTCTGAATGTATTATCTAAAAGTGCTTGGGGTGGTTTGTGGTAACCCTCTTCCTGATTATTTGTTTAGCTTCTAATTAAGTATGCTGTATTTTTTGTTTATTATGACTTGGAAAACCAATAAAAAGCTTGAATGAAAATAAACTTGAATCGTGGCTTAAAGTTAGGCGTAGCTTCAACTCTCTTTTCGGAAGTTTTAAGACCTAAACACCTAGTAGGACAAGGAGAAGGACACGAGGTAGTACATCGAGTAGGACCGTTGGACATGGTAGGGTAGATGGGAGAGCTATTAGATATGATAGAGCGGTAGAGGAGAGATTAAAGCTCGATTCTCTACGTATAGCATCCGCTCAATAGATGTCGAGTGATTCATGATGGAGCGGTAGATTAAACCATAATATAACCCAAGGCTTCTAAGCCCACTGCTGCAGCCCGCAGGGTCTCAGACCCTTACCCCCCTAGAACTCAACTAACCCCCTCAGCTTTGCGAATATTTATAAATAATATTAAATTGTATTATTAATATTTAACTGATAGTTCTATGAAAGTTATGGCCGAAGTAAATAATACGCTTTTTAGTATTAAATTCTGTAATATTAACAGGAAGCTATTGTTTCATAATTAAGTTGAATGTTAGTTGAAACATGTCACTTAATTAGTATGGTCAAGATTGAATAATTATCTGAACTTATTTGGTTACGAATATCTCTCTCTCTTCAGTGCACTGCCAAGTGGCAGGTTCAAGGTATATATATATATTCATACTCAAAGTCGGCTTTCTCTCTTCATAAGAGCACTCCTTAGATCAATAAGTTAATCTCTTCACATAGTCTATGACTTATCCATACCGTATGTAGCCTATAGCTTGGGAAAAGTATGGCTTCTGAGGTGGTTTCCCGTTGCCTTCCTCAGTTACGAATATATATTAAATTAAATTAATTGTTTGTTTTATTTCATAATTTTAATGTAATTATTTTACCATATCATATGCCTTGTGTTACAATCTAAGTGACGCAACAACAACAATGATAGAATTAGAGTGCTGTTGTCAGCTACGACAACATTGAGTACATTATCATCATAATCATTAGCATCATAATCATCTTCCCTTGAGTCCCAGTTTAACTAGGGTCGGGATACTAATAGAAACATTTCGATTCGTTTTAGAAAATGTGTTGCTATTTCTGAATCCTATTTGCTTACCAACCGAAGACTCTTTCTGACATTACTTTGGTGCCTGGTGCATTTGCTTCTTTTACGAAACGTGCAGTCCATGCATGGTTTATTCTTCCGCATATCGCACAAAACATAGTTGGGCGCAATCCATATAGTATTTCTTCGTGTTTTCAGTTGAGTTATTTAAGGCAACCCTTCTTTCCCTAGGCAGGAATGAAATAAGGGACATAAGGATTTGACTGAACAACTAAGAAGGATAGATAGTCTAGACTGTCATTGATGAACATCGATGCGCCAAGACGTATGAGACTACTTACTAAATTAGCCTACCTGTAATTTATTGCCTATTTTTAACTCATATGTTTCTTTATTTTATTTATTATAAAAATGGCTATTAGAAAGCTACCGTTACCCTTGACAACATCAAATCTTAAATGAGTTAAAACCGAGGAGTAAAATACAGGGCCACTCAAACAACTCATAGCCTATTCCCAACATGAGATTAGCACATATACTCTAGTAACCTACTCTGATACATTCAGCTGTGGGGTTATCTAGACGCTAAAGCTACCCGGGTAAGGTTTAATGAATGGCAGCAACCCATACACTATCACCCCCAGTTGTCAAAGGTCAGAACATCCCAAGCAAACATGAACTTCCTGTCTCTAATTATTGCGTCTGTTTGCTTAACTACAGCGTTAATTCTAAACCACCCGAAGCTCAACCGGCAGTTACGTTTACTGTGTAAACTAATACAACGTTTATCTATGCATCTACGAGACGACAAGAGCCGAGTGATCTTTTTATAGCGAATTTAAGATCTAATGGATCGATTGATGTCTCCATTTCATCGTCATATTGCATATTTTATACCAGCTAAAGTCTAGCTTAGCTGTAGGACTGAATTATTAAGAATTTATTTTATGGTTCTTTGGACTATTTTATGATTTTATGAATTTTACAATTAGCTACGTTTTGGACCTTCTATTTGCTCACCGGCTTGGATTTGTGTCAGTAGCGCCCGATGTTGTCATGGACTACTGTAGCACTTTAATTGTTAATTAGTAATTTTTAAATTTTGTAACTCTCTGTTTTAGTAAAACTTTTTACTGCAGTATTTGCTAAGTTCAGTTAGCTGGATTTTAGCTAGTTATTATGGTCAATTTACATAGCATTATTTCATCAGCTCTTTGAATATCATAATTATTTATCAATTAATTATAAATATTAACGTTAAATTATATCGATTATTTATTACCAACTATTTACCAAATTATTTAATTATTCAACCTCTCCTGAATTATTTCAATCTGCATAAAACGTTTAAATCATGTTCGATTTTTACTGACTTTGACAATTAACTATTGTTTAGCAGAATGATTAGTGTTATTGCTTAAACTAAAAAAGGACTCTAAATGTAAAAGATTCAGAATTTCTGCAAATGGCATCAATCGTTAGGGATATATTTAGCTTGGTTCGGAATGACACTTCGTTTTCACTGATTAGTAGGACGATGTTGGTCGTGGTGTTTAGAAGCTGAGGAACTAATCATGGATTGCCAATGACAGATTGCGGGTTTATCCATTCACTCATGTGCATCAGATGCTTACATTCTAACTCACTTACTTTCTTCTAAAATTGCTGCATTTAAATATAGCTTTTAATAGTTTCTCAGCTAGCAAAATTAACTGCATTATACTCTATTTCCTAATTTTTCTTTTTAACAGCTAAGGCAGTGACGGGTTGGCAAGTTGTTCGTCTGTAGCCAGTTGGTGAATGATTCATATCCATTAATCATCCCGTAGCTGATGTGTTTCTGAGATAGAAATCTGACGCTAAACTTGATAGGATTTAGATTTTTGTTTTTCCTTACTGTTTTTTTATTTTCGAAAGAGTTTATAATTTAAATGCATCTTTGAATAAACTAAACTACAGTTTGCATTTTAAGAGCCAACTAAGACGTCTACAGAGTGAGCGAGTCGTTGTTCTTCATCCACGAAAGACAATAGACAATAGCTGCTGGTGTCGATAGAATCAGCTGATTCTATCGACACCAGCAGCTGATTCTATTGACACCAGCAGCTGATTCTATTGACACCAGCAGCTGATTCTATTGACACCACCAGCTGATTCTATTGACACCACCAGCTGATTCTATTGACACCACCAGCTGATTCTATTGACACCACCAGCTGATTCTATTGACACCACCAGCTGATTCTATTGACACCACCAGCTGATTCTATTGACACCACCAGCTGATTCTATTGACACCACCAGCTGATTCTATTGACACCACCAGCTGCTTATGTTGACATCAGCAGCTGATTCTATTGACACCAGCAGCTGATTCTATCGACATCATCAGCTGATTCTATTGACATCAGCAGCTGATTCTATTGACATCATCAGCTGATTCTATTGACACCAGCAGCTGATTCTATTGACACCACCAGCTGATTCTATTGACACCACCAGCTGATTCTATTGCCACCACCAGCTGATTCTATTGACACCACCAGCTGATTCTATTGACACCACCAGCTGATTCTATTGACACCACCAGCTGATTCTATTGACACCACCAGCTGATTCTATTGACACCACCAGCTATTCTATTGACACCAGCTGATTCTGATTCTATTGACAGCCACCAGCTGCTTATGTTGACATCAGCAGCTGATTCTATTGACACCAGCAGCTGATTCTATCGACATCAGCAGCTGATTCTATTGACATCAGACATCAGCTGATTCTATTGACATCAGCAGCTTCATCAGCAGCTGATTCTATTGACGTCTGGTTGACATTTACTGACGCCATATTTAACACGAAATTGTCCGACCACCGACAGATGCCGCAAGGATCAAATACTCCTAATTGGCATAAAATTTATGAAATCTCTTTGCACCCTTTTCACCTTCGGTCGCCTCTCAAGGTCGAAGTAACAGTAAGAAATTTCTTGGTTTCTTGGAGCTTTAAAGTTCTGGTAGAAAGACATTTAACTATATTTTTTATCCTCGTTTCAATTTCGTTTCTGCAGTGTATACTCGAGTATCTGATTACCGGACGACTACACATATGTGTATAGTCGTATAGAATATACATAATGTGTATGTGTGTCAGCTGCTAATTGACTCTTTGCTTTGGAAATCCGCAGATTCTATAATATATGCTTGATTATATGGGTAATTAAATATATTAATATATGTTGTTATGATAAACTATATATAGTACATGTCCATGTATATATATATATATATATATATATATATATATATATATATATTACATGTACATGTACATGTACATGTATATTATGCATATACATGTATTATTGTTCATGTATATGTATGTATTATTTGTTTTGATTACATATCTGTTATTTTTGCGAACAAATATTTTGATAATTTCTGGACGAAATCGCTGCTTCGGACGAGAAAATGTTAAATATTTTTCCTACATTTTACTTGACAAAACGAAGGTGGGTTTTCAAATCCGATGCACGTTTAACGGCCTTTTCCTCATCAAAGGACGATGCCAAGAACTCGACGATCAGAGAATGTCAAAGTTAATGTAGCCACTTTTTACTCAATATCTTGGATAACCAAGTAGTTTGTCATTAATTAATATATTAACATTGCAATTTATTAACATTGCATTCATATAGGCGGACAGTTGGAAGTGCTCTTCAACTATAACAAATCGAATTAAGCAGCCACGTATTTTTTAAAAGCACTCCTTATGATGCTAAACTGCCGTTAAATTAAGCTTTATGAGCTTTCAGTAGCTAGTCCTTACTGCCATACCAACGAGCAGTTGTTTCAGTGCTGATTTGCAAATAGTTTCATTCGAATTTTGCATAATCCTTAATAGATCTAAAATTCTGAATTGCTAATAGTTATTTCTCTACACAGGTCGCTCAATATGGCGACAACGAAGCGAATCCCACCACGCTTATAACATCCGTGGTGGATTTATTATCCAGTCGTGATCATATGATCATATCTACTGAACATCGTTATGCACTTAGGCGCATAAATGCAGAACAGGTAGAACTTACGTGGCAATTAGAATACATTACAGCTTTAATGTTTATTGATGAGATTCGTATTGCGTTGTTATTGAACAGCTTTGAGGTCTCTGGAATATATTACAATATGGCTTCATTAAGAGTGCCGATATATGAACTTTTGTGATGCTGAGAAATACGGGCTAATAAAAAAGCTAATGTTAACGTCAGTTTCCTCACTCAAAAGCGATGTCAGTGACGGGCGAGCCCAGAATTTGAACCCATCACATACTGATCCGCGGTCGAATATCTTACCGACATCGCCACTGGCTCAGCCAGCGAGCACGCCGTTGATTCGTCATAGAGTTTATGCTAGCATTGGAAACCAGCGTGGACTAGCGGTAATTTCCAACACTATAGAATTTTTTCATTTTCAACTAGACTTTTTGAAAACTAGTAAGCGCAGCCTGAAGAAAGCAAGGGGAAACTGCCTATGCAGCCATATTTTCTCAAGCTTAAGGCTCGTGTAAGGACTTATCCTCTGCTATGGGATCAACTTATGGATCAGCTGACAGGTGTCAACTGAGCGTGATAGCAGACGCGTAGGAATATGTGCTCTGAACGCGTCACTTCACATAAGACAAGTACGAAAGAGACATATCCGCCCTTGCCATTTGTTTTCCAGACACCTCAACCCGTCTTTCAACTCCCCTAGCCAGATAATGTTTTCCCGATATCTCCCAGGCCGGTTGTAAATTTATTTGCGAGATTAGGGTAGGTCGAGTGGGGCAGCATTATTGGTCTATGCTCCGGCTTGCTCTAGAGCGGAATAATAAATATGTAACAGTATCACTTAACTCAAACATATGCCGTCACTTCTAATTGCATCAATTTCCATCAGAGAAATGGACAATTCTAAGCCCTCTGTGTTCTTCGCGGGTGTTCACGGGTGTTTAGGAGAGATACATTTTTAAACGGTACTGAATATTGTACGACCTTGCTGCACTATAGTTGAATGACTACATGTACTTTACAAGAAATTCTTTTTTATATGGTCTTTTTAAGAATTTATTTGGTTTTACCTCTGTCATTATTTCATCTTGCCTGACTGTTTCTTATCACCGGACCGGCACTGTTTAGGATCTTTTATTTCTCTTCAGCATGTGTTTTTTTTTCAGATCATTTGGGGTGAATCGATTTGTAGTGACATGTGATGGGGGGACGTTCCTGATATCGTCCTTGTATGAGGAAACGGGCGTTAAACCTTTATTATTATTATTATTATTATTATTATTATTATTATTATTATTAAGACATTTTAAGAGATTGTAATAATTTTACTATTGACATAAGTATTCTTTTATATGTTGGGCTCGTTTAAAATGGTGCCAGTTAATTAATTAATTAGACTGTTTTTTACGGCGAGGCAGACAGAAAGTGCTGATGATGACTATGATGATATTGATAATGATAATGATGAAGATGATGATTATGATAGTGATTTTGATGATTATGTTAATTTTCACGATGAAAATGATGCTTTTTATGACGATGTTGATGATGAAGTTAGTGATGATGATGATCATGATGTACATGTAGATGGCTAAAGTGATTAACATTACAAATATCATACTTGCTATATTATATGATCGTAATCTGCTAAAATTTGCTAACCTCTATCACAAGTCTTCCCACCACTGATATAGTATTTTATAGAGCCATAAAATTTGACATTTTCGATATCTCAAGAGATATTGTCCGGTCTGCTTTAGGATTCTAACCGAAAGACTAAAGTTTCTCAGACAAGCCTGCCTTCTATTCCGCCATAAAACCTACATATATATATATATATATATATATATATATATATATATATACACATGTATATATATAACGTATGTATATATAATATACATGTATATAGATATATATGTATATCATATATTATATATATATATATATATATATATATTACATATATATGTTACATATATATATACAAATATATACATGTATATATATATATATATATATATATATATATACATGTATATATAGGTTGGATGGCGGTATATATATACATGTATATATTTATATATATATACATGTATATATATATACAGTATATATATATATATATATATATATATATATATATATGCATATATTACGGATAGGTAGACTTTTGTTTCTAGATTCTGCCTGTGACATAGAGCAGGATACCGATCCTGAGAGGCTGATAGAATGCTTGATGGATCGATCCAAATGTCCAACTCCAATTAATTCCACCAGATGTCTCAATGCGCTGTCATATGTCGCTGGAATATGACTATGAAAACAATCATAAGCTCATCGCCAAAGCAATTATCCTCATCATCATCATCCTCTTAAGCATCGTTATAGTCATTATCATCATCATCATCATCATCATCACATCATCATCATCATCATCATCATAATCATCATATTCATCATCATCACCATCTTATTCTTCTTCTCCTCCTCCTTCTTCTGCTTTTGACGTCCCTGACATTGCCGAGGAACTGGACGTTAAATTCATATTGATTGATTATTGATTAGTTTTTCTTTATCAACATCCTAGTCATCATCAACATAAACGTCATCTCTAGCACTACAATTATCGTAATAATAAAATAATTGATAAAATTAGTGATAATTATTCGCTAATAGCATTTAGCTCCAGCTGGTCGTCTCTTTCGATCACAACGTGCTTAGTTGACCTGTGATTGTTCTAGATCATAATCACACTATACTGTATATGCTGTGCTTTAGTGTCGTAAATAAGATAATTCGACGGAGATTCTGCAACGCTCCTATCCTATTTATTTATTTACGAGGACATAGACGATTTACCAATTTACTTTGACTCAGAGGCTTAATCAGCTCACGTCGGAGAGATAAGTCAATGGTTCAAGGCACAAAATGGTCACGTAATATAACCATGTGGTGAATTCTTTTTATCTGATCCAGATTTAGGACTCTTTTCTTTAGAATTTCTGTCCTTGCTCTAATAAATCTATTCCTCGGATGCTTTGTACGTTCAGAATCTTGGAATGGCTCTAAGAAATCGTGTAGATTTAATTATGACGAGAGAAAGGCGTCTGCCGGCAGATAATAGTTTGAAGATAACAAATTTATTGACAGCATTCATTACTTTTGTCATATTTCTTGTGTTATATTTCTCGCTTTTAATATTCACGCCAATTTTTACTTCCGTTTCAGCTTTCCTACAGGAGATGAGGGACAATAAAAACAATTAAATTTTAGTTATGCCAAAGGGAAATATGTAGTTTAATACTTCGTCATTTTATTCACTTTCTACGCACAAATATTTGTACTTTCTCAATGGAGTGTTCAACAAAGAGGATAAATACTTTTCTAGTAATATATACCCATCATTTGACATGAAAGTTTAAAATACATAAATACATGTAAAATAAATTAATAACTATTACATGTTAAAACTGTTAGGCAATTTTGCCAATTTTCCTTGTAACCAGTCCTGCGAATGTTTTAAATTTTACTCTCACATTAGCGCAGCTGGGATTAGAACTCACTAGAAAATAACTGCAAGTATGCAACAACGAAGTCCCGTCAAGAAGTTTATTTATTACTAAATGGCTGGACTCACAGTTAGGCTTATTTGCGATCTAACCTTTACAGTTTTAAATTTATTTGATTATAAGAAATCAATATAAAATATTCTCGAGTTGTTTCGGGGCTAATCGTTATTCGAAATCATTGTTTGAGTTTTGATTTAAAAGACTGATGTGATTCAAATGTTTGAAGTATTTATACTCATTCATTGATATGACGTTTTCATGGTGTGTCTGTATGTTGTAATTTCTTTCGTTTACTTTACTTTTAGTAAAACTCAAATTTCAGCATCATGTTGAAGAAAAGCACTGAAATTTAACAGTTTCAAGTTCAAGAACTGTCTCATACCATCAAATGAAGTATGACTTAATGATTTTAAGCGTATTTGAGGATTTTAATGATGTTTTTGGTGAACCCGTCACGCACTACGAGCCTCTCATGTTGACAGTGCCTTCGGCCGATGGACGTCGAGAGAGAGACGATGCAAATTGAATTGGGCTTTGTAACAGTATTTCGAGTTTGTTGAGTTACCCTTATTGAGTTCTCTCTCATATAGCGAACCCAAGGCATGAATATTTATAAGAAAGTTATAATAAGTCGACGAGCCTTTTCGTGAGTTTGATAAGTCGAGTAATAGTAATTTAAGTAAAATGAAAGCGATGATGAATGATCACTCATGACGATTATAATAGATATTGTCCTTTTAGTTATTAAATAATGGTATTTTTGCATTTGTATTAGTAAGTTCTCAGATGATTTTTCAATTTCCTTCAATGGCTGATTATGTAAGCTCATAAAACGTCAACACGTCAACTTTTAAATACGTCAACTTTGGAGTTGATCTCCTTTTCATTTGAAATTAGTGCAAGAAATATGATTTTATTAATCAATATAGAAATATTAACAATTATAACATCATTATCATTATCTTCTTCTTCTTTAGTGCACTGCCATGTGGCAGGTTCAAGGTACATATTCATACTCAAAGTCTGCTTTCTCGCTCCATAAGAGCACTCCTTAGATCAACAAGTTAATCCCTTCACAAAGTCTATGCCTTATCCATACCTTATGTAGCCTATAGCTTGGGAAAAATATGGCTTCTGGGGTGGTTTCCTGTTGCCTTCCTCAGTTAGGTGGATTAATTACCATTTAATCCAGGAGAAAAGATTTCGTGGTGAGGTGGGTCCCTTCTTGCCATCCTCAGCTCCTGCTTTTAGTCGCCTCTTACGTACACACAGCAGATTGTTAGCGGTTGCCCAATTCTGCAGTGGTTCAACCACACCCGAGCACAACACGGGGAAACATTATCATTATCATGGTAGCAATTTGACGTGTAATCTATGGAACTGACTAGTTCTATCTACCGGAGTCATTTCCATTCGGTATTATTTAGGGGTCTTCGTGGGTGGCGTATTGCTAGTAAAACAAATTAATTTATCATATCATCGTGACATCCAAACATCAGGGGTTGTATTAATTCATTGTGAGGAGGGGGAGGGGTTAGGGCTGGGGTATCGGCTTCCCTACACTTATCATGAACCCCCCCACACACACACACACACATACACACACACACTCTGCTACTGTGGCGGATGACCATATAGTTGACCGGTGCCTGTTTTTAGTATCGCTATTATGCAATATTGCTCTTCGTTATTGTCTGAAATGAGTGTAATATCTGGAATCGCTATACTATATAGCGACATGTGAGCGTAGATCTGTGAAGGTCCTCGTCCATGTAAAACACTGGTTACTATTCATCTCATTCCATATATCTTCCTTCTCTCTCATTGTTATTCTTTTTTCTCACCGTTTCTCTCTCTCTTTCTCTTTTCTCTTTCTCTCTCGTTCTCTTTCTTTATCTCCCTCTCTCGTTCTATTTCTCTCCCTCGCTCGCTCTCTTTCTTTCTCCCTCACTATCTGTTTTTCTCGGTTTATCTCTGTTTCTTTCTCTCTCTCTCTCTCTCTCTCTTTCTATGAATCTCTTTTCATCTATTTTTTTTATTTATTACTACACACTCTATATCAGGCGATCACAGAATAGACAAACAGTACGTGTCGTAAAGATCGACTAAGCAGAGACTGAGCAAGGCATTGACTAACCACTTCAGGGACTGTAGTTTCTCAAGGCAAAGGCTACAATTGCGTTAAGCAAGAAAAAGCTTTTGAAATGGGATCTACTTGTTGATCTGTATAGTGCCCTTAGGGACGTTAAAGCAGACTAACTAGAGAAGAGTAATATGTGCCTTGAGATTGTAGCTTGGCCTGAGAACAATATAGAGAAATGTCTGTATGAATGTTTATAATATTCCAAATTGTACTTGAATTTTTAAATTTGCTGTTTTGATTGAGTTTGATGAATATTAGTAGTTGTTTAAATGACTGATTGATTATTTAATTGATTATTTAATTGATTGATTCATTTATTTATTTAAGAATCATCTTAAATTTGCTGATTAAAATTTAGAATCTCAAACTTTACAAGAAATAAATAAATGAAGAGAATAAATAAAAGAGAGAGAAGATGGAGATTTGAGGAAATGGATGACGATTAGTATTTCTTTGCTGATTCAGTTTTCTCTCTAATGTCACTTAACATGTAGCTATTAGTTTTTTCACATCACAAAAGAAATAAGCCGACATGGAATTGCTCGAGCAACTTAAATAACTGTACGGTTTTAAAATCGCACAATTTTACTTTTTATTTTGAAATTCCGTAGCCTAAAGGTATGTAGACAGAAAACCGATTGTCGTGTAATGGAGGTGATGATGTTAGTTACAAAGACGTTACGGAAGATATCTGTCCAGGGATCTATACAGTATTCTTTATGCCCGGCAATAACCTTAATGTATGAGGCCACGCGTGTCACATTCTCTCTCTCTCTCTCTCTCTCTCTGTCTCTCTCTCTCTCTATTTATATCTGTCTCTCTCTCTTTTTGTCTCCCTCTCTCTTTGTCTCTCTCTTTCTGCTCTCACTCACTCATACATACACACACACTGTCTCTCTCTCTTGATACTTCTATAGCTGTCCTACTTTTCTGCCTTTCTTAAAAAGCTAAGGTTAACGTCAGTTTCCTCACTCGAAAGCGATATAAGTGACGATATAGCCCAGGATTTGAACCCGCACATACTGATCCGCCGTCGAATATCTTACCGACGTTAGCCATTGTCATATTCTCTATTCCACTCTTCATTCCGTTTTCATTACTCAGAACCTATATTTTTATGTTTGTACATCATTCTTATAATTATTTTTGTTTCTGATGATCTATTCCCTCTTATTCGCTTTTTGATAATTTGTTTTGATATGAATTAAAGCGACGAGTTGTAAAAACTAAAACAAATTAACTTGTTTATTGTCATTATTGTTTACAATTTTTAAATATCTATAAATAATATTTATGCGCATTCAATATAAACTTAATTAATAAAACAAAATAATATTATACAAAAATTATGTAAACATTATGTGCACAATTCGTATAAATCATATGATTGAAACACTTCTTTTTGATATCATTTTTATCATAATTCGTGCATCAGAATTCATATTCATCTAATACGTCACCACTTTTACACAGGAAATCTCTATATCTGAATACGTTTGTATTTTAAGTTGGCGCATAATGCGTGTGTGCTATAGAATGGAGGATAGACTTTTGACTGATTTTCTGGATTTTGGAATTTGCACCGATTTTTTGCTGGCTGGCTTGATTTTGTCTCAATAGTGCTCGATGTTGTCATTGATGACTGTAGCAATCTAATTGTTATTATTATTATTATTTTTATCTATAAAATGAGAGATAGAGATGATTTGCTTTATAATTAGAGATACGTCTGCTTTGTTTTATAATGTGTTTATGATTTAAATTGAGAGATAATATGATTGTGCTTAAGAATGAGGGACAGTGTATTTGTACTTTAGAATGAAATATAGGCTAGTGTGTTTGTGCTTTAGAGTGAGATATAGTGTGTTTGTGCTTTAGAGTGAGATATAGTGTGTTTGTGCTTTAGAGTGAGATATAGTGTGTTTGTGCTTTAGAGTGAGATATAGTGTGTTTGTGCTTTAGAGTGAGATATAGTGTGTTTGTGCTTTAGAGTGAGATATAGTGTGTTTGTGCTTTAGAGTGAGATATAGTGTGTTTGTGCTTTAGAGTGAGATATAGTGTGTTTGTGCTTTAGAGTGAGATATAGTGTGTTTGTGCTTTAGAGTGAGATATAGTGTGTTTGTGCTTTAGAGTGAGATATAGTGTGTTTGTGCTTTAGAGTGAGATATAGTGTGTTTGTGCTTTAGAGTGAGATATAGTGTGTTTGTGCTTTAGAGTGAGATATAGTGTGTTTGTGCTTTAGAGTGAGATATAGTGTGTTTGTGCTTTAGAGTGAGATATAGTGTGTTTGTGCTTTAGAGTGAGATATAGTGTGTTTGTGCTTTAGAGTGAGATATAGTGTGTTTGTGCTTTAGAATGAGATATAGTGTGTTTGTGCTTTAGAGTGAGATATAGTGTGTTTGTGCTTTAGAGTGAGATATAGTGTGTTTGTGCTTTAGAGTGAGATATAGTGTGTTTGTGCTTTAGAGTGAGATATAGTGTGTTTGTGCTTTAGAGTGAGATATAGTGTGTTTGTGCTTTAGAGTGAGATATAGTGTGTTTGTGCTTTAGAGTGAGATATAGTGTGTTTGTGCTTTAGAGTGAGATATAGTGTGTTTGTGCTTTAGAATGAGATATAGTGTGTTTGTGCTTTAGAATGAGAGGTCTTGACTGTGTTTTAGAGATAAAATATTATAACAAAATTCTCATATCTGTCCGCGGGTGTTTCTTGTATTGAGCAGAACATTTATTTCAATGTGACTAATATAGATGCAAATAATAAAACTGCTTATTACAAGTTACTTGTCAACATAACTTGATTGTGGTTTAGATACATATATATTGTTATATTTTAGAATGAGAGATACATATAATTATGATTATGCTTTATCATTGATATCATTGTTTTTGTTTTAGAATTGGATATATCAGTGATTATGATCGTGCTTTAGAGCGATATCATTGTTTTTGTTTTAGAATGGGAGATTGCAGTGATTGGAATCCTGATGTTTTGCATGACATTTGGCTCCACAGCCATCGCTCTTTCCATCTGCGGCGTCTTCAGCGCATCTCTACCCAAGAAGATCTACTACCATCATTCTGCAGGAGAGATCCATCTTATCTGTGGTTAGACATCAATCAATCAAACAATTAATTAGTCAAATGATCATTCGATCTGTCAGTAAATAGATCAATCAATCAATTCAGCTCTTAAATAATCGTTAATCATTAATAATCATTAATCATCATTAATCATCATTAATAATCGTTAGTAATTATTCTTTTAATCTGACAAATTTTTTAATTATCAATTCAGAATAGATATATTTTAATGTTAAGGTAGTGTTAAGGTTATTATACTTAAATATTTAAGTCTTTGTGATTTTTATTGCATCATGTTTGATTGAGTTATTTATATTTTGAATGCATGTAGTCTTTAACAATTCGTCGAAGTAGGAAAAAGTCCTGAAGCAGATCGACGGCTCTTTATTATTCGCAACCATCTTGGATTGTCAATTAGTTATTACAGGCTGAGGAATAAACTTCAATCCCATGGCGAAAGCTCAATAACTTCGACAAACTCAACACATTTTAACAAAATTTTCGAAGCTTCTAGACGAAGATTTTGTGCATGTAACGTGCAAATTTGGTAATAAAATATTAACTGGTAACAGCAATTCAGCGTTTCTATGAAAGCATTGCTAAAAGTCTGTAGACATTATTGATTTTAATTGACTATCCCATCTCAGTGTGTATCGGTTAGTTATTGGAGTCACTTAACTAACCGATACACAGCGAGTCGCCTGCCTTTCTCTTACCTGGGGAACTGGAAACAGACTTTAGAATCAAAATAATATCGATTTCTGTGATACATATGATGTTAAACCGAAATTAGAAAGCTAAACTTACCTTTTTGTACTTAGTTTGTTACTGATTAATTGTAGCTCTTGGGTGTTCGGCAACCTTGCTACTCTACCCTCTCACCGTAAGATTGGACGCCGCTGCCCAGCGTCTTCTCTCACAGAACCTATGGGATGACCTTCATTCGTGTCGACGTACGTCTTTTGGACCTGGCTACTTCATCACCGCAGTGGCCGCTGTCTGCTTCAGCCTTGCCTCTCTCTGCCTCTGTCTGGATGACGTCATCAGAGCTGGCGCAGATGGGTGTGGCTTAAAACAGCTGTGTCGTAGGAGTGGAGATGTAGAGGCAACCAACAGCAAAGGTTTAGTTCAGTATAGAGCTCATTTCTTTAATTGATTTGATTGCTGCGGAGAAATAAAGCTGGTAAAGCTAAGATTAACGTCAGTTTCCACACTCGAAAGCGAAGTCAGTGACGGGCAAGCCCAGGATTTGAACCCCGTACATACTGATCCGCGGTCGAGTATCTAACCGACTTCGCAACTGGCTCTGGCTCCAGCCAGTGGCGAAGTCGGTAAATAGGCAACCAGAAACACAAAAGGAGAGCAAGTTTTTCTCAATGCTAAATTAAAGCTTTGTAAAGTTACAGATTTGGTAATAAGATCCAAGTATTGGCTGATTCTTAGATATGTTAAAAACAAGATTTGAATTGGACATTATTCCTTGAACCTGATATTAGATGGAACTTCAGAAGTTGATAACATTTTGGAAACAGCAAATAATTTTATTGGCATCATTTTCACTTCCTTCTGGTATGTAACGAAAGCTTATGGTTATAAATTTAATATATTTCATTCAAACACTTGGATTATTGAGGTATTTTTGATAATTGTATCAAAATTAAAACTATTTATCACATGAAGGCACTCTCAGCGGCATCAATGTCAGGTAACTTCACTCAGTCTTAAATATCTATCCTATGATGATTTGAACTATATCTGATTCATTCTCCCATCAGTGAATCAATCAATCAATAAGAATTGAACGCCCGGTTCCTCGCCGTAAGGCAATGTCCATCCCACAGTAACTCAAGAGTAAGGTATAAGATACTCGTAGGACCGGTAGGTTAGTATCAACATGCCTACATGTCTATTCATAAATGATAGATGTAATCATGGTAAATAGTTTCACTATATTATTAGTACATAATAAGTTTGGACAATATAGCATGTGTTGGCTAATTTGAGATGATACTGAATAACTTATTGTTCATAGGCTTCTTGAAAGAGAATTTCACTTTTCGTTTTCAGAACATGCTATGTTTGTGTTTCCACTTCCGGTGGATGTCGACGTGGGAGTGTGTTGAGGATTTCATTGCGGAAATTTTCACAAGAAAATAACTATTTTACAAGTAGATTCTATCTCCACTAGCAATGCTAATTATCTACAAATTCTTCTTCTTGTGTATTTCTTTACATTGCAGTCGGTCAGAACGGAAATGGAAAACTTCTGCGGCTTTTTGGAGAAGATAGGTAATGATTCGATGGATAGTTTCACTCGACTGTTGTACGATTCTAACATCTTCCGTAATTCTATACTTCCGCTAGAGAGCTTTCAAAATTTTTATGAAGGTGTCGCTATAGTCTAGCAAAATCTACTGGCCCAGTAATTGCAGGCACAGTAGACAACATCTCTAACGTCCGTGAACTGGTAACTTAGAAACTTAGAAAATTGTACAATCAATATCTGATATATTAATAAGTAATATAGTAATTTTCTTTTAATAAAAGTCTAGCTTCAATAGGGCCTAATATTAGCCTAGAAAATAAATTTCCTTGATAATTTGAAGGTCTAGAACAAGTAAGCACAAGATTCTCTAGACGTAGTAACACATAAACCTAGTAACCCATAGATCTTGTAATCATAGATATACTAACCAATAGACCTAGTAACACAGAGACCTAGTAACACATAGATCTAGTAACACATAGACATAGTAACACATAGACCTAGTAACACACAGACCTAGTAATACTTAGACCTAGTAACATATAGACCTAGTAACACATAGACCTAGTAACATATAGACCTGGTAACACATAGACCTAGTAACACATAGACCTAGTAACACATAGACCTAGTAACACATAGCCCTAGTAACACATAGACCTAGTAGCATATAGTAACACATAGACCTAGTAACACATAGACCTAGTAACACATAGACCTAGTAGCACATAGACCTAGTAACACATAGACCTAGTAACACATAGACCTAGTAGTCCATACCCCATAGACCTAATAACCCATAGGCCTAATAACCAATAGACCTAGTAAATAGTAGGCATAAGAAATTATGGGACAAAGTAAGTGTAGGTGAAATTAACAGAGTTTTTAATGTAGATCATACGTAAATGCTATGCATAATTACGAGTTGACTTAAACGTCTATGAACTCTATATAATATAATATTTTATATTTGAACACGCATATACATGTAATATTATAGAACATGCGTTTGAACTTTCGTTTAAATTTAACATATTTTTATATCAAATTTAAAATACAAACAGACATAATTTGTCTGTTAAATATATGCAAACAGATCTAGTGCATAATTTGACCAACAAATGCGATTTCACATAAATTTTTTGGAAAAACAAAAAATCATTAAACAAATAAAAATAAATATGGTAAAATAAAGTAAAATATAAATTTTCTTAATTACAAATATATATATATATATATATATATATATATATATATATAATAAATTAGGAATCATTCTATTATGCATTTGCTGGTTAAGACATCATCATAACTATCATCATCATCAGCAGCAACAGCATCATCATCAGCAGCATCATCATCATCATCATCGTCTAATGCTTATGGTACCAAAGTGGAAAACAACTAGTTTCATGAACTAAATTTGCTTCAGTTACGTATATATTCATTTAAGTGCATTTATTTCTTATTACATTATGGACTTGTATATGTCAATGTTATTTTGCATTGCATCTCCTTTTGCACAAGTATTACTCCAACCTTTAATATAAATGTATGACTTAATTATCAATTTTATTAGCGTTCAACGCCGTTCTTATATAGAAAGCATTGCACGTAATATTTGCCTTATTTTATTTCAGCCTTATTTCTAGTAGGTCTGTTTTGTGATTTAAATCTAACGGGACGATATTTGATATTGTAAAATTATAAAGCGTTGAAGCTGTTGCTTAAATGTTATATTTAACGTCTGTTACTATATCACCACATACACATTCAGTAAATAATAAGAGTTAGTTTTCCATGCTGTGTCAGAGACACAAAATTATAGACTAACCGTAAACTGTACGTGTTGTAAGAGATAACAAAGCAAAAACTGAGAATGACAACGTGATATCCTCTTCATTCCCACATATGAGTGGGTCTTTAAATCATCTAACATACCTAATCTCGGCTTGTCTCTAGCGAGGTCCAAACCAAAGTTTTCACTGTCTCTACTGTTTACTGTTACGTACATACATACATATATATATATATATATATATATATATATATATATATATATATATATATATATATATATATATATATAATAAAAAAGGACTATTATACGATATATATATATATATAAATAAACATATATATATATATATATATATATATATACATGTATATATATATATATATATATATATGTAGAAAATATATATAGATATATTTTCCGAAGCCGAAGATAGAAAGGTTGAAAGGAAGGAAAAAGAGGCAGAGGTAGGCCGAGATTAGGTATGTTTAGATGATTTAAAGACCCACTCATATGTGGAAATGAAGAGGAAGGCTGAAGACAGAGAAAAGTGGAGGCGTTATATACCATGGACCTGCCAGTAGGCAGTGTACTAAGATATATATATATATATATATATATATATATATCGGCATTGGCTGGAGCCAGTGGCGAAGTCAGTAAGATACTCGACCGCGGATGAGATGGTGCGGGGTTCAAATCCTGGGCTCGTCCGTCACTGACATTGCTTTCGACGGAGGAAAGCTTAGCTTTTAAATATATATATATATATATATATATATATATATATATATATATATACTGTATAATATTCCTCATTTATTTATTTAGCGGCGATAGAAAATCGAAATGTTACCGACAAAGCAATTTACTCAAATAATTAGTTAATTTATTAAACTATTAATTATAAGCCTACACTATATACACTGTGATTTTTATAACTGATACCCCATATTATTTTTACTGACACTAAAAACACCCAAAATATGCCATACAATAAACTAGTTAATCCACTAGTCAATGCGGAAAATGCAGTAAATCAATGTCCAGCCAATCCCAGCTATCGTAACAACATTGTGCCCTTACCATAGTTTAGAATGTTTACAAGAACTAGGCTTTTTGCTAAGATTATCAAGATTACTGCATCGAAACGTAGCCGAGCCAAAATAACAGATGACCCGGTGGCTTGTTGACAAGTTGTTCGACAGCGGATCAGAAGATGAAGGGTTCAAATCAAGTGCTCTTCACGTCACTAACATCGTTGACCTGCTATTCGGACAGGAAACTGACGCTAAACTTAGTTTTAGCTTTTTTGGATACTACTAACCATGAAAAAGTAACGTGACGACTAAGTCACTTCCGTACGATTAGTGTGAGTCTTGAACAAGTATGCAATTTTGTTTTGCTCAGTACTCAAAAGCTAAGGTTAGCGTCAATTTCCTCATTCGAAAGCGATGTCAGTGACAGGCGAGCCCAGGATTTGAACCCCGCACGTACTGATCGTCGGTCGAGTATCACATCGACGTCGCCACTGGCTCCAGCCAATTACGATTGTTCCTTGAAAAAAGAGATTGCTTTTATCTCTTGTATTTGATTTTTTGCTAAAAGTGATATTTGCAATTGTATAGCTCTCCCTGTCGAATGACATACTACAACTGACTTGCTTCCTGAAACGGGTTTCCTATAATATCTGTAAACTCCAAATGATCCAACAAGTTGTAAGTACTTACTACTTTCAACTTAGTACTTACTCCTTTAATAAGTCTCTAACGCAACATATGGAATATCCAGATCCAAGATGGCACATCGAATATGTAGAACACGTGAAATAAATAAATTATGTATCAAACGCGCTATTACAAATGAAGTTACTTTTCTACATGTATTCGGGCATACATAATAAATCGTTCCAGGTTTCATTGCATTGAGGTGTTCTACTTCATATCGTTTTTATCGGCAGTTAAATATATAATTAGCCAGCTTAAGGAAATTACGCCTTACCCCTAGAATATTTCTTAATTAAAAAATAATGCATTTAAAAATCTAACTCTGAAGAAAAACGGTTTACTGCATTCTAATTAGTCTCAAAATGACATATTATAACTTTAATCTAGAGTAGGTAGGCCTGACGTTATCTATATCTTGTATGTTCTGATGTTATGAGATTCTGTTGTCCATAGGCTGCCTATAGAACGTAATGGACTAAACAGAGCAAACATTAAATACACTCTTAGGCGACGCAGCATAAACTAAAGAAGGCAACAGAAAACAATCTTAGAAGCCATATTGCCACAAGCTTAAAAAGTGACCACTAACGATACAATTTTACTGATCAGATATATTTTCAGACATATCTGACGGAGCTCGCACAAGTCAATATAAGGTCCATATTATCTGTTCAGATTGATGCGTGTGACGCGGCAGCTTGTTGATTAAAGTAATACTTTTAACAGAGTGTGAGAGTAAACTGTACGAGGGAATTTAACACCTTGATCCTATGTATTTGACAGAATACAATACAAATGAGAGCGTAATTTTTGATTACTTATAATAATAGCTAGAGAATTGAGAAGTAGGACAAGAGTTATAATGAAATTAATCTGCCCCCAGGTAAAATAAAGATAGTGATTCTACTGAGTTTAAATTGTCATCAACATAAGAGTACTACTAAGATACTGTAATAAGTATATTAACAAAAAACTAAAATACTACTATTAAAAATAATAGAGCAGTAAAAGATATATACAAAAATGTATCATATTGATAAAAAATTAAAATACTACTATTAATTAACCTTCAACTTAAACCTATATTTGTGCTCTAGGGCACTTTACGATCAGTTAGTCTATTTTTGTGCTTTATTCGCTAGGGAATGTTTGTTCATCTCATCCTGTTTCTATGCGACAAATTTGCCGTGGTCTCTATATTGCTTCCTTGAATTACGCACCACTGGCATCACTGTTTGTTCCTGGGGCCTCAAGATACGCAGAATACTTGAAATCTTCAGACTGCTTTACGATAGAATCAATTAAGGCAGCTTTGCTAAAATAGTATGCCCCCAAACCCAAGTTTAACGCAAGTTTTTTGCTCGATAGCATGTCAGTGCCGGGGAAAGCACTTGATTTGAGTCCTGCCCAAATTGATCCGTTGTCGAATAAATTACCAACAGGCCACGAGCTCAGTCCGTTTCCGTAAGTTAAGTTTTAATTTAGTGTTCCTGTTGATAGATTTATTTTTCCTCTGCGCTAAACCATTACCAAATCGCTGCAAATGCAAGCAATAACACTACAATACAATAAAAATTTAACGTCCTTCTTGCTCACTGACAAAGCAAAGGGACAGTTCAAGCAGTATTGCTGTCCAATTACAAGCAGCTTCAATATTCAAAATGGGATTTAAATGCATTGACCGACGAGAAATCCAGAACTTTAATACAGCAGACCGCTTTCAAAAGCAATCGTGTGGATAGGGTTGTGATAAATAATAGTGTGCCTAGTCAGTATATCCAGGAGTAATGTAATACAACTGTACATAAGTACACTGTACCTTTGCATGTAAACTACATTGTGGAAAAAAACAGCTTATCATCTGAAGGTCACAACTGATCCAGTCAGACGATGTGTATGGATTCAACACGTCATGAAACACTCTTTCACTGAAAGCATGATGAAGATACGTCATAAGCGAGATTGGATGACCCATCGCTTAATTACTCTCGTACAATAGATGACGTCGTATGAATGACTTTTTAGAAATGTGGCCTAAATGACATTGTATGTGTAAAGATGTTAGACAGCACTACCTTGCTCATAGAATTTTTTAATCACGGAATTCTTTAAATGATGATGTCGTATTATCAAATAATTTAAAAGCATTTAACAAGAAACTTTTAAATGTTTTTTTAATAATTTATAAGTTTTTAAATCAGTAGAGGATTAATAATGTTTTTAAAACAATTATACATGTGTGTACTCGGAACTGTTTTTAAAATAGTTGTAGCCTTGATAGACATACGCCAGAGCCGTTGGGCTGGTATGTCCTTTATTCACGTCGCTTTTGCTTACTGTATTGTGTTTTTGTGATTTCGTGAAAATAAAACCTATCTATCTAGGATCTCGGATATCAAGTAGCCTAAATGTGGCCCTGTCTGAGGTTAGAGGTTGATTAAGAAATGATCCATATTGCCGGCCGAGTAATTAGAATTTCATATTTAATAAACCATTTTGAATTTTGCAGATTTCTATTTTTAAAAACTTAATAAATATGACTTTTCAAGCTACATTGAGCTCTATATATTTCAGTAAAAGAGAAGAAAGAAGAAAGAGAGAGAGAGAGAGAGATAGAGAGAGAGAGAGATTTGAGAAAGTCAAAATTTTCAAATATCTACACAGATTTATAAAGTGTGAGCTAAGCAACCACCCAATCAGACGATCTGTAATGTGTCTCTTTAATGACAATGATAGATCGAGTTGTCTCCTAATATCTAATCCTAGATCTCATTCTATTAGATTTTTTCTTTTTTGATTTCTCTTGTACTGCCTAAAAGAAGTGCAAAAAGGGTGAAGCAAAGACCCCTATATGTTATTTACTATGCATATAAGAGTCTATAGGGTCAACATATCCCCTAACTTCTTTTTCTTCTTCATATTCATCTTTATTCATCTTCTTCTTTTTCTTCTTTTCCAAGTTTAAATAGTGTCAGGATTAAACTTTTTCCATTCGTTTTATGGAATTTCTGGAGCCTAGGCGCTTATCAACGAATGTCCTTTCTGACGTCGTTTTGGATCTTAGTGCTTTGTCGCCTTTTATGGCGCGTCCAGTCCACTGTATAGGTCTATTCTTCAGCAACCCGGACACAACACGGGTAAGAGCTGTGTCTGTGCTGTGTCTGTGCTGTGTCTGTGCTGTGTCTGTGCTGTGTCTGTGCTGTGTCTGTGCTGTGTCTGTGCTGTGTCTATGCTGTGTCTGTGCTGTGTCTGTGCTGTGTCTGTGCTGTGTCTGTGCTGTGTCTGTGCTGTGTCTGTGCTGTGTCTGTGCTGTGTCTGTGCTGTGTCTGTGCTGTGTCTGTGATAAATATGGAAAATCAAATTCATGCTAATTCTTTTAACTAATCTATTTGTGTTATACAATCGCGCATGCCATATTTCATTAAGTTATTGATTATGATTCTGGGTAAAATACTCCGAAGTTTAAAAAAATAAAATCGATTTATGTGACAGAACTCTTCGAGATATTTTCTATACTAAAATCCTAATGTCTATTTGTTTCATTTCTCAAGGTCTTTAGTCATGAGGCTACTTATGACAGGCTTGCTGTTTCTATTTCAATTTCAAGGTTACCTCTTTCTCCATGTAGATTGTATTACGGTTAGTTCTTCGGCATAATAAAAAAATATTAATGAATTTATACCATTTCATCAAGCTGCAACAGAAAACTTGGTCATAGTTCAAGCTCTCAATTTCGATGATTGTTAAAACTTACCGCCATCGCAACTAGCTGAAGCCAGTGGCGATGTCTGAAAGATATTCGACCGCGGATCAGTATGTGCTGGGTTCAAATCCTGGCTCGCCCGTCATTGACATCGCTTTCGAGTGTTCGAATTTTCGAAAAGGACGTTAACATTAGCTTTTTAACTTTAAACGTCTCTGAGTAATTATTAATAAACAATAATAATAATTTTAATAACCATATTAATAACTAAATTAATAACCATAACACATTAATAACCTCATTTCATGGCTACTAATAACCGATGAGCACATCCGGAGATGAAATTGTTAAAGTACCACGATAATCGTACAACAATCGTACAACAATCGTACAACAATCGTACAACAATCGTACAACAATCGTACAACAATCGTACAACAATCGTACAATAATCGCACAATAATCGTACAGTAATCGCACAATAATCGTATAATAATCGTACAATAATCGTACATGATTGAAATATGTAGAAGCTTCAATGTACTGATGGTACAATATGAACAAATGTTCGATTTTGCAAGATTGTACCGTTGCGCATCAAGTACAGGGAAAGATTATTAAAAGATTATCTGAGATTATTAATTATTATTAAAAGATTGAGATTTGTAACGAATCTCTGTCTCTCTCTCTCTCTCTCTTAGTGCACTGATTACACTGGCAAGTCCATGGTATATTACACCTTCACGCTTCTCTGTCTTCCGTTTTCCTCTTCATATACACATATGGGTGGATATTTAAAGCATCTAGCATTCCTAACGAATATACTTTAGAAAAACATAGTGATAAAAATAAAATCTTATCAAACCTACATGTATATATGGGAAATGCAATTTTTTTTAGGAAATACGAAGCATGAAGGTAAAGGCATTGTCGATTAGACATGCTACTGTAAAGAAAAATATAAATGAATACAAGAACACAAAGTAAACTCCGGATGAGTAATTGCTAACGAGGGTAGTAAAAGCTGACAGCTAGTGAGATCTCATGCCATATATTATGCTGTATGATTCTAAAATGTTGAAGTTTACTCTCAACCCGCTCGTATCGAGCAACCCTTTCTTTTGTTGAAAACTAAGAAATGTTTTTCTCAGAGTTAGTTGGTAACACTGTTATTTACAGCTATACGCATTGCTTGAAAGGATGCTTTCATTGAAAGCGTTGAATGGGTCGCAGCAATTTCTTTCAGGTTACAACGACAATATGCTACGAATTATTCGTCATCAAGATGTATACCCAGCTATACCCATAGGAAATAATTCATCGTATTGTGGGCCGCACTTACAGAACTGCAGAGGATAGGGCAGTTGTCTTCTCTCTCTCTCACACTTCTCTCTCTCTCTCTCTCTCTCTCTCTCTCTCTCTTAGATCACTGCCTACTGGAAGGTCCTTAGTAGGTCCTTATAACGTCTCCACTCTTCTCTGTTTTCTGTTTTCCTCTTCATGTCCACGTAAGAGTGTATCTTTAAATCATCTAACATTCATAATCTCGGTCTTCCTCTGCTTCTCTTTCCTTCCGTTTTGCCATATGTGACCGCCTCTAATAAAACTTGTAGAGAAATAGTGACATATTGAATAAAATTAGCAGGCTGAATTTTGAAATTAACTTTAAAAGTGGAAATATGTTGGACTGACATTTGATTTAAAATGTTGCACGGTATTTGAACTGCTTTTGTTATGTAAATGTTAATGTATTTTTATACAAATATCGTTTTGCAATTTTAAGTTTCTTTCTACTATTGAATTATGAAAATAATTTTTCATTGTTATTTTATCCATTATTTAATTAGTGAAATAGCTGTACATTGGAAGAGCTGCTCTTACTGGCTAAACAGAATTTGTTTGCATTTCGCCGCTTACCTGAAGGTAACACATTAAGAAGATGCTCACTTAATTAAGTCATCGATTTTCCTAGATTGAGGTTAGGCCAAATTCCTAATTCTCTATAGTAAACTACACTTTCAACTTGGCTTCCGGAAAAACACTGTAATTACTGCGTCACTAATTTGGGTCTCTATTCTAATGTAGTTATTGAAAGTATCTGGCTAAAATTTACAACCTTATTCCAGGGATTGATTTGCTTGTTATGTTTTTTCATCAGGAGACCGGTAACTTTACTTTAGCAACCACGTCACTCTAGCAGGCATTCTTCGCTTAATAGAAATTTACTGTCTTCAGTTCAATGTCATAGCACCTGCTTCCGAACCGAGTCCCTAATACTCCATGTCTAGATACATTTAGGTGTTTATAAAATGAACTGATTTTTAATTATAGTATTTTCGACGGATTTTCGCTAAGAAGGTTTCTTGGTATTTTTATTTTAGCAAAAACTGGAGCTTGAATTATAATTTACTGAAGCGAATTAATTTGAAAATACACGCCTAACAGTTGGACGCAGGAGCTCTAGTTATATGGAGCCATTTTTAATCCAATTTCCACAGTGATTTTAGTTAAAGCAGAAATTTGATATAATATTATATATCTTTTTTCCTATGAGGAGTTCCATAGGCAGTTGAAAGCCTACCTTTTCCATCTCTTTTACTCATCCTCTGTCCATGAGTGTTGGCAAATTAAATAATTGCCAAGAATCTATTCAATTGTTAACATTGCATTATTGTTTTATTTATATATATGTTATTTATGTTGTAATCTTATTTATATTGCATTAGTAATATCTAAACTGAAGTAAATTCGAATTAATGTTATTTTAACATTATCGTCACATCCGACCACATCATCATCATCATCATCATCATCATCATCATCGTCATCATAATCATCATAATAATAATAATCATCAACATCATCATCAACATCGTCGTCGTCGTCGTCGTCAGCAGGGTTCAAAGATTAGCCTTGAAGCAGTCCACTGACATCTGTCGAGAGTAATTCGAAGTGTGCAGAGGCATAGTTCTGAAATAGCTCATTGACAGCTCTCATTACTATAGACATTTAACAAGAGAGTTACAGAGAGAGAGAGAGAGAGAGAGTGAAAGAGAGAGAGAGAGAGAGGGATAGAGGGATAGAGAGAGAGAGAGGGGAGAGAGAGAGAGAGAGAGAGAATAAGATAAATAGATACGGAATTTGAAACTAAATAAAGGATAGCAATGTAGTTAATTCACCAGAACTTTCATAATTTTTTTTGCCTTGGGTTGTATGATAATCTAATAATCGCTCGATATGTCCAGAGCTATTTAATGCGTAATATAACAATAATAATGTTTCGCTTATTATGTTATTGTAGAGCGCAAAATTTTCGTCCCTAAATTATGATTTTTCAACTTTAATTTATCATGATATATTTCACTTCGGGCAGATGCAGCAGTTTCCCGGAAATAGACTCAAGAGTTTGTTTTACATCCAAACTAAATTAATTAGCGATTTTCTTGTTACCTAGGCCTACATGCACATCACGCTTGTTTGCATAATTGTCTAAATGTTATGGCATCTTTGTCAATTACTGTATTATTATTTGCTCAGTATAGTCATGCTATGCAACTACTGTTACAGGCGCAACGTAATGTCATAAAGTTTTGAATGACAGATCCTGAGGTGATTTGAACTCTCGTGGGTTCGATTCTCAGCCGCGCTGATCTGATAGTAAAATTTCGGACAATCCCAGGACTGGTTAAACGGAACATGAACTAAATTTCTTAACGATTTAAACGTCTGGCATTAAAATTGATAAATATCAACATAATTATTTCTTCATTTAACCGTAATTCGTGTTATTTTAACTTATTCTTATGACGATTCGGCATTTTAAATCTACTTATTAACCTTTTTAATTTTCTAAAATAAATACAATAATTTATTTTTCTATAATACGTTTTAGAAAATAATTTGATTGACTCCCTAAAAGGATATTTTTTGAAGATCATAATTATGCTAGACATGATCTACTAACTGACATTTTTAGCATAAATATAGGACTCTTCAGTCATTCCTCATAATCTATCATATTTTCGCTTACTGGATACACCCCTGAAGGGACAATCTCCTAGATGAACAGCAGTGATTTGATGCTGAATGATAAATCAATGGATGAAGGATCGGTGAATGGATGTCTCTACGGGATTAACAACGCTATAAGCTAAATGAATGACGTAGAAGAATTTTTAAGTTTTTGATACAGGGTGCTACATCAAGATTTCAAAAATAGCGATAAATAGCGGTATGTTTAAACATGCAGTTTTTTGTGATACAGTGTCATGTGGCTTGTGGCTTGTCAATGTTATTATTTATATCAATGGATTTGATTATAGGCTGATAGATTACCTTTACGATTACTTTTATAAGGAAAGATGACAAATTAAGAGTTTAACATTTGCTGATTCACATTTATCTACTCGATATAATATAGAAATGCTCGATTTTAGGTGATAACTGATTTTTAAATCCATATCGTTTTTCTGAAGCTTTTGAATTGCAAGTATTAGTTACTTGTTATTATAAGTGTTAGTTTAACCTGACTTACGGGCGTTTTTAAGATTAAATAATTTAGTCTCAAACGGCATATTTGATTGAATGAAAACAGAAAACACTATAAAAAGCTATCATTGACCGTGTGGCTATTATTCATTACGATATCGAGCACTGTTAGACAATACTAATTGGATTGGTATTCCATTTAATCCCATTTCCCGGATTTACTGATGTATGAGATGGAAAACTTTGTGTCAAGAGCTCAATATCAGAATTATAGCCCATATGGACATTATCGGAGACTTCGCACTTTATTTATTATATTTATTGACATAGTGTAGAGACAAGAAGGACAAACTTAAAGTTTTTTACTGCTTCTGTCTCTCGTGAAAATATATTAATACAAGCAAAGTAAATAAGTACCAAATAAAATATGACTTAGCAATCTGAATAGCGATCAATTTTCGCTAACATTTTAATCTCTTTAAACTTTACTGCACAATATAATTATATATAGCCTATAATTCAGAATTTTGAGTTACTTTAAATACCAGCCTAAGTACAGTTTGTAAACTTATTTTTCTTTTATTACATTACAACTAGTACATAAAAATATAAAAATTTGTAGTGAAACTTTGGACAATACTTCTAGTAGGCCTACTTGTAGAAAATTACTCTACATTTAAAATATCCTAGTGACAGAGATATGATCAGTTTAATTTGGTCAGTTTGTAAAATTAATTTTCTTCTTCTCACATAAATGAAGTCTTGACCTACAATATTCAGTATTGTGAGGTGCTTTACCGTTTAATAGAATGGGTCTATCTTATACAGTTTTTCAGCAAGATGGAAAACTACATGATGCGTAGTTGGGTTAATGTAGAGTATCGTGACAGTTCAGGAATCCATTAAATAAGACTCCATTAGCCGCTTCAAGATTCCCTCGGCATGTATATATACTGTATATATATATATATATATATATATATATATATATATATATATATATATATATATATATATATATATATGTGTGTGTGTGTAAGCCTTTCGTTTGTCAAATTTCGTCAAAAAATTTAAATATGAATTATAACAATTTCAGTCTAAGCTAGTGATGCTAATATTCCACTCATTAAAACTCCAAATTTGTCAAGGTCTGGAATTCATCGTCGACTAAAATGTAACCTTGATCCACTTGGCTTCTTGTTCAGTTATCTTTTCTGGAACACTATATACTCTCCGCAATTGTCTTTCAATGCCATTTACCATATACGAATTTCTCAGTCATATTTCTGTCATTTTTTATTATAAATTTCAGTTTATTCATATTCCGCTTTAAACTTTGCGGACTGCTGTATGACCTAAAGCTGCATCAGGAAAATCTCAGTGTCAATAAATATCATAATGCACATGCAAAGGCCAAGATCTGTTTAATCTCTTTAATCAATGTATTTACATATAAACCATACATATCGCTTCTAATATATTTATTTTTTCTACAGACTATAAGGATTACACACTATACTATGTAAGTTGTTTCCATATGCACTTTGGAACCTACAGTGTTTACTTTAAACAATTGAATAAAAATTAAAGTAAATATTAAAAATACAATTTAATAAAATTAAACAGCCCATGAAAGCTTCTACCTCGATTTCATTGGAAAAACTTCCACAGTGACATGCAATTGCCTAACTAAAAGTGCTTGATATTGTCATTGACTGCAGTAGTATTCTTATTGTTGCTGCTGCTGTTATTGTTCACTAAAATGCACAGCTATTGCAAGAATCGATTGCAAGTTAATTTTTAACTACGATTATATAGATCGCTATCTTGGGTTTGCTTAAATTTCATCCCTGCTGGCATCTTGAAACTTTTTTATCTTTGTATATTTGTACTAAAGAATTTGACGCCATACTTGGCTTTAAGAACCACACACAAGTCACATTTATTTTTCAATTTTTACTGAGGACGAACCAGTCGGGTCATACAGCCATATACAATACAACCCTATACAACCCTATACAACCCTATGCAACCCTATACAACCCTATACAATAAAACCCTACACAACTCTATACAACCCTATACAACCCTATACAACCCAATACAACTCTATACAATATAACCCTTTACAATATAACCCTATACAATACAACTCTATACAACTGTATACAATTTTTTACATGTAGGACATATATAAACACAATTACTAATTCACAACCAAGCAATTACCACTAATATGAACCAAGTCGATCATTTAAAGAAGTTAGTAAGTTATAAATGTAAAAATTCAAATATAAAAATTAAAAGCAATATACAAAGTAATAAGAACGTACTTACGCGACACGAACCAAACAAGTAGCCCACATTGTCTAAAGTTATTTTTATATTAAACAATTCTTTTTAACTTTAGCCTAGAAACATTGAGATGAAGTAAACTTAATGAGAAATTAAAGTGAAAGAATAAAAATCCTTCCTGGTTTTATCTCGCCACTTTATCAGTTTAATTCCTCTTCGTTCAATTTGGGCAGAAATTCTATGACGTAATTAACTGATAGCAACTTCCGGTCGCCCTTAAAGAAAAAGGAAGAAGGCGATTAGTCCAACGTAGCGCTATCACGTGATGGACATCACGTGACCTGTTTGAACGATAAAGCAATTCCTTCATTAAATCGAATCACTTTAACAGGTTTTTAAATTAAAGAGATTTTTCTGACAGAGCAGATGTTTGAGTTTTTGTATTAAAAAATTCTGACCAGATCACGAAAATAATAACAAGTTTTGAATAATATATTTCAAAACAGGAATTGGAAAATAACAAAGATATAATTAGATGAAATAACTTGCTGTAATGGTAAATAAATTACGTTTACTGAGCAATCAGGTAACTTTTGGTTTAATTTTATTTTTTTTACTTTTCGTAGTCGAGATATTTGAAAAAAAGTTAATATATTCATAATAATAAATAAATAAATAAAATAAATTAGTAATAGAATAATTGATCCAGTAGTTGCAGTATAATAATATTTAAAATAGTAAGTAATAGATCAATTTTAATAAATAGATGACTATCAAAAAGGGATATCAAATTAATGTGGAAAGTATTCAAGAAATACGACATTGGTACAAATGATAAATTATTACTGAACAAATTTATCGTATTTTTAAACAATGATCTTTATCAGTTTTATGTACATGTACATGTATATTCTAAGATAATTTTTTAATAATGAAAGTTTCTGGAAATTACTGGACATTTATAGCCACATCACGTAAACTAAAATTGGACTTTTTTTTAGAAAAATTATTTTTAGAAAGATTTTAATAATGAAGTACCTTAATATGTACACTTTGTACATGCATTTTCTATTAACACAGCCTTTCGCACCACATGTGCAATTCATCCACAACGTCCACTTGAAAATTGCTTAAAACACCTTTATTTAACTTAGATAGTTTAGTTTATTTAGATTTTAGCTGTATTCAAAAAAGGACTATGTCTTGCGTGAAAAAATTAGCAAAGCTCAAGTGGAATGGAGAGAGAGAGAGAGAGAGAGAGAGAAAGAGAGAGAGAGAGAGAGAGAGAGAGAGAGAGAGTAAAGGAAAGAACGAGAAAAGGAAGGGAAAAGGGAAGGGAATGGAGTTATATCTTATAAAACTCTGGATTCAAATCCAGAGTTTTATAAGATAAGTAAGTTTTAAGTTTTTATCCTGTCTATTACATGCTGTCGAGCAAGAAACTGACGTTAAAACTGGCTTTAGCTTCATATACTCTGCTTTGTATTGTCATTGTGCACTGAATCTCTTTGAAAAATCTCTTTGAGCTAAACTGGTTAACTGTGAATAAAGGTCAGAGAACAATGACTATTAACAGCGGACAATGACCCTCAGTTATTGGATCTACAAATATTTCGCTAGTAGAGAACGTCACGAGTCACCCGGATGTCCTGGAATCAAGAGTTGTGAAATGTCATTTAACGTAATCCACCCCAGATTATTGATCATCGATCATTTAACCACAGATTGGATCTATCATGCCACGTGTGAGACTAACAGCAACAATCGATCAAAATGAAACATGTGATCAACATGTAGTTCTGGATTAGTCGACTCTTCCATTAAAAAAGCTGGTAAAAGCTAAGGCTAACGTCAGTTTCCTCACTCGAAAGCGATGTCAGTGACGCGCGAGTCCAGGATTTGAACCCCGCACATACTGATCCACGGTCGAGTATCTTACCGACGTCGCCACTGACTCCAGCCAGGGTGAATTAGCTGTTTGTTTCTCTTAAGACGTCCCTGACATCACCCTAGGGCGAGGAACCGGACGTTAAATCTTTGTATTGCATCATAACTGTATCGAAGCAAGGACTGGTTTCAGGAGACTTAGAATATTGATCTCCGACACTGTTTGATGTTGTTTAGGAAACGAAGAGCGAGCAATCAAATGGATCAAACAGTGGATATACTGTTTATAAAGTCAACTGAAGATGATGTTACATAGAGCCCTGAAAGGTAAGTGACAGCTTGAGCTATCATATTGCTAGAAAATATCCAAAATTTGCTGCTAGGCTAAACAATTTTACAAGAGTTACGAAACGACTGCTGCTCACTGTCCAAGTACAAATTGAATTCTAAAGGTATTCTGGGAATATCCATTAGTAGCATCGCAGGAATTGTGACTGTTGTCGATGGGTTATAATAAACGTAAACACGCATTATAGTAAAATGATTATCTATGCAGATATCTATCACTTTTAATACCACATGTTTAAACCGTTAGGCAATTTAGTCCATTTTCCTTATAATCAATCCTTTGAATGTCCGAAATTCTACTCTCAGATCAGCACGGTTGAGTTCAACCCCACGAGGGTTCAATTCACTTCAGGATCTGTCATTTAGCACTTCATGACGTTACCCCTACACTATTAAGACCTGCAAATACATACTGTATGTTAAAATTGATCTCGAATGTAACGGAAATCTATTATGCAGCTTTAAAAATCCAGCATAATGCATCACGCTTCATGCTTTCGCTGCGAAACTTACTCGAAAACTTTATTTTTTCTAACAGTGTAGACTCCCCCCTCCCCAACTTTTATCTTCAGTGAACTTTAATTTTTAAAAATCATGTATAAGCTTTAAAGAGTATAAATATTGGAGGAGAATCCTAGATTGTGAGATAAATCATGATTTGAATATTGGAGCTAAGATTTATGGTATTAGACAGAAAGCTCTGTCACTTGTTATCTTAATCTAATCAACAAAGAAAATATCACATCACCATGATTTATGAAGCAGTAGGTCTCTCGACTCAAATGCCCTGCTTCAGGACTGTTACTGTCTCACATATTTACGGCTGCTGTATCACATAGTGATCCCAATGTGTCGGAGGGATTTAGTGCACTTGGTTTAGTTGCGCGTCAATAGTCAATAATCGAAGTTAAGCCACGTTGGCCTCAGTTAGTACAATATTTGGTGACCACCATGGAAAAGCGAGTGTTGACAGCTTTGAGTGCAAAACTCCTAGGGTGTCGGAAGGTTATCCCTAAATCGGCGATGGCTGCAATTCATGCACCATCAAATGGCAAAGGTTACTAACAACAATGGAGAGGAAGGAGGAAATGATCTTAAACAAGCATCTGTGCTTTCTGACCCAGTGTGCCATTATGTTATGTAATATTTCTGCACTTTTCACATTAAATTTTAAGCGAATGGACACGGGTTCGGTTTTATAAGGTAGTCCGGCGCATATTTGCAAAAGAATGTCTCTATAGCTCAGGGTTAGAGGCGTCAAGTAACGGCATGAGGTTTTAAATGATCAACCTGATATGAGTTGCACTCTAGCGGGTTCGATTCTCGGCCGCGCTTATCTGAAAATAAAATATTAGATATCCACTGGACTGGTTGCAAGGAAGATTGACTTAATTTCATTGGCGCCGGTGTAGAGTCACTTTTAATTCATCTTTAGACACCTAGAGGATTTCTCCAAATTTGGAAGATAATTAGTGTCGCTGGTTGCAAGGCATTAAAAACTGGTCCTATTAATCTTTGCAGCAAGAAAATCACCGGATTCTCTCATTTCTTTTATAAGTATGAGCGGAATATGATTGTGATGTTTCAGGAACATGCTAGCCACTTTCCATTAGTAGGCCTACTCGCTATCGTGTCTACAAATTAGTGCCTTTAGTACAACTTTGTTATAAATGAGATCATAAGGAGTGCCCTGAGAAATCATCTGTGAAAGATTTAGATCATTTGATCAAGTTGCTCATTAATTATTTAGAAAACAAAAAGACACATTATTTTACGATGTGGACTAACACTGATATTGAGAATTAAATCTCTTCTAGAAATCTAAAAATAGCCTTAAGCTGGTAAATCCTAAATCCCAACAAACTCTAAAAAACAGTACGACTTCAAAGGCTACAAATACACTGTGTTTTTTTATAACTGATACCCCAAATTATTTTAACAATAAAGTCGTAAGAAGTTGACCGATGTTCTTGATATTTATAGAACTTGACCAGCAGCCAATTCTACAAAACATGGAGAAATTTCATTTTAATGTCTTTAATAACGTGAAAAAGTTACAGTTTTACGAATAGGAGTGGGGTCAGATAAGAAATTTCCAGTACAGGGTTACGGGCGTGTTACATTAAGCGTAAAATTATCTCTATTAACACTAGCAACCCTGATGTGGGTCAATTGACCCAAACGCTATTTTCGAACAGCACTACAACTAAACCGTTGATCCTACAACCATCAAACTTGGTGACTTTTATTTATTTAAGCTATATTACATCAACAACATAAAATTATCATTTAATTATCGCCCATTCCACCACACGAACCGCGTACACCTAGAATGCCTAAAGTGGGTCAATTGACCCGATGCTGCAGATAAATATACTTTTCTTCAAACTACTGAACTAATAAAGAACAGTTTCGATTGACATGTCTGGGGTGGCCATGGACCCAATCCAATGTAATGTTTTATTACTTATTGTCAATATTTTCACAAAAATATAAAAAATTCATTGTTTTGACTCTCAATCATCATTGACCCCTAGGGCTACACCCATAGTTTTCCACGATGTTCACTTGGAGCCTTCACTGTCAAAAATATCGCAAATTTTCACAGAGCACACAGCTAACTGGTAGCTTGCATGCTGTACATGCTGTAGTAGTTTTGTTGCGTTTGCACTTAGACATGCAACAATCTTTGCAATATTCACGGAGGTCTGGTGGGCAGATTTGTTGGGTATCTTTGAATTTATTTCATTTTAAGTCAGTTCCTTACTCGGCTGAAAGAGAAATTGCATCTAGAGATTCTGCTGCCAGTTTGTTTCTTTTCTTGTAGATAATGTGCATATTGACCCCTGTTACAATGCTGAAAACACTGCCAGCGGCCACCTACGGCATCCCGCTAGACATCCCGCTAGTAGACATCAGCCTGCACTTGGAGTCCAGCACGCCACACCTGTTTTTGTTGTAGTACAGTTCCGGCTTCCTTTTCCCTTCAGCCTATCGCACTGTACTATTGTGCATTGTCGAGAGGACTACTACACTTTTATAGGGTCTTGCCAGATAGCGAACCAAATTCGTTGATCTATTCTGATAGAATACTGAATCGTGTAAATTCATCTTGCATGCGGTTGGTGGGATATCCCTGCGATTTAGTCTCATAGTGCTAACAATGGATGTCTTCTTGTCTACTGTAGTTTATATGACCCGTGATATCGCCGTGATTCCAAGCATTGATTTCAAAATATTCTGCTTCTGACGTCTGCCGCAAAATGCTTGATATATAATAATGCTCAAAGGCGTACAGTCACAGCTGTGCACAAATGTGGTGTTATCACTGCAGTACTGTCCCCTTGAAAAATTTCAACAGCATTATCATAATCATCATCATCGCCACTAGTATTATTATCATTTTCGCTGTTTTCAACCTCTGAATCTTAGTAACTGAAATCAGACTCTGATTCAATATACGATTTCGATTTACCACTAGCTACATCTGAACCATCCGATTCACTACCACTCTCATCCTCCAACACGTTCTGCAGTTTTGCTAGAGCCTGTTGGGGCGTTGTAATGAAGTGTTGCTCTTCTCAAAAGGGAACGGCTGACTACTGGACGGAACTATAGTCGTAAAGTTGTCCATTTTATAATCACTGTTTTAGACTGAATTGCTGCTGAAATCTTGAGACGATATTCCAATTAGGATTCCAAAGCTTTAACGATAACTCTAATATTAGCCATAAATCTATAATATATGTTTGGATTTAGGCTTAACGTTCAGTTTCAGGGTTAAGAAATATAGCAAAGTTAGGATTATTGACTAAGTTTAGCTCTAGGGTAAACTGAAGGAGGACGAGAAGAATTCCTTTTTCCACTGGTACATCTTGAAATTTTTTTCAAATAGATTATACCTCGACCCACGGGTTTTGTGTTCAATTTACATTTTATTTCGTCTAGTACTTTGGTTAGGGTTAGACGCTTAGAAGTATTATCGGAGGTTTTAGTAACTTTTTGAATTATTAAATTTTAAAGCCTTTTTCTTTATTAATACATTTTTATAATTATTTTTTAACTTTACAGTAGCTAAGATCAGTAACAACATTATATAATAATAAGCATCTCCTTGTTTAAGAATTTCTAATAATGCTTATAAAAAATGGCTGAGTAAAATAACCAATAATTTGAACTAAGTACATGCTGGGTCAATTGACCCGCTTTAGAGCTTCTAGGTATAACGCAATCTCCGGGTTTCTAGTGTTAACATAATATTGACTGATTATCTGGACTATGGACTGATTATCTGGACTTTGGAATTTGCATCGTTTTGGACCTTCTTTTTGCTCGCCGGCTTGATTTTGTCTCAATAGTGCTCGATGTTGTCATTGATGACTGTAGCACTCTAATTGTTATGTTAATTGTTATGTTGTTAATAACAAACATGTAATATAAAATTTCTAACAATGCTATTTTGAAGAGCAACCATTTATTTTCAAAAGAACGTTAAATGCGTGCCAATATGTTCTTAATTGACGAAGTTATTGAACTTTTAATGCATAAATTGCATGAAGAGAATTCACAGTAGCTTCGCCCTCATCGTCTCACAGCAGCTGAGCTCTCGTCTAGCACAAGCAGGCCTAATGATCTAATGCATGCATTAAAAGTTCAATAACTTTGTCAATGAAGAACATATCATTTTTTTACGTCGTTATGAAAAGAAATGATGGCTCTTCAAAATAGCATTAGCAGACATTTTATGTTACGCTTTCGCTATTTTTTTATAGAGATTATTTTACGCTGCATGTAACACGCCCTTAATCCTATACTGGAAATTTCTAATCTGACCCCACTCCTATTCGAATCCTATAACTTTCACGTTATTAAAGATGCTCCAACAGAATTGCTCTATGTTTGGTAGAATTGGCGGCTGGTCAGGTACTGTATATTTCAAGAACATTGATCAACTCCTTAAGGTTTTATTGTAAAAACAATTTGGGGTATCAGTTATAAAAAACACAGTGTAGAAAATCTAGGTTCACCCACACAGAACACACACAGAACACGCATACATACACACAGAAACACACACTCATACACACACAATTACACTCGCAAGGTTCGCCCACACAGCAGTAAAGTTTAATTGATTTTGTGACAATCAAGAGAAAAGGTTCTGGTCTTCCACGTAGCTTCTTAATCGTACTGGTCACCCCACACTAGAGACCCCGCACTGGAGACCCCGCACTTAGGACCCCGTGCTGGAGGGGGCGTAAACAAAAATATAGTAACATTAGTAACACCGACGACCCTTCCATTTACTCATCACAACCATTTCTATCAGAAAACCTTCTATTACAGGATCAGTCACGTACGCATGACAGAAATAATTCACTAAAACTTGTCAAATATTTACTTTCAAATATTTGCTCCCTGTTTTATGCGCTTTATAACGTGGCAATTTTTACACGTGCTCCACTCGAGAGACATGCGAAATAGAGGTTATGTGACGGAAGTGTCTGTGTCTGACATTGAACTTATCTTTTAATACTAAATGTTAAAAGTGATATAACATTTACAAGTTTACTCTAGCCGCCTAAGTGCATTCAAAGAGAGGTTTTGTGAGTTTAACGTCAAGATCAGAATCCCTGATGGGCTTCTCTTCAAGACGTCGAACTCGACCATTCTCGTTGTTTACCTCTTCACAATGGTTATGTTTATCCAGATGTTAATGTAGCTTATATTATTGTCGTTATTGCAAGAAGGAGGAAGAGAACTTGCTTTAAATCTTTACATTGATATTTTAACGGGTTTGTTCTATAACACTTGTTTAAACTTGCGATGGAATGATGTTCACTATGCATGGGACATTAGCTCAATGTCAGAGACGTTCCTAATATTTAAATAACAGAACACAAATGCCATGCAGTACACTTTATACTATATTGTGCACACAATCATAAAATCATGACATTCAGCACAGACACACACACACAAACACCTACACACGTACACACACAGACGCACATACACACACGTAAACACACAGACAGAGAGAGAGAGAGAGAGAGAGAGTGAGAGAGAGTGAGAGAGAGAGACAGAGTCAGAGACACAATAAGAGACAGATACCACAGGAACATTATTGAATGTTCTAATGGGATAAAATTATAGCCTATATTTTATAGAGTGCGTACAGCGCCATGTAGAAGTAATTCTGATTCAGTGTCTTCAGGATTTCCAAGTTAGGATTGATTGCATGCAGGAGAGTAACTTAAATCCCTCTTCCGTTATAGTGAAGCCGTTTCGCTCAGGATCAGTTGAGATCAAATGACGAACTTAACGAATATAAATGATCTCACTAAATTAAATAAATTAACTAAAGCTGGACGTATTTAAGGAGGTTCTTAATTTAGATGCTGACAAGAACGTGCTATAAGGGCCGCAGTTTTTTCTTTTAGTATCGCTTATTTGTTCATCACAGCAAAGATTATACAAACAATAGGAACATGCATGTAGTTAGTAAACAAATAATAATATAAAAGAGGCTGCCCTAAAAGAGCCTAAATCATTAAATATATTTAAATCATCTAACATTGCTTTTGATACAACATTAAAAGATATATCTCTAATGATCTCAACAAATCCTTTGAAAGGCAACAAATGTCTGACACAGAAGGAATAATATAGGCTGCTGAAGCGGATGACGGGTAAGCCTGGGGTGCTGAGGGAGCCTCCTGTGCTGTTTACGATCTAATCGATACTTCTTCTGATTCCTGGGAACAGTTGAGCGCTGATCTACGGCACATCGGCACGACACGGATATATCTCGATCTCTTAGTTCATATTGCCTGAGAGATTTTAGGTCACCTTGAACAAGATATATATATATATATATATATATATATATATATATATATATATATATATATCTTAATGTTCTATTTCCTATCAAGTGTCCGGAGGACACCTGATAGGAAATGGAACATTAAGGTCGTTTATCTATCGGCCTAACACCACCAAGTACAAACGACCAGGTTTTTATTGGCCAATCGAAAGAGAAAAACCCACGTCGATACGCAGTCTCGAACCCGCGACCTCTCACTCAAGAGGCGAGCTCTGTATCACTGCGCCACGAGGCGTTTCATTGTATTACCACATTATAAATGTGAATTACATTCATTTAAGTATCAAACATGATGTTTTAATTGAAGTCTTGAAAATCTAATTTTGTCTAACCTAGTTAACTCACAAATATTCAGTAGTCTTAGTCTGACCTTTTGGATTGTCTATTCCAAACATGAACTGGAGCGTATATTGTTAAATATAGAAGGCCGACCTGAAATAAACCCGCAGTGTGAAGCGTCTACTGCTCGTGAAGGCAAATAAGGGAACGATATTGAGTGCTTTATATTCAGCGGAATCAACGAAATTCGGGTGTGCGAGGTCTTTTTACGATCAACAGTTCTGTTCAGGACAGGATTATATCACATCGTTTAGACGGGAAAACAGTGTGTCCGCAATACATCCATATTGTTATGAACTGCGAACAAAGATAAAAACACTAATAAATCTGATTTTTTTCTCGCAATCAATGGAAGATTTTACTCCGTGTGGTTAAATGAATATGCAGACTCTATGGCTACTGGATTTAATAACTGATGCTTTTCAACTTTCAATGTCTTGTTATATTTTAACTCACATAACATACTGCATGTATTAGAGAGTTTTGTTTTTAGTTTTTGTAGCTTTCTTTATTTCCTTCTCCCTCCCTATGGTTATTGTTGATCATTGTCTTACACAGTGCACTGATTGTGGCCGGTTAAATGGTTTCTGATGCTTATTCATTTATAGTCAGTATCCTGAGCGAAATTCAATATCTATCAATCAGTAAGAATTTAATGTCCGGTTCTTCGCCATATGGTAATGTCAGGGACGTCTCTTGCAGACTCTGCACAAACAGGCGCCTAAGCACCACACGATGACGACTGAGTACACAAAGACCAAAAGAGAAATCGGGATCAAAAATTGGTCTGCGAGAATACTTAGCAGGTTCCCATTTCAACTGAAGTTGTTATCCTTTCCGGAATTGATCAAATATTGGCCTACAGAACGCAAATTGTCAACCAGCGCATAAATACAATTATCTATCTATGCACTGTCACTTTCCCGTAATAATACCACAATTTGTTTTAATAATTAAATCTTCCATTAATAATTAATTATTAATGGAAGATTTTATAAAGGCATTTGTTTCTAATTCGCTATTCTCTAACACTGGATCAGGTTGAAAATGATGTAAATCTCTAAAATCCTTGACACTGACGATACCTTTCAGCAGAAAAATTTCAGTATCATAGGCTACACTACATTATACGATAATTAAATTCTACACAAAGTTCAACAGCCTATGCGAAATTCAGTTGTTAATAATTATTTATTTTCTACTTTTTAGGCCAAAGCTTTGACAACTATTTTTCTAATAATATTCAAAGTATCATTAAAAATAATATGGAAATGTCAATAACCGCGTCAGATAAATAACAGAGAAGTTATTAAAAGGATGTCAGTTTGCAGTCCAACTGCCTACAAGACAATTATGCCAAATGAAGCTCCTGTGGTGCATTTTTAAATGAAATAGTCGCCAGCTTTTCTCGGTTGAATCTTTAAATATGATTAAAGTAAATCAAAGAGACTTTAGAGAAGCTGTTCAAACTGCAATTTTGTGCCTGCGGTTTTAAGTTAAACGCTAGAATATTCGTATCATTAAAATTAAATCAACTAATCAGTATTTTTACTAAAGAGCCCGTTAGAAATCGTTCAACTTTTCACTTGAAACATCGGTTATTTTCCATAAATAATCTTTAGAAAAATTTAATTCCATCTCGTTGATAAACCAAGAATTCACAAGCCCGCTTAAGAAAACATGTCAAATGTTTATTTTTGTTACAGGATTTCACTTTATTAAAATTGCTTTTGGAGATTTTCGTATAAATCAGTCTTTTCTGAACCAGAACGGGACTGCAAAATTTATATTTATAGTCATTTTTTGCTGAATTATGTCAAATCTCTTAGATTCATTTCAAATCTCTGAATAAAATCAAATATCTCTGAATAATGTCAAATCTCTCTGAATCATATCAAACCTCCCTGAATCATATAAAAACTCTTAAAATCATATCAAAACTCTCAGAATCATATCAAATCTCTCTGAATTATATTAGATATCTCTGAATCATATCAAATCTCTCTAAATAATCTCAAATCTTTCAGAATTATGACAAATCTCTCTTAATCACATCAAATCTCTCTGAATCATATCAAAACTCTCAGAATCATATCAAATCTCTCTGAATTATATTAGATTTCTCTGAATCATATCAAATCTCTCTAAATAATCTCAAATCTTTCAGAATTATGACAAATCTCTCTGAATCACATCAAATCTCTCTGAATCATATCAAATCTCTCGGAATCATGTCAAATCTCTCTGAATCATATTAAATCTCTCTGAATCATGTCAAATCTCTCTCAATCATATTAAATCTCTCAGAATCATGTCAAATCTCTCTGAATCATGTCAAATCTCTCTCAATCATTTTAAATCTCTCTGAATCATGTCAAATCTCTCTGAATCATGTCAAATCTCTCTGAATCATGTCAAATCTCTCTGAATCATGTCAAATCTCTCTGAATCACGTTAAATCTATCTGAATCATGTCAAATCTCTCTGAATCATGTCAAATCTCTCTGAATCATGTTAAATCTATCTGAATCATTCCAAATATCTCTAAATCATGCCAAATCTCTCTAAATCATGCCAAACCTCTCTGAATCCTGTATATCCTCTCTGAATCACGTCAAATCTCTCTCATTGTTACTCTTTCAACTGTCCAATATGTAGGATCGAGAAGTCAACAATCGCGCTGCTGATGTATATATTTCACTCGTTACAAGTCGATTGATTACTTTTGCTGAAACAATGCATTGCCTGAGTCAAGTGAGGCTACATTGCAACATGTATAGACTGTGACAAATGGCCACATGTGCTTTAAGTAAAGTAATTAGAATAATCTGATGAAGTGTTGACTCAGTTAGAACAATTGCTGTCACTCTTTAAGCTGTGTCACTGTACAAGAAGTCCAGTTTATTTAAATTATTCTGTTATTTTTTTCTGATTGCTGTATATGACATTTCACGACTTTAAAACATAATAATTATATGACCATTATTGCAGCCTAATCAATCATCGATTCAAAATTGTCTGGCTACAACTTCCAAATATTCTTCTTTGAAAAGCCTGATTATATTAACCCCAGAGAGTTATAACTAACGAAAGGTTTAAGTATTACTAAAGATCAGAAACCAATCCATACTGCTTGATACTTGGTACCATCTCGTAATGAGACTAAAATAGAAAATATTTCAGCACGACTTCTGACTGTGTTCGACAATTTTATTTCCAGTTTATTATCTCCGCAGTTGATGCCCTGGTTCGGTGTGCCACATAATTCAGTGCGTTGTAGCTCTCAATGGTTTATCTGCATAAACCTTGTCATCCTACTGCACATTCTTCTTGTAGGGTCAATGCGCTAACTTCTGGTCACCTTGAACTTGACCTTTGCTATTCCTTCCCTAAGTTAAAAGGTCAAATCAAGAAAGCTACTTTGGCCACTGATTTTTGATTTGATTCAGTGTGTTTCCAATTAATATACCAACTCAGCATTATTTGAGTCAATTTCTCAATTATATTTATTAACTCCAGAACTTGTCTATTAAATGCAAACTATCATTTTGGGCATAATAAAAGTATTTTTGTACATAGCATACTTAAGCAGAAGGATGCATCCACAGTTATTGCTGAAGAGAGCGACATTTGGGAAACCGTCAGTCTAGAAATGATGATATCTCCATGGTTACCTTACTTTACACAAAACTATCCTGGCAACTTCCGCTTGCCGAGAAAGAAATAAAAGCAAACTTGCTGCTACAACAGCACAAAGATTTGAATCTCTCGATGTCACGAGTTGATTATACTCATAGCAATGATGCCTATTAGCTTATAATGGCTGGAGCCAGTGGCGAAGTCGGTAAGACACTCGACCGCGATCAGTTGATGCAGGGTTCAAATCCTGGGCTCGCCCGTCACTGACATCGCTTTCGAGTGAGGAAACTGACGGTAACCTTAGCTTTACCAGCTTTTTTTAATATAATAGTATCTGTAATATAATAGCAACTTGTAACAGTGAAATATTATTACTGACCTACATCTCTGCAGATTAGCTCAATGATGTGTTAGTGGTGATATGTGCTGTGGGGACGTCCCTGTCATCATCATTGGTTGAGGGAACGGACATTAAACCTTTGTTATTATTATTATGATTATTACTATTATTATTATTATTGTTAAACTAATTCGTATTGGCTCTAGGCATTCCATTAAAGCTTCACACATCTTAATAAATGATACACCTATACAATGGGTAAGCGAAGTCATGTGTTTAAGTTTGTGTGTGGTTTCTGCTAAGCATTTCAAGTTGAACTTGCAAAATAGGAAACAAAAGTTCTTTCGAGCACTCAACGCTATTTTTTTCAAGAATTGCTACCTCTTCACCGGAGGTGACAATTTCTTTGACTGCATTGCAATGCGTACCTATGTTACTACATGGCTTAGATAGTGTTGAACTTTCTAGGTCACAAAAAAAATTGAAAATGCATGCACACAAATCTACTCTAAGCTTTTCCATACATTCGATAAGAATATTATAGCTCAAAGTCAATATTATATGGGTCAATTGCCTGCTGAACTAAAAATTTCAATAAGACGATTGAAGTTCTTATCTAAGCTAAGTTCAACGGGTAACCATTACTGTGAAATTATTGATTATAGACATGAAGAATTATGCAAACTAATGTCTGAGTACAATTGCTGAATAGGATGTCATGTTACGGATCTTTCTAAAGTAAACTGGAAGTATTAATTGCGTGTATACTTTGAAAAAAATAAACTAAATAAAACATGAAATTAATGCACGATAACTGAAAATGTAAAAGACTATAATTTTCTCTAATTTAATTAATTTATTTGTTTATTGCTTTTCGAGTACTTGAGTGTGATGTTTCATGTTCTTTTCGTTTCAAATACTTTATCTCTTTGTTCTATTTCGCTGAACATGATTTCATTTTGTGCTTTATATTGTGTACTTATTGTACTTATGCTACCATATTTTTGGTGAAATAGAGATGTATATTATTATTATTATTATTGCTATTAATGAGCGATGATTCGATTAGCCTATTTTAGCGTCAATTTTCTCTCTTTAAAACATATCAGTGACGTGTCAAGCACTGGAATTGAATCTTTATCGAGAGACGACCAAACACATTAGCTAAGCTACCACTCTATATTTATCGATATTTAAAATAATGCAAGTGAAACATATTTCTTTAATTATATTAATTGATTAAATTTAGTAATATACAAGGAACAGTCTTACTTGTAACTCTTCTTATCTTATCGACATCGATAAGATACTCGACCGCGGAGCAGTATGTGCTGGGTTCAAATCCTGGGTTCGCCCGTCACAGACATCGCTTTCGAGTGAGGATACTGACGTTAACATTAGCTTTACCAGCTTTAACAGCCGGTATCCGAATTGGTAGCAAGCTTGGATGATATACTAGAGTTCACTTCTACGAAATCTACCGTAAGTATGAATTCACTTGTGTACGAAGCCATATCTCTGATATCATATATTTAGTCGGATAGACTTTTAATGCTGATAAAATATAAGATAAATATGCGCATACAGTAGTATCAAATGATTTGTTCGATATGAGAAAGACGCAATTTTTTGCCTGTCCTAATAATTAATAATAATTGAAAGCAGCTCAGAAATTTAATACGTGATGGGTTAAGTGGCTCATTTTTGGAAAATTGTTCGACTTACTGTAAAAATACTGTTCATTTAATAAGCTTAGGTCAGATTTATTCTAAGAGAAGTAGTAAATATTTTATAAAAATTGACAGGCTAATGTGCAGAGTAACTCTGCTTAAATTCTGAAGAGAATCCCTATACATTCACAATAAACTAATTTTGATGGAGATTAAAATTAAAAATAAAGCATTGTTTATGAAAAACAGGTTTCTGTTAAACTGTTTGACTAGTTTAACCTACATTTGAACATTTTACATACATTGAGGCTACGTCAGTGATACGACTTCATAGTATATACACATATTCTGTTGATTTTATCTCTCTCAATCTTTCTCCAGTGTTCTGCCAAGTGGCAGGTCAAAGGTACATTTTCTTGATCACATAATACCTTTTCACTCTATATAAAAGCGACTTAAGGCATTAGCCCCAGTGGCATGGAATAAGCGTTGTTGTTGTTCGAATAATCCATTCATTGTGAATATGTCGTATGTGGAGCGCAGGATAAGTATGTGAGTACCACTAAAGCATTCTAATGTCAGTCTTCCTTTGTCAAATAAATGAAACATCCAACCAAAGACAGATGCGAAGAAGATGGTTTTGCTCAGATAGTTTGAAATCAGCCATATTTGACCCCAATGACTTGTACTTTGTAATTTATAAAGTTAAATAACTTGGAGTGGGTAACCTTGTAACCTAAGCAACGGTTTAGACTAAGTGTCAGATATACATTGCCTCATCCAGTCTAAACTTAGTCTAAACTTTGTTTGTGATTTTGTTTTTGCCCGTAGTTAATCCTAAACATGTATTATAGGTTAATCTACAAAATTGTTTTATTGTGCTAAGAACTTGCCTGCTTTCTTGAAGTATATATTTTTATTTTATCAGCACATATGAATTTATAAAGTATCTTTACTCTCTATTTAAATACAGCAAAATCTTGAACGACTTCGTCATCCATTGAAAGTATAAATAGCCCAGTAGTTAGAGGCGTCAGGTAACGTCATGAAATTTTAAATGACAGATCATGAGGTGAATTGAACCCTCGTGGGTTCGATTCTCGGCCCGAACTGATCTGAGAGTAAAATCTCGTACATTCACGGGACTGCTTATACAGAAAATGGAATAAATTGCCTAACGGTTTTCATATGTATTATTTTTTTCAAATGAAGTATTATATTTAACAGATGTATTTAACAAAAGAGACTAAGCTCTCTTAGGTAATACAGTCAGTAGCAATTGCTAAGAATAACAAATACATTTACTAATGTTCTTCTTTGTTACAGAATAATGTGGAACCTATAGCAACCATTCACATTAATTACTCCCTATAGAAAAACGCAAACAGCGGAAACACAGTTATATTGAAAGTGATAGATATCAACATATTTGATCATTTCACTATATTAGTGTTAATATATTCAGTTAGCATCCATCCAGTTAATACATCATCCGCGACAGATGCCGCGACATTGTTCCAACCTGTGACAAGTAATTTGTATTCGCAAGACAGGCGATCTTTTCCAGTGGAATCAGAATTTTCAAATCGTGCAATTTCATATCCTTGTAGCGACGAGTTAAGACATTGCATCTGACCTTTCAATGAGCATTTACATCAAAAGAATTTTTCAACTTTACTGCAGTTCTTTTCTGTATTCCATTTCATTTTCTCTTGAAGCTGCTCTCAAGATTATGATCGCCTCAAAAGTAAGAGCATTCTAATAAAGAATTTGACGTGGTATTCTAATATTCATTCTTACTATTTTTCCGATATAACATTTAGACAAAGAGACTGATATGTTCCGATTACAATATATAATAAGCATCATCATCGTCCTCATTTAAATCCCAATTTAACTAGGGTTTGGATAGGAATAGACGGTCTCCAATACTCTCCGTCCCACACCATATCATTCGTCAATCCCTTATTTTGCATGTCCTTCTTAATCACAGTATCCCGTATCAGTTAGAATAGTAATACAATATTTAATAAGCATTCACTTTAATTTTCTTAGGTTTGGTTTTAATAATTTAAATTGTTGTATCATTTATTATTTAAGGCAGTTTAAATTTAGTATTTTATTAAATTGATATATAGAAGGCGATATACTTTAAAGCATCGTATGAGCAAAATAAACTGGAAATTAGCCCCCAGGAGCTGCCTATGTTCGTATGAAACAGCGAAACGTTTTGCGAATAGGAAATAAAATCAGCTGGAGCATTTGATATGTGAAATATATAATACATTCGTTAAATTATTAATTACTTATATCATATGTTAATTAATATATTTATTAAGAGACAGTGAATGACGAGTGAATAGAGAGAGGAAAAGTATACTTTAATTTTTAAACTCAAATGACATTATAATCTTGTATGTTTGTTATATGTATATATATATACATGTATATAGACCTCTCTCTCTCTCTCTCTCTCTCTCTCTCTCTATATATATATATATATATATATATATATATATATACATATATACCTGTATGTGTATATATTATATGTATATTCTTATATGTATAATAGTACATTTATGTGAAAAGATATAATTATAGGCCTATATTCTTCTTTCTAAGATCTCATGTAACCAACACTTGAGCACAGAATAACAAAAAATTTAAGTGTAGGCGGATAAATGGATTGCTTTCGAACATTTCAAGCCAGCATCTCCAGCGATAAAGCTATTCTGAGAAAATTTAACCAGGTAAAGAATAAAATTTGAACAGAAATTGTACTTTCAATTATATATTCAAATGTCACGCCATCGAAAGTGTAGCACTCTTCAAAAAATAGACGAATAAGATGTCTTTAAACATTCCCACATTTACTAAAAGTATTTTGCTGTGGAAATAATTGTTTACATGTAGTCTTTTCTGACAATTCGCTTAATAATTTTATATAATAATTTTCAGATAATTATAGAGTTCTTTCTTTAGATTATACTGACATGTTAAAAACCAAATAATAAGTATACCTATATAAAATAGTTTCCGGTATAATAATTAGAGAGTCAGGAAGACTATTTTGAGAGTTTAGAATTAAGCTTATTGAATCTTACATTCTAGCACACTCTCTAATTTACAATGGTTCTTTTAAGTGGCAGGTATATATACATGAACACACACACACACACACATATATATATATATATATATATATATATATATATATATATATATATATATGTATATATATTTACATGTATACCTATATATATGTATATTATAATATATATAATTATTTATAATTATGTATACAAATTAATTTATTCATATACATATATATATATATATATATATATATATATATATATATATATATATATATATATATATATATATATATATCGAAAGAGAGAGATAGGAGAGAGATAGAGAGAGAGAGAGAGAGAGAGAGAGAGAAAGATAGCGTTAGAGAGAGACGACCATACCTGTCAGTAAGATAAGAAGGAATCCTGTAACATTGACATATGATTTGTCATTAGGCTAATGAAGACTTGAAACTGAGGCGTATATGTTGTCAAAAATATCCTCATTCACTGAGAGAAGCGGTGGAAACTGTAGAGATACGGCTGCATAACTGGGATTAATTATTCCAGAAGTTAATTCATACTCTGGAAAATGAAACCGAGAAACCGAAAATAACTTAGCTTTTTGCTTAATCGGAAATTAAAATGGCGGTTTCTCATCATGACTAGTAACAATTTCAGTGCCAATGTCAAAACAATTTAAATTAACTTATTTAGGCAAAACATCATATTTTTAAAGCTACGTGAAGGATTGCTACTGTTATTAACTCATTTATCGACTTAACTTTCAAATCTAGTTATAACGTAATCGGTACACTGGGTCAAGAAGCACAGGTGCTTGCATAAGGCCCTTACCGTCTTCCTCTCCATGGTTATTAGTAATCATTGCCTAAACAGAACAGACTGTTTTTTCTCTCTCTCTCTCTCTCTCTCTCTCTCTATCCCTCTCTCTCTTTCTCTCTCTCTCTCTCTCTCTCTCTCTCTCTCTCTCTGCCTCTTGTGTTCTACCAAGTACAGTACAGAACAGTGGCAGGTTCAAGATACATATTCATACTCAAATTCAGTTTACACGCTACATAAGGAGCACTTCATAGATTAACAAGTTAGTCATTTCACAAAGACAAAGACTATGCCTTATCCCTCATCTTGTGCAGCCTAGGGTGTGGGCAGTAATTTATTCATAAGAATAACATATTTTACTTTACAGGCAGAGAAAATTGTCATACTAGAATAGAGCTGAAATGCTGGGTATAACGGAAATTTCAGTATTTTAACGGATACTATCATATAATTGTTTCTTTTTCTTCTTCTTCTTATTCTACTTCTTTTTTTCTTTTCCTTATTCTTTCTTCTTCTTCATCATCTTCATCTTCATCATCATCTTCTTCTTTTTATTCTTGTTCTTCTTCATCTTCATCTTCTGCAGAGAGTTCTTGCTTATTTTGAAGCCAACGGCCTCCTGCTTCTCAGGCAAACATGCTATCCATTCAATCATACAATCATTATACATTCAATAAAATATTTAATACATGTAATTAAGACAATGAAATTCAAGAACGAGCATGTATAAGCTAACTTCAGTTTAGTGTCCGAATTATAGTGTGACCATGATATGCATAGCTTAGAATATCTATCATAGAAGGTGCATATCAGCATGCTGTATTCATTAATAAATATTATAATTTTGTCTAAAAAAGTAAACACTGTAGAAAATGTTGAACTTTACTGAAGTTCCGTCTAGGTTAGAATTTGTTAGAATTTAATGGAATACGGTAGAATCCAATTGAATATAATATAATCCAATAGAATCCAATATAATCCAATATAATCCAATATAGTCCAATAGAATATACTAGAATCTAATAGAACTTGAGAGATTGAATCCAATAGAATATAATAGAATCCAATATAATCCAATTTAATCTAATAGAATCCAATAGAACCTAATAGAATCTAATAGAATCTAATTGAACTTTAAAGATATACTCAAACTCGCTCTTTTATGCCTCCACAAATTTTTGTTCACGTCCCTATTCTTGAAAGTGAGAAATGCCCTCACAGACAGTGACGTTACAGCCTCCTAATTACGTCACACATGTCCGTAACGACTCCGCTAATTATAGTACAGTCACACCATCACGTGATTCAAGACATGGAAGCAATGTGATGTAGATATATATCTCTCTCTCTCTCTCTCTCTCTCTCTCTCTCTCTGTCCCTCACAGTCTCTATATCTCTCTCTATCTCTCTCTCGCTCTCTCGCTCTCTCTCTCCCAGCCTGTCTCGCGTTCGTGTTTTGATGAATGGCTACACTAAGGTATATGTTGCCACTAACTGTGTTTTGTAAAACTCTTCAAATCAATTAAATCTAAAAAACATCTCCAAATTTAGTTACAATATTTATACATTTAAATTGTTTATATTATACAGGCTGCGCATTAAAAATATCCCCCTAGCACAATTATGATTGCTTAGCAAATTATTGATATTTCGCCTTGAAATTTCTAGGTTCTCTTGTGGAGGAACTTAGCCACAAGCTGACCAAATTTTGTGAAAATATTTTTAAAGGAACCGGAGTTATCCAAGTTTTGCAAAATAATGATTTTTTTCATTTAACACGCAACGTCAAATGTCAATTGGAATCAATTACTTTTCGAAAATGGGCTGGCCCTGAACAAGGCCATTAGATGATGACGACTCTGATTTTGTGCTACAAGGTGTGCTCGAAATAAAACGCCCAGGGCTTTAGTGCTGGCCAGAAGTCTTTTCTTACAGATAAAATTGCACTGTCATTGGACTGTTGTGGTAGGTCTTTCCAGATCTCTTGAAGAACAGCCTTTATTTATAATTCCATTGTGTTTCTGGGTTTGGGCTTGAAAGCACGTTACTTTTCTGACATGGTTCCCAGATAATAAGATCAAGTGGATTAAGATCTGGAGAATTAAGAGGCCAACCATCCATTTTTATGAAATCTAGGCTATATAGTACAAGAAAGTATTGCGCAAGACGTAAAGTGTGAGCCGGCGCGCCGTCCTGTTGAAAAATGAAATCATTTGGCTTTAACTTGCTGCAGTCTTCAATCAGTTTCGGCAGAATAGCGTTAGTGTAATTCATTGTAGCACAATATCAGAGGCGTCATCGTCTAAAGGCCCTTTTCAGGACCAGCACATTTTCAAAAAGGAATTGATGCTAACTGGCGTTTTACGTTGCGATGTAAATGAAAAAAATCATTATTTTGCAAAACTTGGATAACTCCGGTTCCTTTAAAAATATTTTCACAAAATTTGGTCAGCTTGTGGCTAAGTTCCTCCACAAGAGAACCTAGAAATTTCAAGGCGAAATATCAATAATTTGCTACGCTATCGTAATTGTGCTAGGGGGACATTTTTTAATGCGCAGCCTGTAGATGTTAATAATTGTAGCTACAAATTTAGTATTAATTGCAATACCAAAGAATATCGTATGCGCATAGCTATTATCACGTGAGAAACTACTCCACGCAGTTTCTTCTTCACTTTATAGCTACATTTAGCTTTGGTTTCCATTTCACACAGAGATATAGCTAGACGATGCTTTTACTCATACCAGTCTACTTGGTTTTATGATCAAACTGTGTTTAAATCGGAATTTCTGATTTTAAATAAATCACTTTCAGATATTAATGTTTGCAAAGTAACTTGTCGTTACGTTTGGTAATGTAAGCCTAGATGTAGACCTTTGTCATCTGATTGATTTAAACCCCACTTTAAGCAATCATTCAATCAATAACTCAATTAATACGAATTTAACGTACTGTTCCCTGCCATTGAGCGATGTCAGAGAAGTCTCTTGCAGACTCCCCAAAACAGGCATCAAAACACTATAACGACTGAGAATACAAGGACCACAACAGAAAGCGAGAACCAAACAGTACAAGTCCAAAATACAAGCCAAGTGAGTCAAAATTTAGACCTATGGCGGAAAGAGATAGGTTAGACAGTCATCATCGTCAGCTTCTTTTTTTCTTCCTTTGAAGACAAGTGTCTAGGGTCCGGATGCGAATAGATATTTTCCACTATTCTCTGAGCCATGCCATATCATCAGTCGATCCCCTATTTTTCATGTCTCTCTTAATCATCGCATCCCACTTTAAATCATCAACAGTCTAAAAATTGTAATATCGCCATTTTCAGATTTAACCATTTTATTACGTCCAAAATGTGTTTACAATTTGATAGCGCACAACCTGCACACATTTCGATGAACTTCTTCTAAATGAACTTATAAAATCTTTCAGCAAATATTGATTATTTGTGTAAAATCCAAATAACTGCTCATTTATCTCACCGCACTGTATAGCCCTGATGGTATCGTGGATAACAAAAACATCATAATAGAAGCTTAGTGAGAAAATCTTAAAGTTCTGCCCAGAATGAACCCGGATTTGGTTTATTTGTCAGGAAGCAGTTGATATATGGCATCAGCCGTTGACCGACAGCAGCCAATCACAATGTGTTTTACCGGAAGTTTGGCAACACTGTTATTTCCCTCGAGCTCAATGCAAGCTTCTAAATCTTTTTCGGGCAAAGAACTTGAAATCTGCAGAACGATTCGATAAATACTCTCTTTACATAAACATCTCTTTAGACGCCTACCAGGAAGCCTAATTTTGTAATTTTATTTTCAGTTATTATTCAGAGATGTCAGGTTAATGTATTGGCCGGAACTAAATAAATTATATGCGTTTTTAAAGCAAAAATATAAATATAAATTTAAACTTGGAAATTAATTCCCCCATGATGGGATCAGATTGCTTGAAGAATTGAAAAACCGTGTACTGCACATGTCGTATAAGGTGACAAAAAGAAAATTTAAACCAAATTCAGAAAGGGCATTCGGGTGGTGAGCTCCGAGGCTCCAAAAATTGCCATAAAAAAATTGAACTAATGGAATGGTTTGGGCATATTATGATAGGTGTGGGACAGAGAGGATTGGAGGAGCTATATTCGTATCCCGACCCGGGTTAAACTGGAATTATAGGGAAGAAGATGATGGTTATTTGAAATTAATTATTTAAAATCTTGTGTAATGTGTTACTTAATATTTCACCTATTAATGGTTAAGGGTTTATTGGTGTTGTGTGATTTTTTTAAAGTGAAATTTGTTTATATACCTCTTGGTTATTATTATTAGCGTAAGATACAAATTATATTTTCAGTAAGTTATCAACGAAGTGTTACGTATAAGTGTATTGCATAATATTGTTATTGACAGCAATTTTAGGTGCAACAACTGTTATTATTATTATCTGTAAGTTGTGATGTAATTGGTTAATGATACATTGGGGCATGTAGAGCAGTGGCTATGTCGAAACAGTTAAGATACTTTTTAGCAGTAAATTGAGTTTCCTGAGATCCTATCAGTAATTTAAACTTATGAAAAAGCGGCAACAAAAATAATTAAGTAAACGATTACTAATAACCATGGATGGAAAATTTATGAAATAACGAAAACTACAAAAATAGCAACTAAGAAAGGAAACTATAAGGTATGAGGTACACATGAGGTACACGTATATCATGTGTGTAACTATGCGTAATAAAAAATGCATTTATATTATTAATATTAAATGGTATAATGAAGAGCATTAGACATTTTAAAAACACTTTTTGATAATTTTGTTTTCATATAAAATATGAAAACATGTGGTATATTCACTCAGCGAACGTCTATGACTCTCATTTATCAATATTCCATTTCATGAATTTGAAAGATTTAAAATCAGAATCAATGCAATTTTTTTTCAGAAGTCCTTCTCATCGAGATAGGACAGTCATTTTGGCCTTCAAAGTAATTTTTAACAATTGTTTATGTAATGTTATCTCTTGACACGAGTTTAAGGAATGATCAGTTTGACCAATTTATTCATTCTGGATGATCGTAAGAAATGAAGATTATCGAAATGAACATAAACGATCAATCAATCAACGTATAGTATCCTATCTCAGAATTCCGACATTTTACTCTGATTGGCTAACGTATGGGAAATAAAATGGTCATTTCCAGATACATGTAGTTACCTAAATATATCAAAAAGTTAACAAGTTAACACATTAGTTAACTTTTTCAGTAGCGTCCACTATTTATAAAAAGTATTTGTTTATTATATTTTCGGTTTAAATTTAAACTTTTTATCAATTCAGTTGTTAAATGATCCATATAAGTTATATAATTGTTCAGCTTGGAATATCAACTACATTTGGCTAAACTCAAAGTAAATTAATGCAATTTTCTGCCTCGAATACATGTAAGGGACTTCGTGAGCACTAACATCTCTTTATTTAATATCACATTACCTCGTTCGATCAAATACATTTAATTGACTTTCTGTTTCTAATTTGAATATTTATCAAATTAAGCGAAATACAATATAACAAGAAGTGTTTATGTCCTCCAATCTATCTTTGGAGGAATCAGTTGAGATTCAAAGCTATATCTCCGAACTATAAACGACCCAGTTGACTAGTCTCTCGAATTTTATCAGATTTCCATTTTCTTCAGGGTGTCATAAAATGCAACTTTAGTCACACGATGCCAATATATGAGTCCACTTATTTTAGAATTTAGACCAATTCCAACAGAGCAATGACTTCATGGTAGATCTTCAGTTCACTGGATCTACCTGATCTACCACAAATCTTATTTACGTCACCATTAGCTTATTTGGACGAAAGACGGACATTAAATTCATTTTATTATCATCATCATCATCTTCCCTTAAGTCCAAGTTTAACCAGGGTCGGGATACGAATAGACTTTCTCCAGTCCTCTCTGTCCTACACCATATCAACAGTCAATCCCCTATTTTTCATGTCCTTCTTAATTACCGCATCCCAAGTGAAAATTCATTTTATTATGATTACGGATATACATTTAGACTCGTGTTGTGTCCGGATTGCCGAGAAATAGACCCTCTGTGGTCTATGCATTTCGTAAATGACGACAAGGCACTAAGTTTCAAACCAATGTTAGACAGGATATTAGGTTGGTGAACGCCTAGGCTACAGAAATTTGCTACTGAATTTTCTAATCTCTACCATAGTTAAACTAAGATTTTATAAAAGAAGAAGAAGAAGAAGAAGAAAGTGATGATGATGATGATAATGATGATGATGACGATCATAATCATAGGTAATGAGGCGAAGGAGGCTTTATGAGATTTGCTGTTTCCTGCGAAAATGTCTAAATTTTCGTTTAAATTGAAATGGTCTCGACTTTAGAGGTAAACACTTGACTGTAAATTAGTCTCATTTCTGCTGGATAAATCACTCAAGTGAATTCAGTTGGGTATCATTAGCTGCGCGAATGTGCCCAGAACGACAAGTGATTTGATACGAATCGAAGTGGACAATGTCGTGTAGAGACATTAAAAAGTGATTCAAAAAATCCAAAATCTAGGCCATCCTAATGTATCCTGAAGCGTTCTAGAAAAACTGGTAAAGCTAATGTTAACGTCAGTTTACTAACTCGAAAGTGATGTCAGTGACTGGCGAGCCCATGATTGGAACTCAGTACATACGAGTCGAATATCTTACCGACATGGCCAATGGCTCCAGCCAGCTTACATAGAGCTCCTGGTGAAACTTACTGCACATCTCTCTTCTAGATAAATATTATCTATCTAGAATCATTTTTAAGATAAAATATAAAAATAAATAGTTTTTGCCCATACAACAAACAAAAAGCTTTATCAGATAATGTTATAAGATGAGAAAAGTAATAACTGAAATATTGCAATATCATTAAGACGCAAACCATTTGAAGTTAACAAATCAATATCGACTCAATAGCGGCACTAGTTAATCATAGCAATTAAGATCTAACCTACTTCATATCTACAACGTTTTATCGGTACGCGAATATTAAACAGCAATTACTCTCTTTCTATTACAAAAATCGTCTAACAAGTAAAATCAACTTGTAAATATTATTTTGCTGTCAGATGAATAAATGAAGATATTTCTACTAGATGACTCATCAATTTTTCTACATATGCCGGCTTGATGCAGCACTTAGCGGCTAGAAAACAAGTTTTCAAATCACTAGAATTGGCTCAATTCTGCCAATCATTCTTTTCCATCGGAAGTAAATACCTGATATTAAGTCTTGTTTTCACTTTTGCTAATTCCTAGAATTGCGTAAATCCATTTCAATTCGGATAGTTGACATTTTATGATATGTATTCAATCCTGGTTAATATGTATGCTATTTGAAATGAATATACTAATTTCATTCCATTATTTTAAATTGAAAACAACAGCAAAATGAAAACAACTTAACTTTACTAGTTTCTCCTTACAAAAGGAAACGCCTTAATGTAGTTTATATTCTCTCATTAATGCAGCTTATAACTTATGATAATTACGGCTTCTAAAGTGATTTCCCTTTGTCATTTTCAGTTCTTGCTCAGTTGCCTCTTACTACATTTACGGTTTACAGTTGATTTGTTCTTCAGTGGCCAGAACACAATAGGTAGAAATTTGGCTGGACTTTTAACTCGCTAACAATTATATTTTTACAATTAAGAGAACAGCAATCATCATCATCATAATCATAATCTTCAATTTCATTCAGTTTAGTTAGGGTGGGGATAAGAATAGACCTTCTCCTCTCCTCTCTGTCCCACGCCATATCATCAGCCAACCAACTAATTAAGGAACTAACTATTATCCCAAAGTCTTTGGAAAAAGATCCGGAATGCAAACGTTGCGATTACAATTTGTGGTAGAATTAGACAATCAGCATACTGTTGAATTTACTTTTCAACTATATTGTAAATGGTTCAAATCTCTAAAATTTAAACTCCAACCCATAAGGATTAGCACTTGAATTCCATCATGATTCGAAATGCTGTTTGTTCACTGGACAAAGCTGGAATGAACAAAAAAGCAAATTAAAAGGGTAGGATTTCTTTGTACGTCGATGAATGAACTAATCTTCATCAATTATTTATTGGAGCTAGATGTATAATCCACGATTAACAGAAGTAACACAGAGAAAACATCAATGAAATCTATATGGGGTGATCAAACATGAACAATGTATAGGTCAACTGGCGTCAACAGAATTGTATTCCTCTGGCTCGAAATTCTAATTTAAATTTATGTAGTTACATAATTATATCAAAATATATCACCTGTTTGACAAACACGTACAGAAATTGTACTCTACATTTGTGAGCTAAAGCGACGTAAAATCTAAAAACCATTCGCGCGAGATTGTGGATTATGCGTCTTTAATTTCCGTAATTCGACGCTTTGCTCGCAATTAGATCGTTAAAAGATGTTAAATAATGACGAAAAATAGCAAGTGTAAACTGCTTAGTGTAATTGGTTGTCAACAAATCCAGGTAGTAAACACTTTTGGAGCAATTGCGGTTATCACGTTATAATTGTTATGACATTTTAAAGGGATGCTCTTTCAGAACGGAATTAATATTCAACAAAATTCAAAAATACCTTTCAATCATTATTAGTGTAATTATTGTTGCTTCATGACAATATTATTACAAAATTATGACAAATTGTAATAATTATAATATTATTACAGCCTGCAGTTTCTTTTATATTCCCCCACAGCGGGAGGGAAGGGGGGGGGGGCTAGAGATAAACCAAGCAGTGGCAGGGATGAGAAAAATGTGGCAGATGTGACTGATGGTTTAAGGAATCTGTAAATTTAAATTAAAACAAAACGTCATTATTTCATATACACATGTACCTAGCTCAAACGACATCTTTCTATTGCCTTTGTTCAGTAAAATAGAAAAAAATCATAATTCAGTACATTTGATACAAAAATTTAACGGTTGTTTATTAAAATGTACATCTAAAACGACGAAAGAGATTGATTTCTAAAATTGGCCATTGACATAAATAATAAATAGGGGCTGAAAATTTCGAAACCATCGTATCTCATTAGTCAGAAATTTGAGGATGGATTAAAATATTAGAGGCCAAATTTATTTTTATTTGCAAGTACATGTAATGTGTAGAATAGAGACATCTTCAGTTATAAGTTATATCAAAAATGTCAAGACTATATAGAGAAGTTAATATATGAATCCAAAATTCAAATTTAGATTAGTAACATTGTAAATTACTAACATTTTACAGTATATTAAATTAATATTATTATAAATTATTTTTAAATTATTAATATGTTATTATTAAATTATTCTAGAAAAAATGTAGTTAGATTTTACTGGTTAAAATATAATCTAATGAGACATTTTCTGGCTTAATTGATAAATTTATTTTATTTAGATACAGTGATTTTATTCTCAGCCTATAATCCTCTCTCTCCCTCCATCCACAATCAATATTATCTTCTTCTCTAGGCGTCCTTACTCTTTATTCTTCTGTTTGATAATCTTCTTACAATATTTCAATGATGTGCTTTCAATAATGTGTTTTTGCTAATATTATCGCTATATTTCAATGATGTGCTTTCAATAGTGTGTTTTTGCTATTCTTCATGCTATGTTTCAATGATGAGCTTTCCATAGTATCTTGGTCACTGGATGGAAAAGAGAGAGACAGAAAGGGTGGGTTTCAACTGCATATGGAACTCTTCACAAGAAATCAAAGGCCGATGTGATTCAAAAGAAGACTCCGAAGACTGGATGGAAGAGAATTCCTGGTCTACGGTGCAGCATGCTAGAAAGAACTATTAGATAGCTTGGATAGTGAAGGTAAGCTAGGTCTCCCAAGTTTAATTAATTTATAAGAACAAGCAAAGAGCCATTCGATATCCATTTATTTCAAACTATACTTTTATAATTACGACTTCAAACTCCTCAGTGCATTCTGCTGCTTATTCTCTTGTTGGTATTTAAAACAGTTGATAATCATTTTGATTTTTTCAACCCATTATTTATTCACGATCTTATAATCATCATCGAACGGAACATATATCTGTGATGCAGCCTGCTGTTACTCGGTCTTCTAAATTAATTACTCTTGTGAGAACTAGCTTACCTTCACGCTCTAAGCTATCTAATCGTTCTTTCCAGCATGCTGCACCGCAGATCTGGAATTCTCTTCCATTCAATCTTCGGAAATCTTCATTCGAATCACATCGGCCTTTGATTTCCTATGAGCAGTTACACAGGCAGTTGAAGACCTATCTTTTCCATCTCTCTTATCCATCCAGTGTCCATGAGCAGCGACCTGCGCCTAAACCTCCTTTTCTTTAATTCCCTTTACTTTGGACTGATTATCTGGATATTGGAATTTGCACCGTTTTTGGACCTTCCTTTTGCTCGCCGGCTTGATTTTATCTTAATAGTTCTTGATATTGTCATTGATGACTCTAATTGTTGTTATGTTATATCGAAAGCTTCCTATATTCATCTTTATATAGTGTATTTAGTTATTTCAAACCACTACATAAATGAACAATACTCATAAACCATGAACATTATCATAAAGATGATGCTGTATATTTTGCCACGTATTCATTACCTTATATTGACGAGACATGAAGTATTCAGCAATATTAAAAATGAAATAATATTAAAATTTGAGAGAGACATTAAAAGTAGCTTCTATAAATTAGAATGTTGAAAGGAACTAAGAAAAAAACAATATTAAAAATAGAATAATAGCAAAATTTGAGAGAGATATTAAAAGTAGCTTTTATAAAATTAGAATGTTGCAAGGAACCGAGCTGCTCTGTTTACACGGCGCGTGGCACACAGTCGCTATGTCATTGCAGTCAGATTTGTGATTCTTATCAAACCGTCGAGTAGTTCTGACTTCATTCAGTATAGACGAGCGGTCATTCGATATAAGAACTAGTTCATCATATCTAAAGAATATTAGAATAATAGAGAATAGCAGAATATCTAATCTAGATAAAGTAAGTACATCTATTACCAATAAAAAAGTTATTAAAGGTATACATAAAAACGTTGTCTACTTTACATGAGTATACAAATATTATATGCTCTGAAATGTTGTTCATTAATTTGCAATAATATAAATACGATTATAATTATGCTAAATGGTATGTTACTATTTGCTGTATCATATTTAATAAGACGAGATAAACTCTAAATATAAATGAAATCAAATGAATTCATTAAATCTGTGTATATAATACATTGTTAGTACTTTACAGATATTCTATTGAATACACTTATAAAATTTATTCTCTTAAATATATAGTATTTATATGTATGCATGTACTAAATATTGTTGTATTAAAATATACTATATCCATTTTAAGTCTACTCTACTAGCAATATGTCTCTATATGAAGATATATTGCTATGTATACAATTTATTTTAATTTAACGCCAGCTGCATTTACGCGAAAGACAACCAAAGCAGATATGCTATAAAGATAAAAGCACATTGTCTTGGAAGATGGCATATTCTTCTGAGAGGTTAACTAGAGCAATGAAGTAATTACAGCACGGCTTGTCTCTTGTGTGATCATTACTGAGCGGATATCGCTGAATAATTAAAAATTCAAATAATTTAAACACATATTATATAAATAGTGATATGTCATCTGATAATATATATCGCTTATAGTACCATACATTTGAGCAATATATAGTCAATCATTCCTATTACCAGGCCTGCGAACGACAAAGATTATATTATTTCTTTAACTCTACCGGGAATTGATCTCAGGACCTCAAGAACAGTCGTTTAAACTTTCATAACGTTATCTGCAAATCTGTACAGTGTACAATGAGTTATTTAGCATTCAAACAGTTTTAAATCTATCAATAAATAAGAGTTTAAAGTCAGGTTTCTCGCCATAAGGCAATGTTTTAATAAATGTAAAGATATTTCAAGAACTTTTAAAATATCTCTTCATTAAGATGTAGTACCTAGCAATGCATTATTGACGAGAAGCGGAATATGACGGAAATTTTTCAAGTAGTTTCAACTACAGCGGAATTATCTGCTACATTCTACATTTATTGTATTTTGTATTCTTTTCATTTATATGCCTTAAAAATTTCAAAATGTATCTATTTTTATTTATATTCGTGTGTATAGATTATATAAATACACGTATATATATATACATATATATATATATATATATATATATATATATATATACATATATATACATAAATATATATATATATATATATATATATATATATATATATATATATACATATATATACATACAGGAAAAAGAGGCAGGGGCAGGCCAAGATTAGGTATGTTAGATGATTCAAAGACCCACTCGTATGTGGAAATGAAGAGGAAGGCGGAAGACAGAGAAGAGTGGAGGCATTATATACCATGGACCTGCCAGTAGGCAGTGCATTACGAGAGATATGGTGTACTGTAAACGCATGAATACTAGAAGACAATTTTGCAATTATTTGTAATTTAACTTTGCTAACAAGCATCAAGTTCCGGAACTTCTGAAAAATGTATTTCTATTCTTAAATTACCGATATTATTCTTTAAATTGTGCGATAGAATAGAAGTAACTACACAATGTTTTAATGTACATGTAGTTAAGGAAATCTATCACATTCTAAAATGAAACCCGCTGTAGGTTATTCTAACTAACACTTACAGTGGAAATTTACGAGATAAATTGGCCGTCTAATGGATTTCTTGAATAGGATACATTTGGATTATACTTCATGCTATGTTTAGAATACTGCATTATAGATTTTAATCTGTGAAGGATTAGTGCTATACGGCTCAAACTGATTTTACTACATTCTCATTCAATCAAATCCTAGTCAATCCTTCATGGTGAATCGGAATAGAAAGCAGCTGCTCGTCGTTATTTCATCGTCATCATCATCATCTTCATAATCATCATCATCCTCATCATCATCATCATCATCATCATTATCATCATCATCGTCATCAGCTGAAGCAGCTGCTCATCTTAGTTTATATTTTAATATGGTAAAGGAAGACCTAGAATAGTTCAGCACACTGTTACATCTGACACATTCTCATTCAATTCGTTTCCTTAAATTAGAATTTGACAGAAGCAACATTTCATTTTGAAGTTGTTTAACTTTCGATTGTAAATTGATTAAGATTAGGTCAACAGGATGCTAACAGGCTGTTGAGATGATGGTTATCTAGCGAGAACCTTGTTAATCAAGCTGCAGATTGTTCAAGGCGATCTGAAGATAAATTATAGGTGTAAACAAGGTATAAACAAAGGAATTGATAAACAACCAGATTACAGTAGACAATAGAGCTAACGCAGATGAGTTCAATAAGGAGAAAATTGAATGGGTTTGCTGCTTAATCTTTTTAATAGGAGAGTTGAATTAAATAGGTCAGCTGTTTAATATTTTAAATTGAAAAGCTGAAATCAATAAAGTAGCTGTGTAATCCTTTAAATAGAAAAGTTGAATTAAATAGGTCAGCTGTTTAGTCTTTTAAATAAAATAATCTGATTTATAATAAGGGGAATATAATGTGCAGTATAATTGATATTTCAGTTCCTATAGCAGGTCTTTTATTGATCGATCTGGATGGATGGATGGATGTATGGATGGATGGATTGATTAAATACTGGACTGTTTAATTTATTAATCAATTAATTTACGAGTTGATTGATTTACTAGTTGGTTGCTTGATATCTCGAGTGTTCGACAGAAATGCATTCTTAAAACCAATAAGTCGTTTTCTATAGAATTTGCAATAAACATGGAGCATACAGATTTACAGAATACAAGCGAGGCTCTTGGGCACCACACACTACTAGAACTATATAAATAAGTCAAAATCAGTTAGTCAACAGTAGCGATCAATCAATCAATAGTAGCAATCAAACAGTCAATAGTAGCAATCAATCAGTCAATAGTAACAATCAATCAGTCAACAGTAGAAATCAATCAGTCAATAGTAACAATCAATCAGTCAATAGTAGCAATTAATCAGTCAACAGTAGCAATTAACCAGTCAACAGTAACAATCAATGACTTATAGTATAGTAGCAATCAATATTAATAAATAGCAATCAATCATAGTAGCAATCAATCAGTCAACAGTAGCAATCAATCAGTCAATAGTAGTGTCAATAGCAAGAAATCATGTAATAGCATGCTACAAGGCCGAACAAGTTTTTAGGGCATAGTACTGAACCTTTTTCAGACAAATACATGGAAATCGACTTTCCCACGTTATTAGAGAACTTTTACTAATCAGTTTCATTTCTTATCGAGTTCTCCTTCCAGAAAGTTCGATCATTTTAACGAGGTCGTTGTTCGTAAATGTTAAGTGTTACTCTAATTGGAATATTGACAAGGTCTCATTTGTACTGTAAAATACGCGAAATATTAAGTTCTAAGACTGATAGAGGCTCTGCTTGGTTGTTGCAGAACCGCACAAGTAATGTTATTTATTTTCAAAATCACGAAATCAAATCTGCTCTGATTTAAAGACAATTTCCTCATAGGATCATCACCAAATGGTTTAATTTATGTTATTATGTTAAAGTATCTAAGATATTAATTCTGATATAAGGTAATTGAGTTAATTGCGTGATATATAGGCCAATATATATATATATATATATATATATATATATATATATATATATATATATATAATATTATACATATATATATATATATATGTATATATATAGGGGCTACAAATATATATATATATATATATATATATATATATATATATATATATATATGTATACATCTATGAATATATAATATACATTTGGATGTGATTTATATATTTAAATACAGATATACATGTACACAAAATGCCATATATCGATAAATTTTCATGCTCACGCGTAAATAGATTTCTAGGGGTTTGAGACTGTCTCGTTAAACTGTTATTTTCAGAATTTTGAATACTCTCTGCGTCAGAAATGTTCTCAGTATAGTTTCGACTTTGCCGATTTTGCCAATTTGAGCAAAATAACGAAAATAAGGTAAAGCTGAGGAAAGCTAATTTCTGAGACATCAAAGAGATGCTCACAGTTTGCAAGTCATTATTGCAGCCAGTAATTGAGCTAAAGACTGCTTCTGATCTTTCATCTACGAGAGAAATGGTTTTCAGAAAATATTCTCCGTTCACGTGTTAGATATTATTGAAGGTTTTCCAGGATCTTTCTTGATTTAGCTACAAAAAATAAACACTAACGATTTCAAAGGCAGTGCTATGTTCTATAGAAAATATAGCTTTATAGATTGTTGACTATAATATTTGTCTATTATTAAAATGTTAGTTAGTAATAGACGCATACTTAGAGTGTGTTTAATTTTGGGAAACCTCAAATTCTACTTCAAATTGCATGACCATATAAAAATCTTTTGCCTGCTAAGCTTTTGGTACAATCTTAAAATTTAAATGGAAGGATCGGCTTCAAAGAGACGATAAATAACAAACACTTTATGTTAACGATTGTTTCTACTGCTGTCAGTGCAATAAATCTCTTTGGATCTTAAACTTAGATCGAACGCGTCACTGACATGATGTCAGTGCAAGCAAATATTTTCTACAGATTAGGGAATAATTCAGGTTCCTTCGAATCCTAGAAAATGTACGACTCAACAGCTGGCGCTAAAGATGTGACTAGAATTTCAATGAAACGAAACACATGAAAAACGAAGGTCAATATCTCGTATTAGCTTTCAAAAACTAGAATGAAAGCGATGTAATGTAATTTAGTGGTGAATTGGATTTGCTTTCAACACTCGAATGGCATGTGGAAGAGATTAACGAGTGAAATTCAATGTGAACACAGTTCAATATCAAATAAAAATTTAACATCCATAAACTAGGGACGTAACTATGAGGGGACGGAGGAAGCTGCTCCCTCCTCGTCTCAAATGAGAAGGCTACCATCCCATCTGATCTCTGTCCAAAGAATATTGTATTGATTATCCACGTACGCCCAATAAGTCGCTCAATAAGTCGCTTTCTATAGAATCTGCATTAAACATGGAACAAATAGATTTACAGAATACAAGCGAGGCCCTTGGGCACCACACACTTCTAGAACTATATAAATAAGTCAAAATCAATCAGTCAAAAGTTGCAATCAATCAGTCAAATACTACCATCTTAAGCTGCCACCCTATCATTTTCAGTTCCCAACCCATTGCCACTCCATGAAAAAATGTAAGTTATTTCGACATGCTTCAGCAGTAGCATTTGAGTAATATCGGGCTGGAGCCAGTGGCGATGTCGGTAAGTTATTCGACCGCGGATCTGTTTGTATAAATTATTTATTAGGGGTTCAAATCCTGGGCTCTCCCGTCACTGACATCGCTTCCTAGTGTGGAAGCTGACGTTAACATTAGCTTTTTAGCTTTTCCAGTCTGTTAGAAACACATGCAGTTACCAATGTGACGCATGTATAACTGTTTATATTAAATAACTATTAACATTACCTAGTATGTACGTAACTGCACTACCCTCCTTCTGTCAGTAGTCAACCATTGCCATTTGTTTTTATTTATCTCTTTTATTTATCTAATTTATAATGTTCGATTTGCACGTTACAATTTGGCCATGGCTAGACCTACATTTACTACTGATACAAATACCGCAGAAGCAACGAATTTACATGAGTACAAGTACATTGTACATTATTATAAAAATATATCACGTACGAGGTAAGAGGCGAATGTATTAGTTCTTACATGAATTTTTTTGAAACTGGCTCGGATGTGAACCTTGAACTTCGTTAAATAAAATTCCAAATTACTTCACTCTAACCATTACACTACAACGTCACCACTGCGTGGTTTTAGCTAAATGTGAAGAATCTTAGCACTTGCAAAGTTTAACAAAGTTTCCGGAGTCTGAGCATAAGTTTGAAATGTACACTAGTAAAATTCAATATTGTGACAGCCGTCAGTCAATTTGTGAACTGGAGGGGAATGAAAGATTTCTCCAAGAGATGATTGACGAAATTTTAACGAAAGATATTTGGAACAACCTCCGAACTTACGTGAGGAAATTTTTCTTCTGAAAATATGAAAACATTCAGATCTCTAAGTTTCTTGAGTTGTAGTATAAGCGCTAAAGGCTAAAGCCAGTTTACCGTCAGTTTCCTGCTCGATAGTATGTCAGTGAGAGGGAGAAGAATGGATTTGAGCCCGGCACCTATTAATCCGCTGTCGAACAACTTACCAATAAGCAATTTGTATGGCTTGGCTTTAGCCCAAATCAGATAAAGCGGATTTTATATTTCTAATAAATGAACTAAGTTTGTACTGAAAATAAGTGTACTGCAACAAGTTTGCACAAACTCACAGTAGCAAGTGAGGCTTTAGTGTGCGGAGTTCAAATCCTGGGCTCGCCCGTCACTGACGTGGATTTCGAGTGAGGAAACTGACGATAGCATTAGCTTTATAAGCCTTTGACACTGCTCAGCTAGCAACAAACTAGGCAAAAAATTCAAACAACGACATTTTCCTTAATCAAGCAAATAAACTAGGAAAATGTTTGCTTTCATTTGGCTGTCTTCAGTTATATTATAGAACTGCCTAAACAGTAGGTGAGCTGTTCAAATCCCCTGATGGCCGTACATTAACATCGTTTAGAGTGACGTCATTTGCCAATCGCTTCTTTGAAAACTTTTTTGCGAGTAGTTGAGTTTGAAGCCCATCTCTTGACATTCTATTCCGAATTACCGAATCTTTAAATGCCGTTAATCGTAATTCAATTTTTGAAACTACGTTTCATTCCAGGAATTACTAAACCTTAACGATCTTGTTTGTCGAAGAGACCGGTGTGTTAAATAGCTCAGTATGCAAGTACCTTAGGTAACGTCATGAAATTTTGCATGACTGCTCTCAAGATCCTGGAATCAATTCAGGGCTGAGGTGATCAGAGAGTAAAATCTCGAACATTCATGTGACTGTTTTTTAGATATTTGACTAAATTAATTACCAAATGGTTAAATATATTAAAACAGATGCACACCGTTACATATGATTAGTTCACGATAATGAATGTTTTCAAAAAATAACGAAGCACCCGACCTTCAAGTGAACTTTGTAATTTACTTGTGATGAACCATTTAACCTTAATATCTTCAGATCTAATGGGCTTATGTGAGCGAACAGATGTGAAATGCTTTTTGCGTAATTGGCCTAGTCTGCTCTAGGGAGTTCTAAGTGCGTAAAAAGTTCTCTTGCATCAGAAGCACACTGCGCTAGATAGCAGGATTGGAAGTAATCCGGTCGAAGGAATTATTGGATAGCGTCGAATCAGACTACGCCGATCAAGAAATCATGTTCGAAGTTTAGAAATGGCGACAGATGTGGGAGTCAGCTGGATAGTTATTTTCTCCCGTCGTAAATAGTAAAGAAATTATATTTGTCACTGGTTTTATCTTTCATCTTTTTCTATCCTTCTCTCTTTCTTTCTCTGTCACGTTTTTTTCTCTCTCTCTCTCTCTCTCTTTCTCTCGCTCTCTCTCTCTATCTCTCTCTCTTTCTCTCTTTCTCGCTCTTCCTTTCTCTATCACTTTTTCTCTCACTTTCTCTCTCTCTCTCTCTCTCACTTTCTCTCTCTCTCTCTCTCTCTCTCGCTCTCTGTCTCTCTCTCTCTCTCTAATATTGTAACAATTGTCGGACAACAAATATACAGTACAGACACCTAGATAGTCTCTTCTTAAATTAAACAGTATTTTATGGGGTAGTCTTTCGTACAAAACGTATATTTATTTTATGACTTCATATAACTTTATAGGCAATCATATTTACTCGAATTACCGCGATTTTACTATCACCACAAACTAACGTTGTGTTTGACTCTGTGTGCTGTCAAATATTTGGAGACTTTTGGTTGACCTATACTCAACTTCGGTTTTATATAGAAAATGTCGAACTGGGTACCGTAGGTGATGTCATGAAATGTTATATTACTGATCCCAAGATCATGGGATATAAATTGTTTACGTTTTTATATATTAATTTATCGGTCAACATCTAATTAGCCTAAGAAGGATGACCCCAGATTTCACGGATATCCTGGGATGTAATTTCTAAGATTTGTTTCAGGAGTTCGCTGAGGTTAAGCCTTACTTAACGTCAGTCTCAGCTCTAGCGAGGATATCCGGAGGTCGGTGGAGTCCTGCATGGACTGGCACGGAGTAAACAATCCTCAACAAGGATCTGGTCTCGCCGGTCTTGATATTTCTGAACTAAAAAAGTTTATTCCTTCGCAATCGCAACAAATTAATAAATAGTAAAGCAACACTGTTTTTCGTTTAGTCATAACGCCGACATATTATGGGTTACTAAATTGAAAGACCTAATCTCGACCTGCCCCTGCCTCTTCTTCCTTCCATTCTACCTTCTGGCAGAAAGTTAGGCCGAGATTAGGTATGTTAGATGATTTAAAGATCCACTCATCATATGTTGAAATGAAGAGTAAGGCGGAAGACAGAGAAGAGTGGAGGCGTTATATACCATGGGCCTGTCAGTAGGCAGTGCACTAAGAGAGAGAGAGAGAGAGAGAGAGAGAGAGAAATCAAAAGAACTACAATGACGGCAAGACTTATAATTATATTAGGGCACAGACTTATCCGATAAGATACTTTGTCGATAAGACTAACCAATGTGCCAGAACTCAGAATCTTTTTATGTAAATATTACAGATTAGATGTTATAAATTTTGTCTGCAGTTCGACAGATGATTACATTAATAGAAGCTGCAAGGGCATCTACAACTTGTGATAAACAGCATTGGAGGTGCTAAAAGGTCTACTTATGGATTTGAAGAATTGGTCAAGTTATATTTGAGTATCCAGACTGTGTGACATAAAGCTACAGTAAAACAGACTAATGGGCCTCAATCAAACCCGTAGATCTTAACCCGTCAAATGCTGTTTATCAAAATGTTGCTTGAATATCTTTGATATTTAAGTCTAAATATAGATATGTTCAGAATAAGCTAAATTTATTGGAATAACAAAAATTCAAAATTAGAGCGAAAAATATCGTTCGGACTAATTGATACTAAAGTTTAAGGCTAGTGCATTAAAAAAACTGGGAACCTAGCACAACCTAGAATGTAAAAAATGATATGAAAAATTGAAACAGAATTACCGTATAACTAATGGAAGACATTTACGCCTTTTGTGCGTAGGACAGTCTTCGGGCATGCTGATGATATGAAGAAGTGAGGAGAATATGTGCATTTGTTGAACTCCGACAGTATCGGAGAAATGTAATATGGGATTGTTTGTTCTTAAATACGCCTATATTGTATATTAGAATGTCTTAATAGGATAGGGATAACGTCATATAGTTTTAAATGACAATTCCTGAGATGAATTAAACTCTCGTGGGTTCGAATTCCAGCCGCGCTGATCTGGTTATACGGAAAATGGTCTAAATTGTGTAACGGTTTAAACATGTTGTATAGAAAGTGATAGATATGAACATAGTTGATCATTTCACCACAACGCGTGTTTTATTATATTTTCACGTATTGTTACTGATAGACGGACTTTGAATAGATATTGTCAATTTTGCGGTATTAAACTTCATTAATTTTTATTTCATTCAGGGTAAGTTTTCTTTGTGACCTTTGTTATTTATGTATATTTTAGTGTATATTTATCGTATAAATGTAATTGTTTCAAATTATTGATATAAAGTATCTTAAAATAATATAATCTACTAAACATTAAATATTATCATGACGTACATGTATACAGAAGTATTTCAAAGTACTATAGGAATATACTTAACTAAACAATTTTGCAAACTAAGTGAATTGCAGCTTACAATGCGAATAGAGTAAAGACTTCAGTGACTGTGTACCCTATGTAATACTAAACGAGTGCTGATGATGTTTTCTTCCAAATAAAAAACAACAGACTTTCAAATAAAACAACCGGTTCCAAATAAAAAACAACAATCTTCGGCAATCCCTTTCCACACCCGACGAGTAATTTTGGCGAAAAAATGAGCTTAAAGTTGTGCTTGCATTGGGTTGGATATCAAGCAGACAGTCGAGCTGAAGTAGAAAACCCTTGTAGTTACGAGTTACATGTTCAATACATATCACGTTGCAAGCTGCGTTTTATTGCTTTTTATTCCTCTTATATGATCTAATAAGTAGCGATAAAAACACTGTTTAGCATCGTAAATCTTGTTTGATTGCTGAGTTAATATGAGTAGCTATTGTGCGCGAGTACACAGCCTGACTAGCTACAGTTGCTGTACGACTAATGCTATCAAGTGCTTGGTTCAGATATTTAAAATGTACATTGTAGTTCAGCCGAGTTCTACTTTTTAAGGACGACTAACGTATATATATATATATATATATATATACGTGCGTGTGTGTAATTATATATATATATATATATATATATATATATATATATATATATATATAATTACACACACACACACACACATATATTTATATATATATATGTATATATATATATATATATATATATATACATGTATATATATATATATATATATATATATATATATATATATATCTCCGAACATTAAGCCCCTAACTTTCGCCTTGAATCTCTAGGCTTGTGAAGCACTGATTTATTATCTTAATGTTTATTCGAATATATAGTCTTTAAAAAAGCTACTTTTCGCAATGGCACTTTCGTTTATCTCAAATAAAAAGATATCAGATTATATTTCAGCCATTACTATGTCTATTGCTATACAACTAGACATTTCTGATTAGATGATGACTTTATCAATGCTTTCGACGTCTAGTTAATTAGACTAGACTGACGTTCACTGAAAACCACATTATTTAATGAAAAAATATTTATAGATTTTCTAGTGTAGGATTAAATCTGTAAAGCCTTAATTCATGTCAGTTTCATCTCTTAAAGCGATATCAGTGCCGGGTGAGCCCAGGATTCGAACCCACATGGTTTGAATGGTGGAATGGGTCCGGGCAATTGCAGACTTACCAAACTTTAAGCTGCAATTGTTGTTAGTGCCGACTAAGTTGGAAACTAAGGAGGTGAGTAATAGAAACAGTAGAAGCTGTAAAATTTTCCAACGTAAAGTTTACATTGAGGTTTCCTAATGCATGGTCTTTATGACTCAAAGAAATAGATAGAGTGTTTATTTCAGTATCACATCCCATTGCAATGATGCCTACAAATTATTGAAATACACAACACTGATAATTCGTGGTAGAAAATAATGGCATAACTCCAAAAGTTCATAGATGAAGTAATACATTAAGCACATTAACTGTACTGGTAACCTCTATTTCAGATCAATGTCAAACTCTTAATAGACCTCTATTTCTCTTTAGCGAGAGCTACCCAAAATTTTCTTGCCAGAATATGTATCCTTAATCTCAAATTTTTTGTCTAAATTCTATTTAGGCTGTAATTATCTGCAAAAACAATTACATGTATGTATCATTTTATTTCTCCTTTTCATCGAATCTAGTAATCACTGAGATAGTAAAATTTAAGATACAGAAATGAGAATATTTCTTCCCCAGTTCGACATCTAAAGACACTTTGAGTAATTTAAGATTTGTCTTCAGAAATTTGCTGAATAATATCCTCTTTTAAATTCACTTCGGTGTCATTTGCTGTCAATGACTGACTCTCAACTTCTCTTCTTGTGTTCTATCGCTGTCATCTCTCGCTCAATTCTCAGTAATTCTCAGTAATACTCAGTTCTTTCTTTTCTTACCGGTATGCTAGAAGTTACTTTACCGGTTATGGTTGACAATTTTGAACCGTTAAAAGTTTTGTCATATGCTGTAGTTCAAATAAAAAGCCATGACAGTACCTAGCAATTCTTAATATTTAGTAAATGTCAATTTACCGGATTCAGTCATTGTATTCTCTGGACAGCTCTAAGATACGTGCAGTTAACGAAAGTGCGATTACAGTTTATATCAATGTGCAGCTTTACCAACTAGCACTCGATTTATTTGTATGTGTGTGTGTCAGGGCAACGAGCCAGTGACGATGTCGGAAGATATACGACAACGAATCAGTATGTGTGGATTCAAATCCTGGGCTCGTCCGTCATTGATATCGATGTCGAGAGATGCAACTGATGTTAAAATTGATTTTACAGCTTTACTTATGTAAACAAATGTTCAATATGTTAATATAATTGATGTTTGTTCACATGTTGACACCTGCTTAAAGCTAGGAACAATTATTTTCAACCAACTGTGTATATTTTCTCAAACTTACATATATAACAACACGTTTATTAAAGTATCATAACTCCAAAACTCCATTAGTACCATAATTTGCTATTAGCTTTATTAATTCCATTAGTATATTAAGATATTTAGAATAATTTGTCTTGACTTCTTAACCACATTTAGAACTGTTTGAACGACGCACTGGCGAAGTAACTTGCTAATCAAACTTTATGTTATTCTCTTCTCACAGACTCCGCATAACGACGTCCTACATCGACCAATCACTCCGCTCAATCTCTCCCTCAGGAACCCCTGATGGAAGGGACTTCCGACTCATTAGCGGAGCGCCTGGCGGAGCTGCGAGGATGTATCTGCGCTCAGCCCCTCGAGCTCCTGTCCAACACTTCCCTCAACACGACCTCCAACGAATCCTTCCTTTGCGGCAGGGCCACTGCAGAGGCTGACACCAGCAACACGAATCCCTACTATCGCCAGGTGGAAGAGCTTCTCTACACACGCGTGGCTGTGGGTATCTGCATGTTCGGACTGCTGGGTAACATCTGCAACCTGTTTGTGTTGATACCGCAGGGTCGGCATTGTTCTATGGGAAGAATCGAGAAGTTTGCGTATTGGGGATTAGTTTCGTTGTCAGTGTCAGATGCTTGCTGTTGTATTCTAGTTATTCCGCATTTATTTGTGGAAAGAGATCCCTACTCGGTGGAACTGAGTTTTTCTCTATTGTATGCTGTTTATGGTCCCGCTGTATTGAATGTTTTCACTATGGTAAGCACCTGGCTTACGGTCATAACTGCAGTTGGACGATACTTGGCCATCTGCCATCCTTTCAAAGCTAGAGAACTTATAGGAATGACTGTCGCTAAACGAGCAGGCATCTTAGTATACTGCGCCTGTCTGCTGTTCAACATTCCACGCTTCTTCACGAATAAAATAGCCCGTATCGATTGCGGGGACGGGCCCCAGGATCCCCTCTCGTTTACGATACTATTTCGCTGGCCAGGCAGTACCCACGCGAAGACCAATCCCCACTTCGAAAGCGTCTACAACTGGATCTACTTCATGGTCGGAGTCTGCATTCCCTGCGTGTTCCTCATCTTCAGCAACTCCTTCCTGGTCCGCGCCCTACGGCGAGCCCGCACTAAACTCCGCCTCATTAGAGCCGTGGAGGTGTCATCGGTTGATCAGTATCGACCCATCACCTTGACCTTGGTCGTTCTTGTCCTCATGCACGTCCTGCTGGTCTCGCCTGCCGAGTTCGTCATGTTCTTCAGGTTGTCTACTAGTATTAGTCCGGATGTACTATTGTTTGAATCTGGTCTTAGTTTTAATGCATTTTAGCTCTAAAAATCTTTGTTTCTGCTTTAGTTATTCCGTAATGTTTTGCTCTTTGTAGTTCAATGCAATTTTTATTATTTATGTTTACTATTTCCAATTTTTCTACGATCTTATGTGGTTATGTTACTTTGTTTCCGTGTTTCTGGTAGTCAGCTAGATAGAGCTCAATTGTGCTCTTTCAGACGGCCGTTTTATTTGTATTTTGTCTCTTTGTATGCGATTTGTGTATATTTGGATTCAGTTACAAATAAATGATAATGGTTATCTCTCTTCAGGCAACGCTTCACCCAGATGCACGACGCAGAAGACGACGAATACAACCTCCTAGCGGCAGTCAGCAACACGCTGCAGGCAATCAACTTCTCCGTTAACTTCGTTCTCTACTACGTCATCAACGTCCACTTCAGAAGAGCGCTGGCCGCCATGCTGAGCTGCCACAAGGTAAAGCACTGCAGAGCGCTGGTCAAGAGAGGCAGCAGTCGTAGTAGAACGACTGTACCCAACGGTAGCCTCACCCTTCAGACCTGCTCCATGTCCACGAGGATTGGTCAGCAGGTCAGCACGGATATCAAAAAGGTTCAGTTCTACTTCGACTCTTCGCCATTCTGAATAGAAAGTAGAACTCTGAGGATTAGTAAGTCAGTGAATAAGTGAATCAGTGTGAAAAGCTATGAAGATAAGTTTGGTTACTGAATAAGCAACCTTAGTAACTAACAGTTAGTGAGTAACCGAGGAAGTGAACAGCGAATTGTTAAAAATATTTAGTGGGCCTAATTAACTTAAATCAAAGTTACCAGAGTCATAATTAAATAATTAATTTTAGGCAGAACAAAGGAAATGGTCTGATAATAAGTTTTAATAACTGAAGAGGTGACTAATTGAGTCCGCTGTTGAGTCAGTGAATCTTCACTAAGGATATCTACATGTACAATGTATATCACAAACAACAATATCGAACTGCACACACTACTGCGTATCATTCAAAAGACGTGGCTCTTGAATCTGAAATTCATTGTTTTCATGAATTTATTGTGACAAAAATCTTCCGATTTGCGAATGATTCAAAGGAATGTAGATGTGGATGACAGATGGAAGGTTGAAAAGTTGCAGTGTGTTTGACGTCAAGGTTCAGAAGCACAATTGATTGTAGCTTCTATGTAAGATGACTAGACATACTCGAGCTACCGGTTAAGATTTTGTGTTAGCAGTAAGATACTGTCATATCAAGACACTATGAATATATTCCTAGAAAGAATTCACAGATATTGAGGTAATTGCTTTTTATGCTCTCCTAAAGTTTAATAAGAGGGTATTAAACATTTAAATTATATCACTCGATTAATTGCAGACTTTATGCCATAGGTCTGTGCTAGATTTGATTTTTGAATTTATAATAATTATGGAGTGGCAAGTAAAATTTATGAAAAGAGGGAAAACATTCTTTCTGCGCACAATGAGAGAATTGAGAAAGTAAATAGTATTTTTATATGGCGCAGTATTTACTGTATATAGAAGATCTGTCTCGTGATGGAGAGATTACTGCCAGTATCTGAATATAGACAGTTGCTCGACTACTTGTAGTATTTAACACGACAATCAATTTTGTACTATTTATTTTCTTGTTGTTATTCTGTTATATCCGGTGAATTTCGTTGGAATTGCGTTAAATTAACAGTTACATTAATTGACTCAATAATAATATTATAATAATAATATTTGTTGAATTATTCTAATTACTATTCATGTATAGAAATGATTGTTACTGTTGTTGTTTCCAGGTTAGCAAATCATGGCTGATTTATTAACCTGGAAAATTGTCAAATGTTATTACAATTTCTATATCTTCTTTTATCCTTTTAAATTTTAATTTAACCTGTGCTTTTCTTAACTTAAATACATTATACAAAAAACATCTAGTAACAAACACATAATCGAATATTGCCAAGGAGGATATAAGCTACTTGAAACTAATAAGAGTAATCCAACGTTACATTTCTACATTTTATAATAATAATAATAATAATAAAGGTTTAACGTCCATTCCTCATACAAGGATGATGATAGGGAAGTCCCTCATCACATGTCACTACAAATCAATTCATCTAAAACGATATGAAAAAACTTGTGTTGAACAGAAAGAAAAAGATCATGAACTGTGCCAGTCCGGTGATCAAAAAACAGTCAGGCAAAGTGAAAAAAATCTATAGATAAAGATTATTGTGCATGAAGATTATTAAACATTTTTTAGTTTTTGGAAATGTAACACCCTTCTTTTCATACTGTTAATTCTTATATTTGAATGTATTAATAGCGTAGTCTTAACAGAAGATGGTCTAAATTTTCGTAAAACTAACGTAAATTGACTTTAAACATACGTAAACTATTGGTTTAAACATGTGGTACTGAAAGTGATAGATGTTAACATAGTTGATCATTTCACTATAATGCGAGCTTATTTATTTTGTCAACAAACGCAAACTGAAACATTTGCTAATAGCATGTCAATTTTAATGTTACTATTACCATATTACTACTAGTAACATGTTATTGTTACTCTAGCATATTGCTACTACTACAATGTTAGTGTTGCGATTGTAACGTTAATTTGAATATTCAATATGTTATGGCTACTATTAGCATATTAATGTTAATGCTACTATTAGCATGTTAATGCTTTCTAGTAGTATGTTAATGTTACTATTAGCATATTAATGTTATTAACAGCTTGTCAATGTCACTATTAGCATGTTAATGTTACTTTTAGCATGTTAATGTTACTTTTAGTACAATTGTTAATTGCTGTCGGCTAATTAGGATGATATAAACATGTCAAATACTACTTTGCTTTTTATTTTGATCAATTATACTACAGCTTCAGGCATTGCTCTCTCTCTCTCTCTCTCATTCTCTCTATCTCTCTCACTCTCTCTTTCTCCCTCTCTCCCTCTACCCCCCCTCCCTCTCTCTTTCACTCTCTCCATCTCTCTCTCCCTCTCGCCCTCCCTCTCTCCCTCTAACCTCTCTCTCTCTCACTCTCTCTCCATTTCTCTCACTCTCTCTCCGTCTCTCCCACCTTCTCTCTCTCCTCTCTCTCTTTCTCTCGCTATCTCTCTCTCTCTCTCTCTCTCTCTCTCTCTCTCTCTCTCTCTCTCTAATGACATGACTTTGTGCTTAGAAAGTGGTTAACTATTTTCATTGTCTTGTATCATTTTGTGCTGAAGTCGTTTACCTTTGTCTATTGTCTATATTAGTCAGTTATAGTATTTATGACATATGTCGAGATTTTTATTTAAATGTGTTTGTACGCTGCAGTTTATCCATATAACAATTGCTTCACACATGCTATGCTAAAATATGATTCACTTCAGATAACGAATCCATATCGTTCAAGCTTAGCATCCTACCAGAGTGCCAGATTCACCTTAGAATCTCAGAATAATGTCTGTTTTTCAGAAATCTGAACACTTAAAAAACCTTCAATCTTAGCTAGTCTTCTTCTAGTGCACTGTCTAACGGCAGGTCAATGGCATATGACTCTTCCAACCAATGCCATTCTCAGCTGTCCTTTTCTTCTCTATATATGAATTTGTTATCAGCCTATTCAACATCCCATGTCTTAGTCGTCCTCTAACTCTTTCTCCTTGAATACTTCCTCTTATTGCATCCTTCAGCAATAAATAGTTAATAATAAAAGAGTTGAAATAAGCAATGGAGTTAATAATAAACATTTCCACATTACATGCGACCCTGAGCCTACTTTCGGAAGACGAGTTTTCACTAAATTGTGATGATTAACCTCTTACGAATTTCATATTTTGCTTTGTTTCAAATGCTATTAATTTCTCGAACGGACTTTCATATCATTAAATATCTCTCTCTTAGTGCACTGCCTACTGGCAGGTCCATGGTACATAACGCCTCCACTCTTCTCTGTCTTCCGCCTTCCTTTACATTTCCACATATGAGTGGGTCTTTAAATCATCTAACATACCTAATCTCGGCCTGCCTCTGCCTCTTTTTATAAAATATCTATAAGTTAACATTTAGCGTCCGCTTCCTTACGTTAACGGATTAGCTATGATATTATCAAAGTTGGTCCGGCCGGAATTTAAACGCGTTGTTCATTAGTGACAGGAAATTTTAATGCCTATCGTTTTGTATTAACCATGCACAAATATGTATGTGAAAATAATATGAAAGAAATGGCGTGTTTTATGTAGAAATATAAGTAGACGTGTTTCCTGCTATTACTAATATACATGTATACTAGCTGGGACCACGAGCGCCTCAGAGCTGTATGTATCTCAATAACTTAGCTATATCTCAAAATATTTGTAAAAAACATTTCAGACTAATTAGAGTGATACTATCATCAATGACAACATCGAGCACTATTGAGACAAAATCAAGCCGGCGAGCAAAAACAAGGTCCAAACACACTGGACACAGTGCTTTTACACTGTATGGTAACAATTATTGTTGATCTATATGAAACGTGACTGAGAAAGGGGTTATCCCACCCGTCAAAAATTTAATGTGAGAAAAAGAATTTTTCAGAGGTGTTAACTGATCATCTTTAACTTAGTTTGCCTTAGATTCGTTGCATCGAATAAGGATTTCAGAAAAGCTCTTTCATTATTATCTTAATATAGCAATACAGGCAGGCAGTATATGCTCATTAGTCAATATTGATTCAGAAAAATTTCTATCATTATTGTCACAATATCACAATGCAAAACTTAGATGTTTATTATTGGAATATCTTTGTACTGATTATCTGAATTTCGAATTTGCAGTTTTGGGCCTTCTTTTTTGCTCACCGGCTTTGCCTTGTCTAAAAAGAGCTTGAAATGTGTCATTAATGGCGGTAACACTTTAATTATTGCTATGCTGTATTATATTATCCTAAGATGAAATAAGACCAAGTTTAATGTATCACTTATGCTGCCAGATACTGATCGCATGGGATTCGAACCAACCCCTACTTCTAGCTCATAATACTTAGGAAGATATGCTAGTCATTCGTAAAAAAGGTGTATTATATATAAATGCCAACAATACTGGCCTCCCCCGTGAATAGCATCTTAATAGATAATTGAACACAACGTAGGAACATATTCATTTAACGGTAAGGTTTTTAATGCTTAAATTGTACTCTCTCACCGTGTCGAAATGGTAACAATTAATTCACTGAAATCATAAATAATGAAAGCCTATTTAAGAAATTATCTATAAATTACAAGAGTAAACTTTGGTATATTAGTTTATTACCAAACTAGCGCTCTAGTATCAATGAATATGAATTAATATCGCTAACGAAAAGGTTAGTTGCTCTTGACATTTCGGAATTGTCTCAGTAATTTCCTATTAATGGTTCTAAGAGCAATTAATTTCGAGATGCTAGTCAGTCTCTAGCAAGCATTCATTGGTAAATAGTAAAAACTTCAGCGTCTTTGAGTAATTACTGATCGAAAAACCACTAAACACCTGGGCAAATGTGATCGAAAATCATAAATTAGGTATTTGAAAACGGCTATGATACACGTCTTGAAGTGAAGCTCTGCGGGCTTCTGACCTTGACGTTAAACTCACAATAAAAATGTTAAGATGCAGATGTTACGATGTTTAGAGTCGATTATTTTCGAGGTGAGATGCAAGAAAAGACAACAGTCTTTTCTAATATGTTAACCATTTTTAAGAATAGACGTATAAGAATGTTTAACCACTTACTTCTACTACAGAATACGCCCCTCTGTATATTCCTGTAATAAAAAGCTTCATGAAACTGACCTGCGCAAATTCCTGAGCAACTGTTACACGCGCTGACACTATAATTTAATCTCCCATTGTGTTCTCGTTCTATTTTTTATATTAAATTGAAATATTTTGTTGTTTTAATACAAATTCTAACTCAACTGAATGTATTCGAGTATTTCGTAACGTTATGATAGTAATTTAATATTAATAATATTAAATTACTTAATATTATTAATAATATTAAATTACTTAATAGTAATTTCACATATCATTTACTGATACTTCTGAATTTTCACTGAACTCTCAACTATTTCGTGGGTCTTATTGGTGTTATAATTTACTGATGTATTCTGGGACATGTTAATATCATAATCTATGTTTGCAAAATTTGGTGCCTGCGCCTTTTTCGGAAATTGCAAGTTCCTTAGTAATACCTTTATTCCCGTTAATACGCTTTTCTCTTCTATCGTGAAACATTTATAAATCATGTGGAATGCGTGTAGTACCTTATCATCATCCTCCTCCCTTGAATCCCAGTTTAACCAGTGTCGGAATACAAATAGACTGTCTTAAATCCTCTCTTTCCTACACCACACCACCAGCCAATCCCCTATTTCAGACTTTTTCATTCGTTTAAATTTTTGCAGAAATTTCTAGAACCAAGGCGCTCACCAACCGAATACCTTTTCTGACGTTGGTATGGATCTTAGTGCTTTAGTCGCCTTCTACGACATGTGCAGTCACCGATTGGTCAATTCTTCCAACAACCCGGCCACAACACATGTAGTAACTTCTACATGAATAAAATATTACTAAATAATTTTTCTTATAAAATGCCATCAAGTAATCGTTGCAGCAATTTTTAATAAAGAAAAACTTAACTTGTTGTGCGAGATGTCGGTACAGAAAAAGAAGACTATCTACGAGTAGTTTTCGCAGGTTGGAATTAGAGATTTCTGTGGCATAATGACTTCAATTATCTTGATAAAAGCGAAGGAGTGTTGAGTTTGTATCAAGTGGCAATTGAGAAGTGTCAGACGACGCAATTCCACTGACTTTTATTTTTTTCATTCCAGGATTAAATCATGTCTTCTTGCTACCTAATGAAGTCAAGATTGCGAATAAATGTCGGAGAAATTAATAGGTGGTTAACAGAAATACTATAACCATTGAGGTGCTGAATTCGACCTATGTGAAGTTCTATTTTGCTGAACTGCCTAGCTTGTTGGTTAAAGAATGTTTTGGCAAATATAAAATATAAATAAAGGTAATAGCAAGTAACGGAATAAGAAAATAATAAACTATTGGTACTTAGCATATAGCGCAACACACATATATAACATTCGAATTTAATCTCTACATATATTTATAACACACAAAGCATAATTTCCACATACAATATAAAACCTCAAACACATAGCGAAGCATCAACAATAACGTTGATGCTTCAATTATTATGTTGTCATCGAGAAGACAACGAAGGCAACAGCTGTTGCTTTCTTTCGCATCATAATAATAGCAATATTCAAAAACCGAGTAATTACATTTATACGTAAAGTATAAATAATATTCATATTAATAATTAAATAATAATAATAAATATAGTAATATTAAAAATTGAAACAATAAAATAATAATAAGTAAGAATCATATTTTTAAATACTATATAGTAATAACAGTTGCTTATAATTAGCAGAAGAGTTGGAGATTATTTTAATTAGTAACATTATTACTAATTATGATTGTGACACTATGATATTATCATTTATAACAACAGCGGCAAATGGCGCAATCATCTCATTCACTTGGCATGAATTATTTTTCAAAGTTGTTTTCCTGCATCCTATTAATTATTGCAGTAAGAGTACTTGATGATTGATTGATCGACTGATTAGCAGAGAGCTTATTGCCTCAAGGGAGAGCTTTGGTACAGCAGGTAACTCTTCCAGGTATTGCTAACGATTCAGTAACTAGCTGAAGATTATTTCTGTAATCCAAAAATCATACTAGTATTGAAGAATTTATTTCAAAAGTTCCGGCCGTTTCCATTGATGCTAAATAAAAGAAACGCAAAATAACTTAATTATTTATGCTAATATTATTTTTATATATTAAGCTATACGTTTTTAAAAGATCAATATTATTACGATTACTTGCAGCTGCTTAGTAAAATATAACGGTACCCATAAATAACATGACCTTTATTAGTTTAAACTCGTCGAATATCTTGATGAGTTGTTAAAGTGTGATAGACAAAGAATGCTCAGAATGTTTGTTAATATTCGCGATTGTAAGAAAGCGCAAGTTACGAAAGACAGAAAGCTAAGATTTGGAAACTAACAATTAATTATCAAAAAAGCATTACCATTTACTATTCTGTAAATATCGCAACAGAATTATTTCACTTTTATTTCTGCTTAATATTTAAAGCGATAGATGAATGGAAGGTCAAAAGGAAGCTCAATTCTGCAGAAATTATGACATAAGGGAAGTCTTCAGAAAGGAACCCGGAAGAAATAAAATATTTACTGTAGACTTCATATGCGATATGAGAAATCAAAGGTGTGAGACGGGTTCTGTTGGCGCTGACAGTAAATCAAATATAATGAAATTACTGCAGAAAGGTGAGATATATGAACATTGTACATTACATAATAAGTAATTATCACATTTAAAACGTGCTACACTTCACACGTCAGAAAGAGCACTCGGCTGGTGAGCGTATAGGCTGCAGAAATAGCTATATAAAATGTTCTAATTCCGACCCCAGTTAACCTGGGATATACGGGTCGATTATGACGATTTTATACTTCCAGAGTGGGAGTGCAACCCACGCTCTATTATTATCGTCCGTGGTGAAAAATGTGCAAAATGTTGAAACCTCACTTTAAGTGAAACAAAATTGATTTTGCTCATCCAATTCAACTTTAGGGAAATTTAACACTGTATTTGGCTCAAAATGACATTTTAATTTATTGTTCAACTACAAAATTAAATCAAATTCAGACCAAAGCACATCTATATTTGTCTATTATAGTTAGATAACATTTAGCGAAATGGTAGAGGTACAATTGACAGAAAGGTCAAAAGCAAATGGAAATGTAAATTCAAAAGGAAATTCAACAACAGATTAGTCCAAGTTAGTGCGGCGGGAACGTCCTAGACGTTATCCTTGTATGAGAATATCAACGTTACTCGAGTTTACTGTTGTATTAATATTTGTGTACAAAAATTAAATATTTCTAATATTTGCTATAAAATTTGAATATTTCTAATATTTGTTATAAAAATTAAATATTTATAAGTAAGTTTAACATTTTACACAGCGGAGAAAACCACTATTATTTAGTATTATTTATTTATTTATTTATCATAAAATTCTTCATGATGCTCCTAAAATCGAAGCACTCTTTAGCAGTTTAGTGAGATTAACGAATTCTATACGACTATGAGACGATTACAATTTCCAGTACATATGGGTAACATCTGGAAAGACTGATCTACCTGTATCTAACACCCTGGTAGAGTAATCTGGCGTGGAGCCACACCGCATTCTTTTCCGTACGTTGTGCACCCCCAGCTACCATCCTTCTTCATAGCATTCAAACAGTCAAAACATAACGAGTGCTTACACAGGCAGGTCATATGTTTGCAGGCTTCTTTGTGTTCAATAAGCGATCCGCACTTAGGGCATCCACGAATAGAAGGTAAGACTATATCTTCTATCGTCTTCATTGGACATTCCGCCAGCTGCTTAATCCTAGGATCAATCACATCGCAATCCGATTTCCACATTTAGAATTTGAGAATCCGATCCAATCTTTCAAGCAGATCCAACAAAAATCCTTTCTGCCATTCTTCAGTCCTGCACAGATGAGGCATCGCATTCGTTTAGTGCTCGGGTCATCCCTATAGCACTTGTTACGACAGCCGGGACAGGTTATGATTCCGTTCGCTTTTGCGACGTAATTCTCAGTCATTTTTTTCTTCGAATTTTCTCATTTCTTCTCCCATGAGGCAGGCTACATGACGTGCAAGGAAGTAAGGCCATTCGTATCGACATTGCGGACAGTGGAACTGAAACTTTCCTTCTGAGAGAAGAGAGTGGCAGTAGGATGTCATCGAAGCTGGACCTGGAAGTGAAAATAAAGTGAAACAATAGAAGGAATTCACTTAAAATTTAATGATAAACTTAGTTTTGACACAAAAAGGGATTTAAAATTTTAATGATTTTGTTCGTGTATTTGCACACATAATATGCCGCAGGTGCTACAGAGTTTCCTTTCTTAGATGTTGTTATTGTAGTTTTCGTTATTTCCTCCATTCCTCTCCATGTCTATTAGTTACATTTTATTTGGCAATAGTCAATTAGCTCTTGATACTACCGCATTTGTCTGAGCTGATATTAGAGTTGTTAGAAAATTTGGATGAAAGATACGAGGTCGCAGGTTCTAACACTGGCCGGTTCATCTCTGACAGTGTACTTTTGATAATCTTTAACTTTTGTTTTATCAATTAATGATATATTTGTGGCATATCATGACTAGCTTAAGTATGGTTTCGTAATGGAATGGAATCCAATTAATGAATTGGGATTAGGGCTAAATATTGCACAGGCTCAGTGGATCTCAAATTTTCGTCATCTGATTCAAATTTGATTTTACTGAAGATGCTTCTTTAACGTAAGATTATGAAATTTGACCCACTAAAATCTAAGCTAACAAAACTAACATATTTAAAATATCTAATATATATATATATATATATATATATATATATATATATATATATATACTGGGTGAGTAAAAAAATTATAACACCTGCAAAAGGTTTGAATATCTCAGGCTATTGTTAATATTTGTAAATTAAACTTTTACCAATTAATAAGGGACTAATTTCTGGTGGGGTGGCCAATTTTCATCCATTTTGGTGCATAGATTGTCCAGTTATGCAAGTTTCAGCAGAGCAACCCCCCATTTTTACCTTAAAATGGCGTTTGCTACAACGGTAAGGGCAGATTGCACTTCATTGACGAGAAGGTAAGGTTGAACTCTCAGTATTACGTCAGTACTTTGCTTCCGGAGCTGTTTGATGATTGCCATGCACTTCTACCAAATGGTTTCATCTTTCAGCAGAATGGTGCTCCGGCTGATGCATCTCGTCATGCACAGGAAAGGATCAGCGAGAGAAACCCGGATTACATCAAGAAGAATGAATGGCCTCCAAACTCACCCGATCATAATCCTCTGGATTACCATATCTGGGGAACCATGCTGCATCTCTATCAGAAACACCAGCCGAAGCCTAAAAACAAGACAGAACTGCAGGAGGTGCTTTACGCCATTTTTAGGTAAAAATAGGGGGGTTGCTCTGCTGAAACTTGCATAACTGGCCTGTCTATGTATCAAAATGGATGAAAATTGGCCACCCCATCAAAAATTAGTCCTTTAGTAATTGGTAAAAGTTTTATTGTAAAATATTAACAATAGCCTGAGATATTCAAACTTTTTGCAGGTGTTATCATGTTTTTTACTCACCCTGTATATATATATATAACCTTGAACTGTTTTATCAAAGACTTGTGTGCTACGCTGATTGGATGTTCGAATGTCTACCATGCTTTCATTATTAGCAGACTGCCATCAGTTCGAATCCTAATCTGGTAAAGTTCCACTTGTGATAGGAAATAAACGTTAAACTAGATTTCTTATTCTGATTCACAGTAAGTGCAGTTAGAATAACCATAGATTCAGTTAAAGTTTAAGCCTTCGTAACGTAAAAGTATAATTTTAATGTCCGAGACACAATAACCATTATATATAACATATTCCTATGACATGTCCGCAAGGCATCTTTTCTCTTCCCTCCTCAGGATCGCTATCCAATGTGATCATGTCCACGTCGTCCATAGATGTGGTCACTGTTATGTGCCCGGGCAGAGGTTGAAGGTCAAACTTCTTCGCCTTCAGAACATTCAGAGGCCAGCCACCTCCCGGCAGACGAAACAGGGGAGTAACCGTCGAGCCGTTCAGAATCCTGTACTCCGCGAGAGTCTTTCCAGATCCGTACTCCAGAGGTTGTGCTGTGGGAAGTTGAGAAGATACAGTCTTTTCTCGCAATTTAATGATTTAATCCTAAATTAAATTAAATTAAACTAAATTTTAATTTTAATTTTTTTATTAAATTTAATTTTCTCATTTTGCAGATTACAACTGACTTGATATCATATGATAAGCCGTGTGGTATTGATGTTCTGTCCTTGATATCATCACTGGAAGGAGAAATGGACGTTGAACTTTGATGTTATTTATTATTGCGTTAATTTATTATTATAACTATAGTGTGAATAATTAAAGATTTATTTTCAGAAAATGAGCAAGATATAATTAGTCACCGTAAATATTAAATATTTTATTTTTAATTTTGTTGTAACTTTCTTCATTATGTCTATTTTTTAATTGCTAGCATATCTATATTTACGGTTATTTGTGGAGAGATAAAAGAACAGAACAGCTTGATTGTAAAAATGTGCATGAAATAATTATAATGGATTAAAGTCTAGTAGGTAGGCCTACCTAATTTAAAGCTTCAAAGTTCAAGCTTAAATTGAGGCTACAATACTATTTAATATGTAACATTAATTTTAATATTTAATTTATTTTATTATAATATAAAATATTTAATATATCACCAGGTCAGTGCCTCAAGTTTGTTGAATTTTTTAGGGTGAAATCCTACTACAGTGCTACTGGACGTTAAATAAATACAATCACCTTTAGCCCTCGGATGCAGAAGGTATTTTGACTGACGTTAATGCAAGACCCCCGGGTCACCCTGACCAGTGACATTAATTTTATTGTCATAATTACTCGCAGAAAATAGCCAGAAATAAAGCAGTATGCAAAACTTTCAATTTTTACCATTTCAATTAATGGCAATAATAACAATACAAGATTTAACGTCCATTTCCTCTTCGAGAGATGATGTCAGAGACGTCATCTTCATCAAGAGATCATGTCAGGATACGTATCAGCAAAAAATTTTGAAACTTCACTAAATTTTAATCCTTGTTAAATTGTAAAGTTTATGCTGTGACTTAGTTTGGGCAGACAAGTTTAATGCTTATTTTAGTGAATTAAGGTTAAATAATGAATTAACAGTGATTCTTCTTAAAACGTCAATGAAATCTGAAAAGAAAAAATGTAAGTTATTAAATTATCTGGATTTTGGAATATGCACCGTTTTTGAACCTTCTTTTTGCTCGCCGGCTTGATTTTTTCTCAATAGTGCTCTATGTTGTCATTGATGACTGTAGAACTCTATTATTATCATTATTATTATTATTAAATCACGCACAGTTTACACACACACTATGTTAGATGTAGTTGTGGAGTGGTCAGGACAGGCACGATTATGACAGGTAGAGCATTCAGTGAACACTTTCCTGTCTCATGCGCCAGGGCAGTAAAAACATATCTTTCTCTTGCGAGCTGCGGATCTTGTCGACATTTTCCGTGGTGGTTTAAGTTAACTTGCATAGGTGTAGCCAACGGCACGCATGGATGAACGAATACGATCAGATAAGCCCTAAGCATTATCCCGTCGATACTGCAGTTGTGACTTCATCAAGTCCATGGCCAATGTTTCAGTGAACATTCTGCGCTTGCAATTTTCCTTGGATTGAAAATCAGGCTTGTTATGGAGAAACACAATGAAAGAATTTACTGCTGCGATGTCAAGAAGTCATAGAAAATGCACAATGACCAACGACGAGTTGACCGCTTCACAGTATATATGAGGCAGAGTCGGTCAATCCCTCCTTTCGTTCCATAATAATCCATGATCATATCAGGTTTTTTTGTGTTTCCATCACACTTGTCGTCATTTTGCATTGTGAAAGAGAAGAACAACTGCTCTGTTACGTTTAGAAGCGTATGACACTATTGGCTTTGCTTCAGTAAAAGCAAACAATGATAAACCAGCCTCTCTTGATCCATTAGCTAAAAATTCTTGAGGAATGTCACGGTTACTTTTTCGGACTGTACCAAAAATTGTCAACTTTTCTCATATAGTTTGTCAGCTAGATGTGTACTTGTAAAGAAGTTATCGCACGTGACATTTCTGCCAGATTTCTCAATTGGTTGCACGAGACTGAGAACAACTTCTGAACCTAGAGGTTGAGTTCTTGTACTTTCCTCCCGTCTAAGATATGGTTTGAGATTGAATATATAATACGTTTCTGCATCAGCACAAATCCAAACTTAGTCCTATATCGATCTGGCTTAGACTTCATATACTGTTGAAAAGAACATTTTCCTCTAAACCCCAACATCAGTTCATCGACTGTCACGTAAGGTGATGGTGTGTAGAGAGATCGACATTGTTCAGTGAATGAATTCCACAAATCTCTCATGGGTGCAATCTTATCAACTGCCCTTTTCGTATCTCTAGTATCTTTGTCATCAAATCGCAAAACGAAAGTATTTCAGCAAACCTCCATCTTGATATGAGAGCTGGGAATATGGGATTTTGCAGACATTTCTTGGACCAAATTCTGCATAAAGAGACCTATAGGGGCCTATAAAGCTAGGATTCTCTAGGCCCGTTAGGTCATGTGACTTATATCAAATTATTGTACATATATAAATCAAAAAGATCCCCCTAATATAAAACTATCGCACGGCCTTTCCACAGCCTTTCGATACGACGACCTATGACCTCTCCATTTCAGCTCGCAACTGAGTAGGGGATAGATGAAAAAACTATTTAAAAATATATATACCTATGCAAAAGAGATTGAATGAGGATTACCTGGACGGACAAGATTTTATTTTGTAGGGTTAAAAATATATAGGGCAAAATGCGAGTCCCGAGTCAGGGGTGACCCAGGGGTTCGGCATCGGAGGGTTAATCTGCTTAAAATCTCCTGAACACATAATTTTAATCATATAATTCACTAAGCAAAAAATGGCAAAAGTCCGGAACAAAATTTCTCAAGAAATACAAATATTATTGAAATTGCATAATTAAAACAATATATACCAGCGAAGATAAGTCGTAAATCTACCGGATCCAGATTCGCTGAGATTAATTTTGCCACTTTTACGTACAGAACATCTACGCAAGCCGTCTGAGCAAACATCAAATATTGTATATGATTAGACAATATGGCGTTAATTCAAAAAAGTGCCCCTCTCTCTGTCTCCCTCTGTCTCTTTCTCCGCTCTCTCTCTCTCTCTCTCTTTCTCTCCCTCTCTCTCTCTTTCTCTCTCCCTCCCATTATTTATCCCTAAGTCATCTCTATCTCTCAATCTCTATCTCTCTCTTTGTCTCTCAATATCTATCTCTCTGTCTCTCTCTATCACTCTCTATCTCTACCTCAATCAATCTATCAATCTATCTATATGTCTATCACGTTATCTCAAAAGTTATCTCATATCTTATCTCATAAGTTATCTCATAAGTTATCTCATAAGTTATCTCATAAGCAATCTCATAAACTATCTCTAAGCGAACTATATGAAGCGAATTAAATCGTTAAATTACCGATTTTCAATCAGTAGTAATGTAATTAATTATTATATTTAGGCCCAGTTGTAATTAAGTTGTAATTAAGTTTTAACATGGCTCTACATATGGTAACACTGATATCTGCAGTGGTAACCTTTTTAGACTAAGCAGTTCCTAATATACAATGTAGATGAGCTAATTATAGCTATGCCAAACATTAAGTTATGTTATAAACAATGGGCCTAATGTATAAGTATATATATATATATATACATATATATATATATATATTATATATATATATAAGTATACACACACACACACACACACACACACACACATATATATATATATATATATATATATATATATATATATATATATATATAACAAGGAGCCTATACCATTTTTACTTAATGTATATAGCCAAAAAGTCTAACCGGTACAACGTGTATGATGCGAGTCTTGTCATTGATTTTAGTCACATGAATATCACAAGTTTCATCTCCCATTATTCTTCGTAGAGACTACTTTACAAGTCGTGATGACCTAAATAAACTCCAGCAAATTATTGTAAGCGGCTAAGGATAGCTAAGTTACTTTCCAATCAATCTACTGGAACTTGCTACACCGGTAGAAATTGGAAAGATAGCCTCTTAATAATGCAGCGTTAGGTTCATAACTAGGATGATGTCAGGGCATCGTCCCTGGATGAGGAAATGGACGTTAAATCTTTATTATTATTAATAATAACAAGATCCATGGCCCCAACTTGCGTACAATGGCTACGAAAATAGAATTCTCTCGAAACCGAAACATTGGGGCTTCCCCAGTTAAAGCGACAGTGTCGGGCTATTGAATTCATCGACATAAAATAATACAAAGCATAGGCTGATAGTGCCCTACCTGTATGGCTCTACCACAAAATATTATCATATTATCATATTACATATTACCTATTACATATTACCTATCTAATATCACATATTACCTATTACATATTACCTATCTAATATTACATATTACCTATTACATATTACCTATCTAATATCACATATTACCTATTACATATTACCTATCTAATATCACATATTACCTATTACATATTACCTATCTAATATCACATATTACCTATTACATATTACCTATCTAATATCACATATTACCTATTACATATTACCTATCTAATATCCCATTACCTATTACATATTACCTAACTAATATCACATTACGCATTACATATTACCTATCTAATATTACATATTACCTATTACATATTACCTATCTAATATCACATATTACCTATTACATATTACCTATCTAATATCCCATTACCTATTACATATTACCTATCTAATATCCATAGTACCTATCTATATTCCATATTACCTATTACATATTACCTATCTAATATCACATTACGCATTACATATTACCTATCTAATATTACATATTACCTATTACATATTACCTATCCAATATCACATATTACCTATTACATAATACCTATCTAATATCACATTACGCATTACATATTACCTATCTAATATTACATATTACCTATTACATATTACCTATCTAATATCACATATTACCTATTACATATTATCTATCTAATATCACATATTGCCTATCTAATATCACATATTACCTATTACATATTACCTATCTAATATCACATATTACCTATTACATATTACCTATCTAATATCCCATTACCTATTACATATTACCTAACTAATATCACATTACGCATTACATATTATCTATCTAATATTACATATTACCTATTACATATTACCTATCTAATATCACATATTACCTATTACATATTACCTATCTAATATCACATAGTACCTATCTAATATCACATATTACCTATTACATATTACCTATCTAATATCACATTACGCATTACATATTACCTATCTAATATTACATATTACCTATTACATATTACCTATCCAATATCACATATTACCTATTACATAATACCTATCTAACATCACATTACGCATTACATATTACCTATCTAATATTACATATTACCTATTACATATTACCTATCTAATATCACATATTACCTATTACATATTACCTATCTAATATCACATAGTACCTATCTAATATCACATATTACCTATTACATATTACCTATCTAATATCACATATTACCTATTACCTATCTAATATCACATAGTACCTATCTCATATCACATATTACCTATTACATATTACCTATCTAATATCACATATTACCTATTACATATTACCTATCTAATATCACACTACGTATTACATATTACCTATCTAATATCACATTACGCATTACATATTACCTATCTAATATCACATACTACCTATTACATATTACCTATCTAATATCACATAGTACCTATCTAATATCACATATTACCTATTACATATTACCTATCTAATATCACATTACGCATTACATATTACCTATCTAATATTACATGTTACCTATTACATATTACCTATCTAATATCACATATTACCTATTACATATTACCTATCTAATATCCCATACCTATTACATATTACCTAACTAATATCACATTACGCATTACATATTACCTATCTAATATCACATACATACCTATTACATATTACCTATCTAATATCACATAGTACCTATCTAATATCACATATTACCTATTACATATTACCTATCTAATATCACATTACGCATTACATATTACCTATCTAATATTACATATTACCTATTACATATTACCTATCTAATATCACATATTACCTATTACATATTGCATACTGCATTGCATATTACTTTTATCTAGTAATGTGTTACCTATCTCATATCAAATATTCCCTATTACATATTACCTATTACATTTTGCATATTGCATATTACTTTAATCAAGTATTGTGTTACGCATCACATATCAAATATAACATATTGCAAATTGCGTTTTACTTCTATCAAGTAATTGGATATGCTCAGAAGAGAAGATCGGCTGAAGCAGCTCTTTGTAAATTAATCTTTGCAGTATTTTGTCAAATTGACAAGATGTAAGAAATGTAACTTCTAATATCATTGTTGTAGTAAATGACTGCAGCAGTATCTACGCATTAGCTGCGTTATTGATGCATAATTAGAGATATATTAATTATAGATATATAATTATAATAGTGTTATGTGCGTTTTATTAGTTGCTAAAATGGTTGATATCATAGCATTATATTTATATATTGTTTTACAGGAGATGCTTATTGTATAATTACTGTATAATGACAAAGCAAAATTTAAGTAATTATATTATTTTCAGAAATTATAATTTTACAACTATAATCGGTATCAACTACCCTTGAAGCTCAGTTAAAAATTGGGTCGGGGTTAGACATTCTTTGTAGAAATTTCTGGAGCCTACGCGCTCACCAAATATATATATACATGTATATATATATATATATATATATATATATATATATATATATATATATATATATATATATATATTATATAGATTTATCTACTACGTACATAATATATATATATATATATATATATATATATTATCATAAAATCACACACACACACACACACACACACACACACACATATATATATATATATATATATATATATATATATATATATACATACATACATACATACATGTATATATTTATATGATTTTATAAATCTAGTAAAACATCTAAAAAATAGTAAAACTAAACGTAAAGGCCTAAAGCAATTATTAGAAATGTGCACTTTTCACGTAGAAGTCATTTGAAGAGCAGGGATAGCGATAGAACTAAATCTTTATTGTATATGTGTACTTTCTACAAGAAGCAACATACAAATTGTAGCGTATCTCAGATACAGTAAAGCTGAATGTTTTAGCATCGGATTCTATGCAGTTGAATAGCATAAATATATTGATGAAAGTTTTAAAATTGGGCTAATATCCTTTATAAAGTAGCTTGAAATCTTACATAAAAATTCTTATTTAGTGATCTAACAGGAAGAAAGATAGAATATGCGCAATTCTAATTAAGTTTTAGTCGTCACTAATATGAAAGCCTTCGTCTCTTAATTTAGTCTCTGCCATGAACAAAAAACAATTCTTAGCAAAATGTTCCGTTTAAATAACTTAGGAAACAATAAGGAGCTAAAGGTGACAATAGAACTAGAGTACTGTATATACTACAGAACTTGCTTAAAGTTCGATTCTTGGTTATACGATGAAACAGAGTTGAATTTAACGGCAGTTTCATCTCATGACGGAGACATTACGTCATCATCAGCAAACAAACAAACATCGCTTCTCAACACCCGGGGAGACTGGTTTGGCGAGGGGCTACTCCGCACTCTTTTCCGTAGGCGGTGCAGCTCCACTTCCCATCCGATCCTATTGGCTTTAGACAAGCAAAGCAGAACGAATGCTTACAGAGGCAAGTCATGTGCTTGCAGGCCTCCTTGTGCTCAATCAAAGATCCGCATTTTGGACATCCGCGCACTGACGGTAACTCCACATCTCGGATTTTCTTCATAGGGCAATTCCTCAGCTGTCGAATTCTCTGATCAACTCCGTTGCAGTCATCGTTTCCACATTTCTGAGTATCCGAAGAGTTTATCCAGTCTTTAGTGCAGATCCAGCAAAAATCTCTGGTACCTTTCTTCAGTTTAGCGCAGATAATACAACGCATTCTATTCGTGCGAGTGTTGTCACGGAAACACCAGTTTTCACAGCCGGGGCAAGCTATTATTCCCTTGGACTTTTGGATGTAGTTTTCCGCAATTTTTTCTTCAAAGGCTTGCATTTCATTTCTAGTAAGACAGGCGACATGACGCACTAAGAAGTATGGCCATTCTTTGCTGCACATGGGGCAATTGAATTGGTACATGCCCTGGGAGAGAAGCGAATGGCAGTAGGACGTCATCGATGCTGGACCTGAAGGTATAGAACACAGTCAGCTATTATCTTAATGTTAAAATGCTCAATGTATTTAAATTTAAATTTATTAAAATTAAATTTAGATTTAAAGTAAATTAAATTACAATTAAAATTAATTCAATTAAATAATTTTCCTCCGGTTTTATTGTTAGAGTGCTTCCAGGGGCGGGGTCTTGGGCTCGTGACATTGCAAGCGCATCATAGAAAAAGTTAAAGCAGCGCCGGGCTCACTTAGTACTTGGACGGGCGTGCACAGTAGAAGACTGAGAAGTGATAGGTATGAATAAAACCCCAGGGTGTTGAAAGGTAATTCCTTATGCATGCCGACTACAATGTACTACGCTGCATTTTACAGTTTATGAGAAACATTATCATTATCTTCCCTTGAATCCCAGTTTAACTAGCTCGGAATTAGAAATAAAAAACGAAGCTGATTTTTTATCTCAGAGTTTAGTCGTCTTTTGCGACACTTGCGGTTCACTGTTAGTCTCTTCTTCAGCAACCCGGACCCAATATGGGCATTCGGTTTACACAAAACCATTACTAATAATCGCAGAAAGAAGGAAATAGCTAAAACTACATAAATCTTACGTAATGAAACTGCATCGACAGGATGTGAAAAATCTTTCTTAAAAAATCTAACTCAAAATGCTCTAAAAAATATTTATAAAGGGAAATGTTAGAGATTTTTAAGCTCTCTGACATCAATAATAAGCACAACAATTAAGAGTAACTGATTGATCTGAGGAGGAATTGTAACTGATTGTAACTGATTGATCTGAGGAGGAATGAAATCTCGTTGCTTATACTTCCATTCTGCTCGTTCAAGAAACAAGTTCTCTTACAGGACCGGTTGATGGATATCAAACTATTGAGTCATAATAATATTGATATTGAGTCGTAAATTTTTGACTTCTTTCAGTTTACAAGTATAATCTTATTCTATACATTTAAATAAATTTTATTTTGTCTTTGTTTCGAGATTTTTGAAGTTACCTGCTTAATATAGGCAGTAAAAATATGTATGATTACCACAGGTTCTACAGTATTCTGAAGCATAGTAACAATTAGTAACCTAATTTGTTAGTCTCAATTGCTGCTACTGGCTGTACTACCTCACAGAGGTTAGGCTCTTTTTTGCTAGCGTTTCTCTACTTCTTCTTGACTCTATTTATTTGCTAGTTATAAGTATGTCTGCTTTTACGAATACTGCGACAAGATAACCAAAAAGAGGTTGAGGTAAAAATAATCATCGAAATCATCCTCCCTTGAATCCCGGTTAAACTAGGGTCGGAATACAAATAGACTGTCTCAAATCCTCTCTGTCCTACACCACACCACCACCCAATCCCCTATTTGAGACTTTTCCATTCGTTTAAATTTGTGTAGCAATTTCTGGAGCCTAGGCGCTCACCAACCGAATGCCCTGGAGGTAAAAATAATCAATACAAATTTTAAGCCTAACCTATGACATGGCCGCAAGGCATTTTGGCTCTTCTTTCAGATGTATCGTCATCAAGAGTTATCATGTCCACGTCATCTTTAGAGGACGTCACAGTTATGTACCCAGGGAGAGGTTGGAGGTTATATTTCTTTGTTTTCAGTGAATCCAAAGGCCACTTGCCTCCAGGTAAGCGAAACATCGGGGTTATCGTAGACCCGTGCTGCATATTGTACGCTTTCAGAGTCTTACCTGATCCATACTCCAGATTGGTCGCTAATAATGCATAAATTCAGAGATTAACATGATGAGAAACTGCACTTTATCACCATCATCATCACCATCATCTTTATCACCATCATCATTATCATCATCATCATCAGCATCATCATCATCACCACCATCAACATCATAATCATCATCATCACCAGCATCACCATCATCATCATCATCATCAACTTTCCCTGAATCCCAATTTAGCTAGGATTCCGGATTTGAACACTTTTTTGCAATTTCTGGAGCCTAGGAGCTCACAAACCGAATGCCTTTTCTGACTTTGGTTTGAATCTTAGTCATCTGTCACCCATTACGACACATGCAGTCTACGGTTGATTTACTTGTCAGAAGCCAGGACGCGATGCGGGTAAAAAGCTGCTAAATTAGAAATAATTTAGAACATGTGTACGTTGATGACGTGTTCTGTCGGTACATATCTAACATAATTCCTCAGCGACGAAAGGGACGTTAAATCTTTAAATATACAATTCTTCGAAATAGGATATTAAAGAACAGTAGAAAATCTTAATATTATCGTCAGCTTAATAAATTAGTGATTATTTGTTACGGATAATGGATTTTTTATCAGTCAAGGCTAAAGCTAGATTTAAAAGCATACTAAATGTAAATGTAAACTAAATGCGGTTGTAAATGTAAACTACATCTATATCGGTAACTATAGTGTATCGATACGGCTTGAAGAGAAATGTCTTGCATCTGAATCTTAACGTTAAACACATTACGACCTGGGACTAGGGACTAAAAAATGTATATTGTAGTTTGCTGATAAGCACCGATAAATAATTTTATACTGTATTTTTATACTGTGTTATTATTAACTTAATAACAGTTACTAATAATACAGTATAGTTAATAGTTACAACGAAGTAGTAAATTAGGCAAACTAATGACCGAGTAAAGTTGTTTTTCAACCGATTACAATGTGCTGGAACTATCAAAGGTAAACTTGAATTTGTATTTGTATATTTTCTTTGAAAATAATAAAATTGAACAAAATGTAAAATAAGTTCTCGATAGTTGATAACTTTGAAAAGTAAATTTACAATTTTCTTTTCGTTTCGTGCTATATATTTTGTAGGTTTTTATATTTTTCGTAAACATGCCGATATTTTGTATTGCGTACTGTATATTGTGCACTTTCTGTATATGAACTACCGTAATGTTAGTGAATATTATATAATAATATTATTCACACTTACAAGCAAACATTAAGCGAACATCGCCGGGTTTCAAATCGTCTGAGATTAGTTTGGCCACCTTTTCAAATAGAACGTCCACACTTGCGCTCTGTGAAAAATATTAAAGGAAAGAAAACAAAATACGAACAATAGACTACCACAGAAAATCCGGAACAGAAAAACTGAATTACTTGGCTGGAACAAATGGCGATGTCGGTAAGATATTCGACCCCTGATCAGTATGTGCGGAGTTCAAATCCAGGGCTCGCTAGTCACCGACATCGCTTTCGAGTGAGGAAATTGCTGTTAACATTAGCTTTACCAGCTTTTCCTCTCTCTCTCTCTTTCTCACTATCTCTAATTTTATCACTATCTCTATCTGTATCTCTATCTCTATTTATCTCTTTCTTTCTCTCTCTCTCTCTCTCTCTCTCTCTCTCTCTTTCTCTCTCTCTCTCTTTCTCTCTCAGCCTAAAATTCAGATTTTTACTAATATTTCACAGTCTAATCTCCTTCGTACGTACAAAGACAGGAGCGTCCATTTCGGCGAAAGTGCGTACATTTTTTACTGTGTCTAGCCTTTATTTTTATTCTGCGATATTTTATTGTTAATAATAATAATAATAATAATATTAATTCACATTCTAGTGAAATGATCAAATGTGTTGATATCTAGTCCATTTTCCGTGTAACAAGTCCAGTGAATGTCCGAGATTTTACTCTCAGGTCAGTTCGGTTGGGAATCGAACACAGGAGAGTTAAATTCACCTCTGGATCTGTTTTAAATATGAGCTCTCCTAGATGCTAAAACTCTCCAAACTTAAGGGTACATTGAGTTGAAAGTATATAATATATACTGTATATATATATATATATATATATATATATATATATATATATATATACAGTATATATTATATACCTGTATATATATCTTCATGGTGGTTGCCCATAGACTTCCTGCCCGTCCTTCTTAGTCGCCTCTTCAACATTCGACACATGCAGTATACGTCGATGTATACTGCAGTGGTACGGACACAATACGGAAAATCAGTTTTAGCACATTAGAGCGTATAATCATACCGGAGAAACACTCAGCGTTCGAGTTTTGCCGTTTACTTTAGATACAAAAATGTCCCATATGTCATCACCCATTTTACGAAGATGCCTGCCAAAGCAATCAAATTAATCATCTTTTATTAAATAATGACAGCATTAACTCTTATACATTGTCAGATAAGAGCTTAGAACTCTCTCTTTCTTTCTCTCTTAGTGCATTGCCTACTTGCAGGTCCATGGTATATAGTCCTAACTCCTCCACTCTTCTCTGTCTTCCGCCTTCCTCTTCACGTTCATATATGAGAGAGTCCTTAAATCATCTTACATACCTAATATAGGCTTGCCTCTGCCTCTTTTTCCTTCCATTCTACCTTTTGGCCACTTTTAATAGACTTTCCCCCCTTAGAATATATCCTATCCAACTCTCCTTCCTATTTTTTAATATAGTTATTAGCACGTTTAGCACATTAACATATTTGTGGTTTAAAGTTAACGTCAGAAGCTCGATCGGCTTCTTTTCAGGACTACAGGTGTATCCTGAAAGGTGAATGTCCGAGATTTTATTCTCTGATCAGCTCTACGGAGAATTGATCCCAGGACCTCAGGAACAGTAACTTAAAACTTCACGACGTTATCTAACGAGCCTATAGGTTGCCGCCGAGGCTTATGTTAAGTTAATTAACATTCTCATTTATGTTCAAAATATTTATCAAAATATTTAACATTACTCTCAAAATATGACAGCAACCGCAATTCATAGAACCCTAATTATATTGCATTAAATATTATATTTGCAGGGAAGGGTTCTAAGGGTGAACCCTAGCCTAGACCAGGTTCATAAATTCTAAAACTCTAAACTTAAAATTAATGATCTATAATAGTAGATAACTACTTTTCATTTACAATTTCTAATTACAGTTTTATTTATAACAGACACATAGGTAATGTATTATAAATGAAGTGTATTTAGTTCACTTCAATTATATTTTATTTTACTCAAACACAATACAAGAAAATAATATATTACAAGAAACTGAAAATCGTCCTTATATGACAAATAACGGAATTAAATCTAATAATCAAGTATTAATATAGAGTTGAAAATAACTTATTAATATACTAACTAAAATGAAAGAACCGAAAATACTACTAATTAAATACCAGACTAAAAAAGATTGAGAAGTACTTAGTTATGGAGAAATCGCAACACTCGTCACCAAATACTATCTCACAAGAACATAAAGGCAAACTAGTTCCTATTCAACGTCCTCATTTCTTCCATAAGAATATACCTAATGACTACAACATCAAACCCTAGAATCCACTCTTAATGAATTGACACAAGTCTATCACAACTTCCTTGAGTTCAAAATCCCCAACTCAACTTCTGACCTTCTCGAAATAACTATCAACAACGCACGACCCTAGAACCCTCAGTTCCCTATGGCCGTTTAACGTCCTGTTATCTTCACTGGCAGTTTCTAATAAACCACAATAAACACAACTCAGGGGTTACCTATCCATAGTACTTCCCCTCTAAATGAGTCCAACACTTCCTAGGCCTTTCTTAACATACAACATAGGAAACTTTAGTCCATACAATCAGATATAATCTTATTATCTCATGTGGATCGATACCGAGTCAAAACGAATGTACACTGTAATAAAATAGTCACTAGCGAAAAATATCAAGTCTAATAAGATTTATCTTAAATCTTAAACTAAAGTTTATCAACAATCAACTCAAAGCTCCTCGCTTGCGGCCAACTCTCCAAGTCCCAAAACTTCTGTTCACTCCAGCCACAGACCCAGGCACGGAACAATAGGCCTGCAGGGTAAGAAACTTGCCCTGTGCTAGTAAAGTACAAAGGTCATTGTGGAGTATATTGTAATAGTTAGTATTATCTCTACTCCTACCTTGACAATATTAATAAATTATTAAATTATTATTACATTAATAAATAATGAATAATATAATAATAATATTGTATTAAATTGAGGTGTAGCCCATTGTAGCCCAATGATTAAACTAAGTGCTAATGGTCTATTGCCGCATACTGATTTTCTTACCTTAAATATAATATATTTATATAATATATATATATATACACTGTGAGTCATAAAAAAACATGTGCGCAGTATTTCGTCCACAACTTTGACACTTGTGAACCGATTTTGAAAATATTTTCAGAATTATAAAGAAGAAAATTATTAATCTTAAATCTAGTTTTTGTGACACTTCTGGTTTATTTTAAGCAATAACAGACGATTTTACAAACATGGTCTGTTTTGTTGAAATTTTAAAGTGGTGTTTACTAATAAAGATACAGCGCTCCTAAAAAACTTGTACCTCTTAAAGGGTTATGGCGTACATTGGTTGATTGCCAAATTTTCAATAAAAATCTGGACGCTGGGAGGGCTAGATTGCTTATTAAAGAAATAACGCCGAAAAGAAGAAAATAAATAACGTGGACGAATTGAAGCAACGCCTGGTGGACGTTTGGCAAGACGTGCAACAATCTGTCATTGACAACGCAATAGATGAGTGGCGCAAGCATCTCCGAGCTTGATTTCGCGCCAAAGAAGGACATTGTGATCATATGCTTTGACAGTTGACAGTAGCTGTATTACACTGTTTGTTTCTTGTGTTTCGTTGTTAGTTAAGCCACAGATTTGTAAACATCCTGTAGCGATTGGTTTACTTAAAATGAATATTTTCCGTCGCGCATATTTTCAAGCACTGCTTCAACGCAAAAATAATAATTAACAGGGTCACTTAACGTTATTTTATAGCAAATGTTATCCTGATTATACCCATGCAAGAAGTTAACAAATCGGTTCACTAATACCAAAGTTATGGGCGAGAGACTGCGCACATGTTTTTTTACTCACAGTGTATATATATATATATATATATATATATATATATATATATATATATATATATATATATATATATATACATGTATGTATAATATAAAATATAAAATAAATTATATAAATAAAATATATAAATAAAATAAAATATATAAATATATAAATAAAATAAAATATATAAATAAAATATATAAATTCGGAGCTATTTTGCTTAGAATTTTGAAATATTACAAATCTCAATATCACGGAGCTATTAATAATGGCAAAAGGGGAAATAATTTAATATATAAATTATAATAGAAATGCATCTAATTGGGAAGAAATTCATCACTTACATGATCAAAGTTACTATTTTAGGCAACAGAAAGTAACACGTAACGAACAAACTTAAGGTTTGAATTCTTAACTGATAGTCTTTTTATGTTTATTTTTTTTCTTCATTTAAGTTTTTTTCATACTGTCCTGAAAATGGTGAATAAAGATTATACTTACTGGAATTGTTCTAAAAGCGTCGAATCCTTAGAGGAACTATTGTGTAAATATATGACAAAACTTACCAAGCTAATCTGCTTTCACTCAAATTAAACGATTTCAGGCAGATTTAGCTGTCCTACAGTCAACAAAACCCAAATAATTGCGCAGTAGACTAAACCAATCACACTTCTAATGCTTCCTAGCCAAATTATTTCTCAAAAACGAAACCAAGAATGTCAGCGAAACTGAGTGCTCGAGAAAACGCTATCGTTTTAGCCAGTGCTTATTGAATTTAGCCTTTACACTAAACTGCCGCCACTGCCGGGCAGACAGTGTGATCTAATACTTTTAATATATAGGCCTACTCTTTTATAAGCCCCCAATCCGGGAGTTCTCACCTGAGCGAACTCGATTTAGTCTCAAGTATGATTTACCCCCATGGATGGTCCCAAGTCGATTTTGCCCCTTTCACGGTTAGATGGGCCATAATGGTGCAATTTACAGGAAATTTTTGACAATATGGAAAAAGTATCCTAAAGAGAAATTTTCAAAGCCGCTTCGTTTCAGAGACGTCCTAGGTAAACTACTGCCATTTTATCAAATCATAAGAACTTAACGTCCGGTTCCTCACCATAGGGCAATGTCACGGACGTCGACTGAGTACACAGAGACCACAAGAGAAAGCGAGATCAAAACGGTGTAAGTCCAAGATCCAAGACAAGCGGGTCAATATTTAGACCTATTGCGGAAAGATGGGTTTTTAGCTTGCCAATGATTGTACCAATACAATTACAAAATCAAAGATCTTGTGGCAGAGACTTCTATATTGTCGGAGCAGAAAATATGAAGAAGCATGTGCCCAAGGCAGATTTAATATTTGGTACAGTGAGAAGGTTTTTAGGCCTACTAGAAAAACGAAGACTACGAGAGGGTTGATAGATTGATAAAAGATCATTTTAACAGAAATTATTCACATTTTGGTTCTTCTGTAAACACTAAAGTGTTACCATTCTCCTCCATCCTTCTCACCTATAATTTATAGAGGGTTTTCATGGACAAGTAATTTGTTTGTTTACATAACAAAACCGCCATTTTGATACGCGACACTCCATATGATACACGGCTATATATGTAACTTTAACTAGTTTTTCATCTTAATTTAGCATAAATTGTTTCTGGCATGTGGACCTTGGCTCTTTCTTACCGGTTAATGAACTGGTAATGGATAAAATGACTTAAAAGCTTTGTTAGACATAATTTCAGCATTTCTGCCAATTAGTGCATTCCCTGCGCTATTGGCAGAAATGGCAGAAATTTGGACCTATAAGAGGAATTAAGGGAAATTGGACAAAAATCTGTCCGCAAGATGTGTTTCGGTCTTGTTGTGTACTTTTGTAGTTAAATATTTCTGGCAAGCTGGAATGGTTTGACGAAATTTTTAATTGCAAAACTTTTACTATTTCTGCGATTTGCGTACTGCAAATTAAGGTCAAATTTCTCAAAACAGAGAGATTTATATATAGATCTGTAAACAAAAAATTATAAAATAAATCAGCCACTTCAAATTTCTGCCAATTAGTGCAGGGAATGCATTAATTGGCAGAAATGGCTGAAACGCTGATATTATGTTTAACAAAGCTTTCAAGAACCATCTTATCCATTACAAGTTCATTAACCTGGTAGAAAGAGCCCGTGTCCATATGCCAGACACAATTTTATGCTAAATTAAGATGAAAAACTACTTAAAGTTACATATATAGCAGTGTATCATATAGAGTGTTGTGTATAAAAATGGCGGCTTTATTATGTAAACAAAAAGATGACGGGTTCATGAAAACCCTTTATAATTCTATAATTATAGACCTTACATAAAGGTGTTTACTTTGAAAAATCGCACTTTATATATTTTTTCTTTCTCTAGGAGGCGCCACCGTGCAATCATAAACTTAATAGTTTTTTGGCAGGCAACTACAACGTAATTTATCGTAAAAATGTTATATATCCTCTCTAGATATTCAATATAGACATATATTCAATGTAAATTAAGCCATATGTTTATCATCATTTTATAAGTAATGGTAATATATTCTTTGTAAATTTTGAAACACCATTCTGTTAATAAATGACGAAAATCATAATAAATATATGGGACTATATAGAATATTGCCAGCCGGAAATATACTCCCTACCACACTCCTCTACCCGCTCCCCATTTGGCTTTGTTAATTATGTGAACAAAGCCACCACTACATATTATAAAAGGTCTTATAGTGATTCGATGTTATGCTAATTTATTGACTATCCTAACTAATGATTAGTTAAGATAGTCAATTTACTAATTAATTAATGATTAATTGATTAGTTACTTAGTTTTTATGTTACATGACTGGTTCTTAGCGTCTGTGATATAGTCTGTGCAGAGCAAGCGACAACATTGACAGATTTGTAAGTCATCTTCAATGACTTATAACTCACGGAATTCATGTGTAAGCTTGTTGTGAATGTCCAAGTTAGGAATTTGCAAGTAAATATTAGCAACACGGCGTCCATGCAATAACTTAGAGTTATCGATGATTGAAATTTATTCTAAATATGCGGGGGAAGCTACAATATAGGCCTACATTAAGTCAATTAATTGCGTCAATATTGGAGGATAGACGTCCTGAAGAGTAAAAGTAAACAAAAGTGTCACAAATCAGCAAAGCAGTCTCGAAGACAGGTCATCAGTCATGACAAGAGTTAATGTTCTGTTGTTGTTGTTATTGTTGTTGTTGTCACATCTCGGTACGGTCGGCATCTGATCAGCTCTATATTATCGCTCAAAAATTTATTTTTGATGTTTATTTCATCAAAAATGAATATGATAGTCAGATTATATTAGTCGCAGAAGCAGTTCTGAATTAAATGTCGTTTTTATAATAAAATCTTAAACACTAGTAACGAGGAACCGATTTGGAATTAAAGTAAGTGTGAATTCATGTATATTTTATTGTGGGACTCCGACTGGGGAACAAATTATCTGGGTCCTACATTTATGAGAATTCTAACTTTATAAGCGATTTTAATATATTTCAGTATCGGGATTCGGGTCTGAAAAAGTCGAATGACTGTATATTAATTCTACTTAAAATATTGCGAGCGATCACTGATTGATTGCCTTTTGAAATTTTATTTGGACAATTGTTCTATGGTAATTGTTCTGCAAAGAAAGCTTCAGGTATATTTCAAAGAACGTTTCAGGTGTTTTCTTTGAAGCTCATGTAACTTCTACACTTCTAAATACATTTGCTGTTTAATGGTCTAGATTTTTTATGTAGTTGCCAAATACTAGATGCTTGCTCTCTTACGGGAATATAGGCCTATCACTATTTAGCCGGTATATACTGTGGGGAGGAGGTTAGCTAGTCGTTAAGGAAATCTAGAAAATATTGTTTATGATCCGAGAATGTGGCAAATGTATACCTAAGACATCTCAAATCCTTATAAGACACTGGGAGGAGTTATAAAAGTGCTATGTTACGTATCGATGCAGAGCGCATGCACGTATAATACTAAAATTGTATCATTAAATCAAAATACGGTTTTCTATATAACACCATTATATATATAGATATATTAAGCACTTTTTAAAGTGATAAATATGTAAGCTGCTGTAATATGTACTGATAAGATGACCCTGTTGTAGAATGCCTATTTAACAACTTCGAAGCCTTTTATTTCATTCTTAACTGATCTGTATTACTTATTTTATAGAAAATAACATAACTACCAATTTATAGTATATCTTGAATAACTTGACTGCCTAATTTATAACTAAATGTAATAATTATATTTAAGATTCACTTTATCAACGAGAGCTGGAGTAATGGAAATATTCCTGCAGAAGATCCGTGAGCACACGGAATGTCCCATCTGTTCTACGACATTTGTCATTCCAACAGTGTTGCCGTGCTCTCACACTTTCTGTCGTCGCTGTCTCGGTTCCTACAATAACGGAAAGCAGTCGGGAGAAGTGGTTACTTGTCCAATGTGCAGAGCTTCATCTGAATTCTCTGGTGGAACTGGAATGAGAAATTTTCTTGCGGAGAGATTGATTGCCATTGAAAAAACCCTGAACGAAAATAAACTGGATCAAACTGGTATGAATGAGAGTGAGTGAAAATAAACTGGATCAAACTGGTATGAATGAGAGTGAGTGAAAATAAACTGGATTAAACTGGTATGTATGAGAGTGAGTGAAAATAAACTGGATCAAACTGGTATGTATGAGAGTGAGTGAAAATAAACTGGATCAAACTGGTATGAATGAGAGTGAGTGAAAATAAACTGGGTCAACCTGGTATGTGTGAGAAAAAACTGGATCAAACCAGTATATGTGAGGTTGAGTGAGAGAGAGAGGAAGAGAGTGAGTAAAAAATAACCATCGTGGCGCGTGGTCAATGATGGGCTGTCAATGTTTCAGCAGTCAGTGATTCAGCAGTCAGTGTTTCAGCAGTCAGTGATGCTGCAGTCAGTGATGCAGTGTCAGTGATGCAGTAGTCAATGATTCAGTGTTCACTGATGCTGTAGTCAGTGATTCGGTGTTCACTGATACTGTAGTCAGTGATTTGGTGTTCACTGATGCTGTAGTCAGTAATTCAATGCTCAGTGATGCTGTAGTCAGTGATTCAGCGTTCAGTGATGCAGCAGTCAGTGATGCAGTGGTCAGTGATGCATTGGTCAACGATGCAGTAGTCAGTGATGTAGTATTTTGTCAGTGATGTAGTACTTAGTCAGAGATGCGTAAGCCTATATTGTTTCAGTTGATACACTGAGTCGTCTACTCTGTGTTGATTCTGTATGAATTTAATTACATTCTACGCTATATCACTGATAAGTAGAGCTTATTCATTTGTTTTTCATCAGGTATGCAGAATGTGGTCGCACAACTTTGTCACTGGTTTGACAGTGCGCCCAAGAAGCTAGAAGAAGAACGAAGTGGCCTGCGCAGTGCTCTCTCGGACATGGAAAATGAAATAAATCGACGGAACGCTGAACTGAAACGTCTCCTTGACGAGCAAACCAGCAATCTAATCGCCGATCTCAATCGAATCAGAGAAAGTAAAATGGCAGAGTTTGATATAGCCGTAACTCAGCTGGGAAAATCTTCTACTTTGATTTCTGACATCAAGCCATCCAAGTCAGAGTCGACGAAAGGAAAGAAGAAATCAAATGGTAAAAAGAAACCTGAGGTGACGCTCGTTGAGAATAGTACACTGGCAGAAGTGTTGTCGAGACCTTTTAATTCGTCAGAAGTCAAGTTGAAGCTTCCTGGGGTCGATGGTGATCTTTTGTCGCAGGCCTGTAACTTTGTCGGAGAGATTTCTGTGAAGGATGATGCAGTGGGTACTGTGATTTGATTAGTTGCTATTTTATTATTGATGTTATTATTCAAATTTCTGCTGCCTGCTGGTTAAATTAACAACGGGTTATGGTTTTAACGTACGGAGGGCATCATTATAAATAATTCACTAATTAGAATTCAGAATTCTTATAGGGCAGTAGAATATTAATGCTTGTAACAATGATTTTTATTTATGTGATATTCAAGTATGCTGCATAATAAGTGTTTGTGATTTTTACATGTGTGTTATTTGGATAAACTTGCAAAAAATATCTGTGCAAAACAACAATTACATTCTATGCGAGTCTCATTTGAGAAACTAAGGATGTGCTGTGTATTTTGTAATTAATAAATAATTATAGTAAAATAATAATATTAATAGCAATAATAGCTATATTAGTGACTATAAGAGTAACGATAATAATACTAAATTAATAATAATAACAATAATAATTATAATAATAATAATAATAATAATAGTACTAAATTAAACATTTAATGTCCATTTCTTCGTCTAAGAGTAAAGTTAGGGATAGCATTAATATCGCTACCGTGTAGATAATATTGCTGGTTATAGACTGTGGTTAAAGGTAAAGAGGGGGCACAGGGAAACTCTGTTGTACTAACTGATATATTTTTTTTAAATGAGTTCCTCTGCTAGGGGCTCATGTATTAGAGAATAGTAATAATAATAATAAAGGTTTAACGTCCCTTTCCTCATACAAGGATGATGTCAGGGACGTCATCAGATATGTAAAATGTAAAATCAAATGGGAAGGTGTTTGAAATATTTTAGCAGTTCAATTGGCTTTCAAATCTCAATAATAATAATAATAATAATAATAATTTCTTTTAAGCCGATTGATGACCTCGAGTAGCCGGGCGGCGATTCAGCACGTATTGCTTGAATCGTTTTTATGAAACCCCAGGTTCTTTACACTGGGGTAAAAAATAAAAAAATAAAAATAAAATAATAAAAAATAATAATACTAATAATAATAATAGTAATAATAATAATAATAGTAATAATAATAATTATAAAGTAAATATTTAATGTCCATTTCTTCCTCTAAGATAATAACTGATAATAAGTATGACTGTTGCTTTGTGTGTTTAGACCCAGCTCCACTACACGGGACGTACCTGTCGAGTCCAGCTCTCGTGGGATCAGTAAAGATAACCCAGGGTCCCGTTGTCATGGGAATCACCATCCTCGACGACAGCGTCTTCATCATCAGAAGCCTGACTCCTGTCCTACAGGTCTACGACATCGAGACCTTCGACCTCAAGTCTCTTGTGCCAGTGGCAGGCCTTTCCAACCCTCAGGACATCTCCTCATGCCGCACTCAGCGCTGCTTCTACATCATTGACACCTACGATAACTCCGTCCACCGCGTCGACCTCTCAGTGACATCTGGTGAGAAGGCGGGGACTAAATCAGCTCTGAAGTGGTCCCTCGGGGACGACGAGCCCTGCGGAATCTCCGTGTCGTACATCGGTGAGGGAGGATCTCCGGTTATTCTCGTCACGTGCCTCTATTCGCAGAAGATCTGCGAGTTTGACGCACGTGGTATGCCCCTGCGTTGCGTCTATCTTCAGCCAGATCTCGCTCATCCGCACCACGCCCTGCGGTGGGGAGCGCCCGGTCAGACCTCTCGACTGATCTTGTGTCACGGCTACTGGTCCACTGACCCTCTTCATCGTATCTGCCTTGTTAACAGTGACACCGGGCGAGTGGTAGGATGTTTCGGAGACGCCCCGGGCAACGGAGCCGAAGCTTTGAATCAGCCGTCGTACGTGATTGTAGATAACTGCGGAGGCGGCTTACTCGTGGCTGATAGCGGCAATGGAAGAGTCCGACTGATTGATGCCGGGGCGCTTGAGCCGGTGTGTGATGTTCTTACGTCAGAGTCTGAGCCGGGGTTTGCCATTCGTTCTCCGCACCGGCTGTGCCTGGATGAAAAGAGAGGAAGATTATTCGTCGTGGAGAACATACTCAACGGTCGAGTGCTTGTGTTCAAGGTTATTGATACGCAAGAAGCCAGGTTAGAGAAATAGTTTAATCAGTGAGATGAATAGAAGAAGGGGGTGATTTATTTAATGGTACGCATGAAGCCGGTTTAGAGAAATATTTTTAATTAGCGAGAGGGAGAGAAGAATGAGGTGTTGATTTAGATAGTTTAGCATTAAATTCACATGATTGAATAGTATGTGGTGTGTGCTAATGTAGAACTGTGGAATCTTCTTAGTGACAAAGACTTCATGAAGTATAGAGAGCAATATTGTTTTGCGATCAAATAGTTCCCGTTAAGACTTGAGATTATGTGTCATTGTTTCTTTGGAATGTTCTTCCAAACACGTTATTCAAAGCCGTCGTTATACGATGTATCTTCGGACTTATTCAGATTCCAAAGCAAGTAACACGCTTTATTTAAGACGTGAATTAATGGTTTTTAATTTAATTCGTGAGTCTCTGTATATTGCCTTCAATTAGTTTGATTGCCAACTAAACTTTGTGGACTTCCTCCGTAAAATCTCAGAAATCAAAGTGAATACGAGTTGACTTATTCTGGAACTTTTCAAACCATGAACTTATTTGAGCTAGCGTGTGCCGCTTACCTGTGCGTGTCTGTGTGATTTGTGTTTAGCGGTAATATGTGTAATGCCTATCAATGTGCCTATACGAGTCTCTGACTACCGGTAAACGTTTGTAGTTAGAGTGATAATTATTTTTTAATTATCTCTGATAATTTTTTGACTAATTGTTTCCTGCTGTTTATTTATACATCATGCACACTGCTTTACTGTAATTTTCTTATTTTTCACTTTTTTTTATTTTCATTAAATTCTGTTTAGTTTTAACTGTCAATCTGTGTAACTTACTTGACAAGTCTTGTACTATGCTAAAGCACTGTGATTTCTTATTTTATAGTTTCTTATATCTCTATGTCGTGTGCTATCCTCAAGTGCAATTCTACTGTACTCTACTGAATCGAATGCTGTTACTTCTTCTCTGAGATTTAATTTAGCAATTGTCTTCTGTGCTGATATTATGAATGTTGTTTTAAATATTTAAGTTTAAGAGCGCTGTTCAAATCTCTTAGTTCGAAATTGAGCTGTTTCGTTCAATATAGTATAGCCTAGTGGATTTTGATTGCTACTATTAATTAATATTAACTTCGTTTCAAGGGTTTTTCATTTTAGTATTAAATATAGTTGCATTTTTAAAATCTGTTTTTAAACAACTATTTAAAATGACTATTTTCTAGTTGTACAACTATTTTCTAGTTGTACTGCATTTAAATTAATAAATATAATATAACGTAATTAATTAATGTAATTATGCACATTTTCTTAACTCTACTGATGTCTTATATATACTATAATAATTTAACCTTGTACTATAATATTAATTTGACCTAGTATTTGCATAATTTGACCTGGTATTTTCATAATTTGACCTAGTATTTTCATAATTTGACCTAGTATTTTCATAATTTGACCTTGCTAAAAATTAAAGTTATTGTTAATAATTTGATATATGTTCGAAGTTAGAAATTCTAAGTCATTATTTTGTTGATGTGCTTTTACTGAATTACTATGATATTAACTTTTGACATAATTATGCGAAAATCATTTTGATATTTTAACATTTTTAATTTTGCTTCTATGCTTGCATATAAATTGTACAGAATAAATAAAACTAGTATTACCTTGCATGTATTTCTTTGACACACAATGACCAGCATTGCATTGTTCTACATTTATATATATTATTATTTGCACTATGCTCATGACTTTTGACTTTATTTTTGCTTTTATTTGCTTTCTGAATTTGCTTTTATTACTAATCATATATTTTACTTTATGATCTTGAATTTAGGTGCACTTCTCAATTCACTCCTCAATTTCGTTAAAAATTAACCTGAGATTGTAATCTTAGCAAAATTGTCTATCTCTTTGCATTATCAGTAGATATACGAGTTAATTTGATACGTAATTGGCTAGAGATCTTGAATTGAATTTAACTCTTGTGGGTTTCGATTCTCGACCGCGCTGATCTAAAAGTAAAATCTCGGAATTCACAGGGCTGGTTACATGGAAAATAGACTAAATTGCCTAACGGTTTAAATATGTGGTATTGAACGTGATAGATATCAGCATGTTTATTGTTTAAGCATTTCAAAAATAATGTGTTTACAAAAATTATTAATATCATTATGATTATTATTACTATTATTATTGTTACTATAATTATTATTACTATTGTTATTATTACATCATGATGTTTATCTATTACTAAATATTTAGATGAAAGCTCCAGATTAGCACTAATTGAAGAAGTTACATAGTTAATTTAAATGTGTTCCTGTAACCACGTGGTGCTGACTAACTGTCGTCCTGGTATTCGAACCTCTGATACTCCTCTTACCAGGCCAGTCTGCTATCCACTCAGCTGTAAAACTGGTCTTCTCTTTTATGCATTAATAACAATATAATAATAATAATAAAGGTTTAACGTACGTTTCCTCATCCAAGAATGATGTCAAGGACGTTCCCACAGCACACATCACTGCAGATCAGTTCACTCAGACCAATCTGCAAAAGAAACGTGCTGAGGAGATTTTCAAATATTCAATTCAAGACGGGAGAAAAGCACGATACGTATGTAATCGTGTGTTATCTCACACAGAGGAAAAGATATGAGTATTTAATGACCCATTTGTAACTGTATGTTTGTAAGAGAAAACTCTTAATCAATCTGAAAAGTGTCTTATTTGTCTTTATTCTTTTATTCTTACTTTTTTTTACTTTAATTGAAAACTTTATTGAATATTTGAAAAAGTGATTTAACTAATTTAATGCTGATGTGCTCTTGTAGGTGTGAAGATGTAAAATGAAAGTAAACATTTGTGTCTTGACCTTTCACAAGATTGTAAAGACGACGGATTAGTGTTGTCGTTTAATTGTGTATGACTATGCCAATGACAACCTGTTGTATGATTCGTTCTGTATATTTAAGCTCTGTAGTTGATGACATTTTTTATCTTAGTGCACTGCCAACTGGCAGGTCCATGGTACATAACGCCTCCACTCTTCCCTGTCTTCCGCTTTCCTCTTCATTTCCACATACGAGTGGGTCTATAAATCATCTTGCATACCTAGTCTCGATTACATTATTAGTAATTTATTTGTCTACAGGATATTGTCAATTGGATAGTTAATTATAACTACACTTCTGACTTATTAATTTGGATCTCAGTTTAGATTTTATTTTATTTTGGTCTATTTATTTATTTAATTTTTTAATAAAATAATTGTATGTTTGATTATAGTCAAATTAGAAAATACAGATTTTCTGTAATAACTAGAACAGCTCATAAAATCGATCTCTGGCGGTTATAGACGTCTGGAATTTATTAAATGTATATCGTTAAATTGTTTAAATTTAAAAAACTTTAACGAATGGAGAAGTCTCAAATAGGGGATTGGCTGGTGGTGTGGTGTAGGACAGAGAGGATTTCTATTTGTATCCCGACCCTGGTTAAAATGGGACTAGGGGGAAGATGATGTTCATGATATCGTTAAATTGTTATTTATTGCTCTAAATTATGTAATTGTTGTTGTTGTTGTGTAGCTGTATTGATGAAGTGTTATATTTAGATTTAGGAGAGGTTTTATGCTGCACTTTATTCTCTTTATGCATAACATTTTTAAATATTCGTTCTTCCTATTAAATCTATGTTGTTGAATTACGATTGTCAACTTATATTGTTACCAAAAAGGCAAAGAAAAGTCACTCTATAGATTCTAATATCACTTTATTGATGCTAAATTTAAAGAACGATGTAGTCTGAGCAATACTGTAGGCTCAACTTGGGGATTATGTACTAGATTGACAACAATTAATTAACAACAATTAGAGTGCTACTGTCGTTCATGACGACACCGAGCACTTTTGAGACAAATCCAAGCAGATGAGCAAAAAGAAGGTCCAAAGCAGTTCAAAATCCAAAAAAGTCAGTCCAAAGATATTAATATATTTTAGAGAGATATTTATAGACACTGTGAGGAATTTGTGCCTTGGATTAACACGTTTATGTGACAGAGCAGCTCAATGAGATTCTCTCATTGGTTTGTTTGAAATTAAAATCAGAAATATCAATTAAGAAATGTTTTAATGTAATGATTTTAAAGAAACTCTTTTATACATTATATTGCTTTAATGCTCAATTAAATGTTTCACTATAAAGTTCACTTCTTTTTCAACATTGTTGAATTCTTGTTGCACATTTTAAAATATATTTGTGTCAATGCAATCTGATAACATGGGAGTGGTGTTATTTTATACTAGATATTATATTATCTACGTTAAAACGTGCTAATCAATCAATCAATAAGAATTTAACGTTCGGTTCCTCGCCTTATGGCAATGTGAGGGACGTCAATTTATGCTAAGCATTGAATACTCTTATTTGAACTGTTTTATCGCAGAACTATAGATACATTTTGGTTTTAGTTTTTTAAGCATAGTTTTTTATAAACATAGTATATGATAAGCATAACTTTTAATAGGCATATAGTCACAGCATCTGATTTCTGTAGTTTAATAATAATTGAGATAGCAGTGATATTCTGCTTTACTCTTGCTTAGGCGGTAGGACACTTGCCTTCTCTTGTCAGGCAAACTTGATATCAATTGGGCTATCACATATATACTTAAATATTGACTCTTGAATTGCTCTCAAAATCTCATCTTGCCCCCCCCCCCCCCCCCCCCATCTCTCTCTCCTCTATCTCTCCTTTCTCTCTCTCTCTCACTCTCTCTCCTCTCTCGCTAACTTTCTCTCTATTCCTCTCTCTTTCCCTCTCTCTCTCTCTCTCTCTCTCTCTCTCTCTCTCTCTCTCTCTCTCTCTCTCTCTCTCTCTCTCTCTCTCTCTAATTCTGAGAGTGTGAAAGTGGACTAATAAGAAAGTCGCTTAATTGTACCATACGTGAGTTGGCATAACTTTTTCACACACCTTCTTGCAATTGGCTAAATGTGCACGTTCAGTGCATAAACGAATGTACTTGATCCTTGTATTGTACTCTACCTTAGAGTAACAATGAACCGGACGCCGATATGCCTCCATACTTGAAATCTCGTGAAATTGATGTTTTCGTCACTGATGCCCTCTTTGGTCGATACACAGGACGTGAAATCTTTTGCGTTTTCTACTGCACATAACAAATACTTCTAGAATTTGCACAGGCACAGAATAAAACAATGGCTGACTGGCATTTGCAATCAAAGCAATTTAATTAATCCATTATTTTAAATCAATTAATTAGACTTGAGTATGCTGCTGTTTCCTAGCAATCAAATTTCTTTAATTAAGTGATTGATATGGTAATATCAAAATTAAATTAAACAGTTTAGTGCTACCGGGAATTGATCCAAGGACCACGGGAACAGGTATTAAAAACTTCCTGCGCCTTACCTAACGCGCTTACACACTGAACCACCGAGGTATTCCATACGCCACTTTTAGCAGTTATCCAGTCATTATAACATCCCAGATTGTTACTCAACCTTACAGCTAGCTGAAGCTCTCTCACTGCCCAGCGAGAACCCGTGAGTGGAGATTTTATTAGACTGCGAGATTAAAGTTCGATTAAGGAAATGATTCGCACCGATCAAGTAACAAACTCATCCAGCCCAGTCGTACAATGAATAATAACGAGATCGTAAATTCTAAACTGGACTCAATCGTAAGCGCGGGAAAACCGCGAGGTCATTCGGTGGTGGATGCCATATAGACAAGAAGAAGTAAGAAAGCTATAGAGATCGGTTTAACGTCCGTTACAGCAGTCCAGGTGTACTTGCTCCTAATGTTGCCGTGGACAGCAGGATAATTGTGTGTTGTTGTTATTGTTGTTGTCGGATAAAGCGAGATTTCGAACCTGCGATTTATTGGATATCAGGCTAGGTTCAATATCTCGTGCTCTCTTTTTTCCTCCCTCGCTCTGTCTCTGTTTTTAACCGCCTCTAACCCCTTTCTGTCCATTGTGATTCTTACGGAAGCAGATGCTAAACTTACAATTTAATTTCTTTCTAATTCTGAAACTGGGGTACTTTTCTGAAATTGGAGTATTTTTCTGAAACTGGGATATTTTTCGAACTGTTTGAAGGCAGACGATCCTTCATCTGAAGAAAATAACCTCCGTGAGATGGTTTTAATTTTCCACTAGTGCAAGTAATTATTAATATTTTTTCATTCCTGTTTTATTCTACTGGTGTGCAACGATTGTAACTTTAAATTTGACGTACAGCCCATATTTACTCCCGGAATAAACACTTACTTTAAGCACACTCAAGGATTGTGGATAGGGATCGAATGTTGAATATAAAACTTTATGACTCGGAGATCTTATTAAGTATATCGTTGTATTGGAAATAATTACATCAAGCTTGCAAAGTGGCCGCTGGAGCCGTAAATTTATGCACTATCTTATCTCCTAACTATAGGTGTTATTAGTGTAATGAATTTATTTATTGCATTAATTTTTCATCGGGATCTACATATTTGGGCCGAGAGACGAAACTGCCGTTAAAATCGGCTTTACTTTACGGCTTTTACATACAGTTAGGCTCTTATTTTATATTGTTTCAAATTAGACCATTTGAAAGCTGCTATTATTGCAAAAGCCGCTTAAATCAGAAACGGATACAAATAATTGAAAGTATCTAAGAACTGATGCAATAATATTTATATTAACAAATATTCGGCTAATAAAAATATTATTACTTTATTATTAATTAATTTTTATAGGTTAAAATGGGCTTTATCACATGAAGTAAGAAAATAACATATTTCGATTAAGCCTACTTAAGCGTGCTCTGATCAATTCAACTTTATCATTTAATCCTGACTATTCTTAGCATCGTTTTCCTATCCAAGGCTGACGTTAGAGCCTCTCTCTACTCAGCAGAATGCCAGAATTAGTGCCAAATTTTCTATTCAATTTCTTGTTGTTTCTGCTGCCTCAGAATGCCCACTGTGGAGTCTACGTGTATAATACAAAATACAAAGAGTATAATAGAAAAAGGATTTAACGTTTTGATCTTCACCCTAAACTGGTGTGAGTGACGTCAATAAGAGAATATACAGATGTCAGAAATTCAACATCCTAACCAGTACTTATAAAAAACCGGAATTTGAATGACTCAATAGCTCAGTGGTTAGAGGCGTCAAGTAACGTCATAAAGTTTTAAATGACTGATCCTGAGGTGAATTGAATCCTCCTGAGTTCGATTCCCGGACATGACTGGTATGAGAGTATAAAATCTCCAACATTCACAACACTGATACATAGAAAATGGTCTAAATTGCCTAACTAAAATGGTCTAAATTGCCTAAAAATGGATTAAATTGCCTAATGGTTTAAACATGTGGTATTAAAGGTGATTGGTTTAAACATGATGATCATTTCACTATAATGCGTCATTGGTTGGAGACAGTGGCGATGTCGGTAAGGTACTCGACCGCGGATCAGTATGTTCGGGTTCAAATCATGGGCTCGCACGTCACTGACGTCACTTTCGAGTGAGAAAACTAACGTTAACATTATCTTTTTATGCATGTTCGTGTTATTATTACAGCGAAGATATAGCGAAATCTGCATCAGTGCAGTCCATATCTCCAATCCTGTAGGGGATCCTTGATTAAAGTTATTATAGTCCTTCCATCGCTATTCTGTGGTTTTGTTATGAATCAGAAGACTTGATATTCAGCAAACAGATCAAGCATTATTATCCGCGAATGTGTGATTTATTGGAAAGATATGTGGATGGGGAAGCGGTGATTATATTCAAGGGACTTATGAACAGAGATGCTCACATAAGAGTCATAGGTAGAAGAGTTTCCGTTGATTTATGGTGATTAAAGACTGGAGAAGACAAGGAAGTTATGCTATAGAGATGTAAAGCGTTCTCATCCAAGTATAATTTTCCTGAAGAATACTACTTGTAAAGTCTATGTAGTTAATTTATTAAATGACCACCATGGTCCTCAGAGTGCACGAGGTTACAGATTGATTTCATAACAAAGACATTTAAGAGATTTTCGTTTATATAATTCATCTGAAGTTCTGGAGAGAGTTGGTACAGATAGACAGTTGATAAATGTATTTAGGAATAGAAAGAAGAGTTGGATTGGACACATTCTAAGGGGGGAAGATCTATTAAAAGACCATAGGTCATAGAAGGTAGAATGGAAGGAAAGAGAGGCAGAGACAGGCCGAGATTAGATATGTTAGATGATTTAAAGATCCACTCATATGTGGACATGGAGAGGAAAGCGGAAGACAGAGAAGAGTGGAGGCATTATATACCATGGACCTGCCAGTACGCAGTGCACTAAGAGAGAGAGAGAGAGAGAGAGAGAGAGAGAGAGAGAATTCATCTGAGCCTGCACTATAAGGAGTGTAGAAAATTTTGTAACAGCTTATCTTACTATCTCTTTATTAATAACTGCCGTCCACGAACTCCTGAAACTTGCAGAAAGAATACGACTGTTCTAGGGGAAATGAATTATGTCCAATTCTGGACATATTTTCCAAATGGCCAACATTTATCCAGAGTGTTATTTCATTTATAAATATTCCATGCTAATCTAGTAATCTAATGGTATGATTATTAAGTATTTTTATTTGTATAAAGCTGACACTGGGCCTAACTCTGTGTCACAATTGATCCTTTCCTTTCTTCTTTAATTTCTGGCGCACTTTCTGTGCTAAACAAATACAAACACGTCATTTTTGCATATATGTTTGCAGTTGAAATATATGCCATTAAACCTGAATAAAACTAATAAATAAAAACTAAGAAAGTACAGGTTTTGAAACAGCACAAAAGAAAAATCGCTTCCCACAGTACACGAATGTCAAATAAAGCTTCTTCTTCTCTTCTTCTTTTTTTCTGTAAATAAACTAGGCATGACACAACATATTCGCCCTTGGTCAGTGCAGTTTACGTGCAAGTAAACCCAGGTAGGGTCAAAGGGTTGAGGCCCCCAGGGGACAGCAAACACGGGAGGGGGGTGGTCAAGCAGGTCAAATAGATTAGGGCAGTACATGATGCGTGTCAGAATGCACTCTGTGATCTCAATGCACTCAAACCTCATTTGTTTACATCGTCAGTCCAGTGGGAGGGGCCTATAGCAGAGTTCATTCGGTGCATCTGTAACTTCATTTGTTACAACCGCTCTATTGAATGAATTGAGCAGTCTCGAGGAAAAGAAATCAGAATAAATTTTAGGGGTGTCAAAATAATTTCCACTAGATAATATTCAAACAGGGATCTAAACCTTTTCTTGTTCTGTAAGCTGTGATAGATGAATCTTAATTTAAAATATCAGTTTAGTGTAATAATAGTTTAGTGACGGGACAAATATTGAATTTTAACCATCTACTTTCTTATTCGCTATGAACAACTAACCAGCTACTCTGGCTGGAGCCAGTGGCGAAATTGGTAAGAAACTCGACCGCGAATCGATATGTGCAGGGTTCAAATCCTGGGATATCCCATCGCAGACATCGCTTTCGAGTGAGGAAACTGACGTTAACATTAGCTGTTACCTGCTTTTTCTTGTGACACTCAGCTTAGCTTAATTGAAGAGCATTAAGGTAATAAATATACAATTTTATCCCACTTATTAATTTATTAGAGTGCATCAGGTGTCCCAAGCACGGTATCAGTCTCGCCTGAGTATTGAACTGAGGAAGTTATATGTAAAAGACTAAAAGCACACGCTCTCATACTCTCGCTACTCTGTGCTACTCTCACTATGCTGCTGCAGCAGTCCTAGAGCACAAACTCTGACGAGTGTTGGGATCATGCTTAGTGCAAAGTTTAGAGATGAAGTAAATGAAAGCAGAGCTTGTCTTCGTGTAGTCGATTAGAGGGTCAATGAAAGTTGACCGCCCCCCGTTGAGAGAGAGAGAGAGAGAGAGAGAGAGTGAGTGAGAGAGCGAGAGAGAGAGAGAGAGAGTAGAGAGAGAGAGAAAAGCCAAAGAAAGATAGAGAGACAATAATTTGAGCTAATAGTCCCATCTAAATACACAACACATCACTTTCAGTAAAATTAATAGTAGTAAACAGTATATTTTTAAATTATTAAATGCAGATCCGGCAAACTAATGCATGCAAATACTATCATGCAATAATATCAATACTGTCATGCTCCCTCTTTGATGGCCATCAAAGAGGGAGCATGACACGCTGTCTAGTTGACCACCTAGTTATCAATCACCTAGTGTAAAGAGGTTGCATTAGTTGTTGTTCTTCTTACTAAGCAATTGTTCCTAATTTGACGTAGCCGATAATAGATTAATAGATATTCGTAATTTCTCCTTCACTCAGATTTGTCAATTACTGACTCAGCTGAGATTTGAACTCTGACTACAATTCTTTTTCGTATAGTTACACACATGACATACTGCACTTGCGACATAGTTTCCTTTCTTGGTTGCTGTTTTTGTAGTTTTCGTTATTTCCTACTTTCTTCTTTGTGGTTGTTAGTAATCCTTGCCTTTTTGGGGCATCAATTGCAGCCGGCGCAGATTTAGAAATAACCTTCCAACATCTTCGGCATTTTTTTCTTTCAAAGCTGTCAACACTCGGTCTTCTAAGGTGGTCGCCCACAAAGTACTAACCGGACGCGATGGAGCTTAATTCCGTTCAATTTACGCGCAGACTAACCGAGTGTCTAAATCCCGTCCAATATATATATGGATATAATATTATATATATATATATATATATATATATATATATATATATATATATATATATATATATTAATAGGCCTATAGTCAGAGTCGCACTCTCAATCACTTCTCTAAGATCACTCTGTCAATACTTGATAGCACTTTTTAACTGAAAGAAAGTCCAGAACTTGCTGAACTATGGTAGCGATACTATAACTACCAGAGTGCCAGGAACTGTTGAATGACATGAGAGGTATTTCAGTTGTAGCAGATAATGAAACTGAGCTTTACTGTTTCATCAACAGCTCAACTGCGTTGAATCAATGGAGTTGTAAATTCTGCACTAAGCGATCATTATTACTCTACTTATGTTTCTATGTATGCTAATATTATTAATGAGCAATATTACTTTTTATACAGCATTATTGCTATTTGTTACCAAGGCTGTTTACTGACTTTGGTTACAAATAATGCTGTATAACAGTATAACCATAAAGTATAATCAGCGTTTCATCGCTTTCGAGTGAGGAAACTGACGTTAACATTAGCTTTTTAGCTTTACCTGTAAAGGAAAAGATGCTCTATGCTGCAGATTGACGAGGTGGGGTAGGGGTGAAAGAGGGGGGGGGGGGGGTTAGCCGGAAATGAGCAGTGTGGAGCTAATAGGACATCTTGTTGAATAGGAACTTCTTCACAAGACCTTGAAGTATCACCGCACGATTTAGAGACGAATGTCAGGTCTTTAGGCTTAGTTTTTCTGAAATTATTTTATCAGAGCTGAATTTATTGTTTACTTTTATAATTACTACGTGTCTCTCTCTCTCTCTCTCTCTCTCTCTCTCTCTCTCAGCAGGTCCGTGGTATACAACGCCTCCAATCTTCTCTGTCTTCCGCTTTTCGCTTCATTTCCACATATGAGTGGGTCTTTAAATCATCTGACATACCTAATATCGGCCTGTCTCTGCCTCTTTTTCCTTCCACTTATCCTTCTATGACCTATTTTAAATGACCGTAACTACTTGTAATAATATTTGTACACGTTTATTATATTGTTACCAGGAACGCAATTGATTGATCTCAACTATTAAAATTGCATTGTCGAATTGATTTTTCATTTAGAATCTTCATACGGTATGCCTATTGAATTTTCAAAATAAGTATTGATCTATTCCAAGTGGCAAATATTTTTCGTAAGGTTAAATAATAACTAAAAGTATTTTGCATATATTATTTTTTTTAATTTTTTTTATTCCGTATAGTTGCACACATGACATACCGCATGTGTTTACAATGTGTCCTTTCTTAAGTTTCTGTTTTTATAGTTTTCGTTATTTCCTCCATTCCTTTCCATGGTTATTAGAAATCGTTGCCTTTTGTTGGCGCTCCAATAGCAGCCGGCGCGGATTTAAGAATAACCTCCAACACCCTGGGGATTGTTTACTTTCAAAGCTGTCTACACGCGGTCTTCCAAAGTGGTCGCCCACAATTTACTAACCGCGTGCACAGTGGCTTTACTTCGTTCAACTGACGCTCAGCTTAACTGAGTGCGCTAAATCCCCCCCCCCCCCCCAATTATGTATTATATTATGTTAAATTATGTGATTATGCTAGATTTAAATCAAATAGTTCAAATTGAGCGATTTAAGTGTTTAACTCGCGTATTTTGAGCTGCACGTAATACAATTCCCTAAGCTATACACGCAAATGACAAAGCAATCCTCATCACAGTCTAGATTCTGGATGCCTTCTGCAAATAAGAATAAAACTCACAGCTAAAAGTTGACCGGCAGATGCTTTGCTATTCAATAAAAGCTTATTCAGCAGTTCTTTCATTATCATTATCTATCAATATGCAATCAATATGCAGCTTCTTTGTACACCTCTATAAAGAGGAAGCACGCATCAGTGGTTGTGTAATTACAGGGGTTATGTGTCATTAATGTGCAATAATGTGTGAGGACATCTCTATTGTTGTCGATACTTGAAACTTCAGTGTAAAGTCAGGCAGAATGTTCTGGTATTGGCTGTGATCGAAGGACCCTGGATTTAGTTTTCTTTTATATAGAAATTAAGAAATAAATATTTTACTGTTGGCTATTATTATTATTATTATTATTAGAGCCAACAGTAAGAGTGCTACAGTCATCAGTGACAACATCAAGCACTATTGTGTCAAAATATATAATTATAGCAGAGTTGTTCAAATCTTATCACCAGTATTAGGCCTATACAGCAGCTTAATTCACACAGTGATAGAAAAATAGCAAATACTTTCTGTAATTAGAATGTACTTGCCTGCATTTTCATTCAGCATATAATTATAATTTGTGACTAAGTAGCAAAAGAAGGTAAAATGTGTCGTTCCAACAAACTGACTTTAATCTTCATCTTTATAATCCTGTATGAGGGTGTTGCGTGTAGCGGGTTTACCGAAAAATTGCAGGCAAGGCAACTCTTCAAGAGGACTCGACAACTCGAGCTACCGTCAAAAACACTAATCGAAGCTTGTTACAGCTTTCACCTCTTGCAGCAAGCAGCAGTTTTATATTTATTAATACGAAATGAGGAGAGATCTCCCGAAAATTAATTTACATAATGGCAGTAGTGTGAACTAATAATATTTTTTAAATATAAAAAACGGTGTTAATTTAAATTTTATCTTTGATTGCTTTTTAGCATTGCCTACATAATTGAACTCCCAACGAGTTCCAGCGATTATCTAAGTTAATTTCATTTTTGCTATGCGTGAGAATTCAATCTAATGATTACACATCGTGTAAGTTATTGTCTGTGTAAGTCATCCTATCTGTACAAATATTCTAACAAGTTAAGCTAGTGTTAACGTCAGTTTCCTCACTCGAAAGCGATGTCAGTGACGGGCGTGCAAGGTTTTGAACCCCGCACATACTGATCCGCGATCGAATATCTTACTGATATCGCCACTGGCTCCAGCCATTCTACATCATGTACTCTATAAATAAGATCTATTTGATATCGTAACAGTACTATGACTACTGTCGAAGAATTCTGCTGGGATTCCAACCTTTGACCTCTTGCCTATCAATCAATGATCTATCTAGTCGACCATCTCATGGCTAGTTTGATAGGGCACTCACTAGGGCACCGATTGTATGACTTTGGGTTTGCTAAACTTTCGCTGCACCGAGTACTATTTCTGTTTAAATTTTGTACTGTTGTTGTTGTGTTTTGTGTTTTGCGTTCATTTTGTATATCACAATATATATATATATATATATATATATATATATATATATATATATATATATATATATATATATATATTATTTGAACTCTCATCGTGTTCATATTTTATTTATTTTTTTGTAATAATTACAGACATTTTTGTGTGCGCATTAACTTTTACTAACACTATTTTGTAGCGCCTAAGGAAGAGTTTCATATTATTTATCTTAACCAATGTAGTTTTCGTGTAACAGAGCTCAGAACTGTTCTTGCTGTAAGAGCCAGCGAAAGATAAGCTGTAAGATTAGCGAAGCCAATGGTAAACTGTCTCAGAGATCAGAGTTTTATAGGCTATGGCTCCTTTAGAATTTAATTAGGAAATAGTGCATGCATTGACATAAAATTCATAGTGTAATATAGCGCTAAAGCGAGAGCGCTATTAATATTATGAGCTTAGAGCTTTATGTATAGAACCTAGACTAGTATAGGCAGATCTGACATACTGATCGATACTTAGTAGTGATAGAAAGTGAGAGAGAGAGAGAGAGAGAGAGAGAGAGAAAGAGACAGAGGGAGAGGGAAATAGAAAGAGAGAGCGAGAGAGTGAGAAGGAGAGAGTGAGAGAGAAGGAGAAAGAGTGAGGAGAGAGAGAGAGGGAGAGAGAGAAGGACAGACAGAGAGAGAAAGAGAGAAAGTGAGAGAGAAATAGATAGAAAGAGAAGGAGAGAGAGATAGAAGGAGAGGGAGAGAGAGAGAGTGAAAGAGAGAAAGTGAGACAGGAATAGATTTGGAAGTTCTCAGGCATAATAATAAACAATTTAACCAACGGAAAAGGTATATTAATGTCACAAAATAAAAAGCAAAAGCAATAAATTATTAGAAAACTACAGTATTGAGCCGAAAATCTACATGTATAGGCTACCGGTAAAATGAAACATAAAATACAACATATCAAAAACTAATCGAAAATTGATAAAATATATAAATGGAAACTGCAAACCTGGACAATTTAAACAAAATAAAAATCGAAATATAAGGTAGTAAAATTAAAATTTGAAGTTATATTGGAGTACTTTTTACCATTGAAAGGCATTTTGTATATGTATAGTTTATCTATGATTATAGTTTGTCATTTCTGGGATTCAAGGGAGGATGATGATGATGATAGTTTGTCATTGCTGACGTCCCTGACATTGCTTTATGGCGAGGAACCGGAAGTCAAATTCTTATTGATTATTGAGGATGAACTATATGAATGATCAGTGGCGTCTGTTTAACGAGCGAGATGTGCTTTATAAACAGCCTTGTAAGTTTACTAGCAGTTATTAGCTCAAAATATAAAGCTTGATTAAAATTTAAACAATAACTTCTATTATGGCTAACATATTTTGTAAATCTTGCTTAAATTAAAGTTAGTAATGCAGAACACGAAGAATTACAATTTTAGCGGAGATAAAAATATTATATTATGAAATAATGATGAAATAATTCTAACAAATTATGCATGGTGACAGCAAATTAAAGAAAACATAAAATTATGCCAGCATTAATACTATTAGCTAACAGAGTCATATATGAAACAACACAAAACTTCGGCAAGTATATTTCTAGTAGCGTAAGAGGCGTCAACGTTCCAGCTGGGAGTTCATAGGGGTTTTATCTAAAGAACCCGTCTGGTGTCCGAGAATAATAATAAATAAAAACGTAAGCACGCATTATAGTGAATAATCAACTATGTTGATATCTATAACATTTAAACCACATGTTTAATCCGTTAGGCAATTTAGACTATTTTCCATATAACCAGTCCAGTGAATGTCCGAGATTTTACACTCTGATCAGCGCGGCCGGGATTCGAACCCACGAGGGTTCAATTCAACTCAGGATTTGTCATTTGTAAAACTTCATGACGTTACTCCTACGCTATTTGGATATTCTAATAAACCAACCGTTAACTTAACTTTTCGTAAGAGACTAGTAAGCAAGAACTGAAGAAGGCATCCGAAAAACCATCTTATAAATCATATTTTTGCATCGAAAAGCAACGATCGCACAACTTACCAATATATTATTAGCTCAGACCAAAATTACAAAGTTTAACTGCTTCAAGAATTAAATTTTGTTAATGTTAGCTTTGAAACTGAATAGCCCGCAAAATCTGAGACTTGAAAATGTCATTTATAGCACCGTTTATAATATAAAACTTAACACAATAACAATTAAATTGCTGCAAATTAATAATAACAATTAGAGTGCTGCTGTCATTCATGAGACATCAAACACTAGTGAGAAAAATCCAAGTCGTTATGCAGAAAGAACGTCCAAAATGGTTTAAGTCGATATCAGAAAATCAAAAAGCAAAACAAAAGACATAAAACAAAACTACATGTACAATAAACTGGTCCACAGAAAATATCAAAATATCAAAAAGCGCAAAAACTGTCAAACGATGCGATTTGATTATAATATATACTTATTGAATACTACTCGCTTATTTATTTCGTTGAATGCGTCGAATGACAAAATTGTTATGCTTTGCAAAGATACCTTTATTTTGATTCTATGTAGAACTTTTAAAATTTCACGCAGTTGTTGAACAATTGTTGAACTTAGTGAAATCAACTTGATTTGATTGTAACTTACTGTTAAATTAATCTTTGTGACGGTAGCTCGAGTGTGTCGAATGGTCTTGATGAGAAGCCTTGTGCTTCTGAAACTTGACGTTAAACACACTACAACCTATTAAACAATTGCTGCGTTATAGTTGATACTTGATATCAAAGAATCACCAATGTTGTATTCTCTTACAATTTGACATTAGATATTTCAATATGTGTCTCATGCATTTCTTATTTAGAACTGGATCATCACTCAGTCTAGTCTGACTATTGCTGTGATTGAGTGAAGTGAAGCGCTATTGGCTTCTTGAACAGAAGTGCTATGAGCTTCTGACCTTCACGTTAAACCCATAAAAGTTAGCATTCACCTACTGAAATACATTGATTATGTGCTCCATATCGAACTGACCCAAGTCAATCTAAGAGGAATTAAGCTGTAATAGGCTTGAACTAGTCTTTGTGACGGTAGCTCGAGTAGGTCGTGTCGTCTTGAAGGGAAGCCTGGTGCTTCTGATTTTTCTGAACCTTACGTCAAACGCTCAACATTAAACATTCAGAAAAGGCTTTCGTTTTACAAAAAAGAGCAATATCTTAGCTAACATATGAAAATAATGTTTCTAAAACAAGCTGGAGAACTTCTGACTGACCCTTCTGGAATTTGAATCCCAGATCTTGCGATAAAGAAGAAGAATACACTATCAACTGTGCTATATCTAAAGACGAGATCTAAGTACTTTATGATAAATAAGGCACTGTAACATAATAGCATTGTTCAGAGATGTCGCCACATATAAATAAAAGTTTAACGTCAGTTTCAACATCACACTGTTACGACAAAGTCAGAGACGTAAAATATATTACACTGCTTTTTCCCGCTCCAGTTCCATCAAAAATCTGTCTACTGGATAATTCCGGAGTAACAGTCCATTTCACGACGATCCGTTGAAGGGAAATAGAAAAGAGAACTGATGACGTAACAGCTGCTCCTCTGACGTAGGACTCTCAGCCCTACTGACGCACTGTGACGTATCACTCAGTGACGTCACAGAAGTGTTCAAGCTGACGTCATCTCGATTAGATCTGACATCATGTCTAGACGGAAAGTAATTTAAATCGAACAACTGACGTGGGAATACAGCTGCGTTAATCGACGATTTAGTATCGATAGAGTTCAGCCCAGCCAGCACCGGGGTAGTTTGTCGTTCTTGTTCTTCGTGAAGAAAGTTACAGCGAGGTCCGTAAGTGCAGAAGCCTTTCTCGTGGTAGGTGCGGCACCGCTCGGTTTTGTATTTCGGGTGACGTCCAACCGCTCGAAGCTCGTGGAGCCCGTGGGCGTAGAGGCACTTCCCACCGTATCTGCATCGGCCGCTCTCACTAAAAGACCTGCACATCTCAGTTTTATAGCGTTCCTGCCCTGGAGTAATCCATTCGTTCGGTTTGGTAGAGTCTGACTCAGCTTCTGTTTTAGTCGACAACGTGTTCTGTTTCGAATGTTTGAGCCAGAGAAGCATGTTCAGGGCTTCGATAGTTAGTAGATCGCGTTGTGATAAGTACCTGAAGTTGTTTGAAGATTTGTAGGCGTTAGCACAGGTTGGAGTACTAGAGAAGTTACTGTTGTATTCCATTTCCGTTTTTAAATTGTATGGGTTATAGTCAGACGTAGATGTGCATTGTCTCAGTGGAGACAACATTTTAAAATTGTTTCGATTTAGCTCTTTATAAAGGTATCAATGTACAGTATACTTAGATAAAAGTTAACGAGGTATAGCAATATAAAGGTATAGCTACTAATGATTTTCTGAAAATTAATATATTTTACAACATAATTAAGTTATTGTTTAGTGCATTTTTAAACCATTCTTTTGTAAAGATACAGAACTAACTAATATAATTTTTTATATTTTGTTAATTATATTTCCTCTGCAAATAACATATAGTCTGCTTGTTAGCTTGCTACATGATGAGCACACCACGTATCAGAGAAATTGTGAAAAAATTGAAAAAAATTATTTTAAAAAACTGATATGATCAAACCCGTGCAGCATTTAGCATTCATTAATTGAGCACTACTACTAAGCTTATTTTTTACAGATTCAGAGCTAGTGTTGCCCAACCTTTCTGCAGTTGTGTTTTAATAGAATATTACAAACAAATAATATTTGCATTATGCCATTTATTTATTCTAATTGCGAATCCTAAGATGAAATTAAATTTGTTCAATATTCAATTTAGTCATATTTTTATGTTTACTTTAGTTTTTGAAATAAAAATACACTAAAACATATACAACTGTAACTATCAAATGTTTACTTTAGCTTTTAAATTAAAAAATTAAAATAAAACATAAACAAATGTAATTGTTTAGCATTTCTCTACACTCTATAGCAAAATTAATTTTCTCAATAACTAATATAAAGTATCAATAGCCAAGAACATTAAAGTATCAATAGCCAAGAACATTAAAGTATCAATAGCCAAGAACATTAAAGTATCAATAGCCAAGAACATAACAAATATGATAGAATTACAGCCAATAACCACTTGGTTACTTCTGCATGACTGTAAAAATGTAACTAAAAATAAGTTAACTAAAAATTAAGCGAAATTCTAATATTGTAATAAATTAATAAATTAATTAGTAAATATCTTACATTGGCCGCTCGCTATCTTAAATGATGAATTTAATATCGAAGCTTATAGAAACTTTCTATCATAAACCACAGCTAGCATCATGAATCTTTAGTCTGAAATATTAAATTATATGTACAGTATATTATACCTATATTTAAATTATATTATAAATATGGTAAACTCGTCGATGCTATACCACTGATAACTCTCGAATACACGTGTTATTTCTACAACTCGCTGTGATCATATGAAAGCACTGGTAGGTCAGTGTGACTTCAGTTCTATGCACTCAGTGAACTCTAGTCACGTGATGTAAACATTGAAACCTGACCAATCAGAGGGTGAGTTGACTAATCCCGCCCTAGTTTGTTTGGATTCTACGTCCAGGCTAGTGGCATGTGTTACCTATAGGCCTACATTAACCTAACAAAGCTATTTAAGCTTTTTATAGAAATAGATAATAATAATAATAATAATAATAATAACCCCCGTTTTAGAAATTGTCGGAGGTTATTATTATTATTATTATTATTATTTTATTTAAAAATACAATAACACGAGGAGACAGCAACGAACTGCTAAATTTTGCAGGACATCAATCAATTAATGGATTGATAGAGCAGAAAAACGATCAATCAATCAATTAAGCAATCAATCAAGCAAGCAATGCTATCAATCAATCTATTCAATAATCAAACCGTTTTGTAGTCTTTCTGAAAGACACTCAATCAATCCATTTAATGAAGATGTAAAAGGTTTTAAACTGAAGGAGAGAGCCATTGGGGAGAATTTAGTGTGCAAAATGATAGAGGAATAGATAATCGCTAGAGGATTGAAGGAAATTATAACTTTTGGAAACATTTTTATCGAAAACAAACTGGAAGTCTGGGAAAAACACCGAAATTGACACAAGAGGGGCATTCAGAGTGAGAGGCAGAGAGAGAGAGAGAGAGAGAGAGAGAGAGAGAGAGAGAAAGAAAGAGAAAGAGAAAGAGAAAGAGAGAGCGTATAAAGAGAGATTAGAAAGAGAGGAGTCCGAAATAGGACAGGCATTGAAAGAGAGATTCTGAGATAGAGATACTGAGAGAGAGAGAGAGAGAGAGAGAGAGAGAGAAAGAGAAAGAGAGAGCGTATAAAGAGAGATTAGAAAGAGAGGAGTCCGAAATAGGACAGGCATTGAAAGAGAGATTCTGAGATAGAGATACTGAGAGAGAGAGAGAGAGAGAGAGAGAGAGAGAGAGAAAAGATAGAGAGTTGAATAGAGAAAGTTAGAGATAGAAATTGCAGACATATTTTTTTATTGAGACAAAAATGGAGAATTCATAGGGAAGAAGTCACGAAAGACAATGAGAGTAAAAGAGAAGGGAGGCGGGAGAGAGAGAGAGAGAGAGAGAGAGAGAGAGAGAGAGAAGAGAGAGAGAGAGAGCGAGAGCGGGAGAGTTAAGATGAGTATTAGGATACTGTACATTAGTAAATGCTTTGACTCCTTGAATGCCTACAACAAACGAAACGACTGCTTATGTTTTCTGTCACATTCGACTTGGCTGTGATTCAATTCCCGCGCAATTTCCACAAAAATTCCATTTATTGCACAATCTCAAATGACGTCGTTAGCTCTGGACTCTCTATACAGGCATGGGTGTGTCAGAGTTGTTTTGTAAATAAGACATCAACAGCTGCTGCTGTTTTGCAGATGCAACATTTTCGATTGGTGGAGTATTTCTAGTCAATCAAATATCAAATATCTATCAATATTAAGGTACTCTTAATTACTATTATTATTATTACCAATATGAACGTACTATTTAGACATTCATTAATCATTATATATCATATGCTGTAACCTCTTCCTTATAAATTTCTCATACGAAATATTTTCCTCATATAAAATACTCTTAATAAAAAATTTCCTTATATGAAATATTCTCTAAACCTCCAACTAACCTGTGACTTCACTGCATTCCCATCCATTCATATCCATACCATCTATCCTCCTAGTTTATCCCCTCGAACCGAGCTTTTTCGTTCCCCATCCTGATCCATTCATATTGGGCTATTGTATTCTTACCCCTAGTACATCAAAAGCGTTTACTGATGAAACGTTGCAAGCTTCAACAGATTCAGCTTACTAGAGGCTCTACTCTTGAGCCTCTACTTTACAAGTCATTAAGAGCAGCTTGACACGTTCAGCTGTGCTGGGCTAATGGAAGAATTGATAAACGGAGAGTTACTATGTTTAATGGATAGCTAGGTAATTCAGGCATGAATCTGATGGCATCTTCATACTGACGTCTTAATTAAATAGCAATCCAATAGCTATGCTAACTGAATCCGAAACAGTTTCACTTAATGAAACATACAATTAGAGATGCAATTATCTTTCGATTGAGATTCGTAGGCCTATATGGTCGAAGTAAAATGGAGAATTTTTTAATTTCACGATTGTGATATATATGTAGTATATAGAGGTGTATATATATATATATATATATATATATATATATATATATATATATATATATATATATATATACCTCTACTACAATTGATTTAACGTTGCTTCTATTAATTGCTAGGCTGAATTCTTGATGTTAAAATTTGAATTTCTAGTAACTAAAAGCAATCTATGTTACATTACACTTCTCAGACTCCTTCATATTTCAGTTTCGAATTCAATCAGTCTGGAAACCCGATCCAAGAGCAAACCGAAATGTAGTGTTTATATAGATTTATTAATTTAATGTTTAGGATTTTTGCTTTTAAGCCGATTCAATTTATCATATCTAGATACATTGTATCTTAGTTTCATGTAGATACAAAGAACAGAAATTGCAAGCTAGCCATAGCTGGAGATCCAATGCGGACCATTGAAGACTAAAATGAACAAAATTTCTTCACAGATCTTTTGATTCCTTTAGCTATCAGTTTAATATGCTGCATGTCAATAGCTGGCAATGAAACCCATTAGATATGTCTCAATGCAAGAGAAAGCGCAGATATTATTTCCGTTTAGAAAACGGAATATATTATTTCCTATTCCTTATTTAATATTAATTAAATTAATCTTGCTTAATGGAATTACAATTTGCATGAAGAAATTATATAAAGAAAACGTTTTTCTAAAGATTTTCTAAACGGAAAACTGTCTTTCAGAGTTTTCTTCATTTATTTATTTTTGCAAATAACTGGAGTGTTCAACAGATGTCGGCAGCTGTAAGAAGCAGTTTAAATTCACAAAACCTCTTTTGGCAAGTGGTATGAAATCTGAAAGGCATTCTGCAGTTAGTAGAGTCTAGAAAAAGTATTTTCTTTATCGCTTCGTTACTTCTGGTACTGCAACGTATTCGTTATCGTCAAATCCTGGACTATGTGGTGGAATTTTCCGGGAACGCATGAGAACGCCGTTCCCATGCTTTTTTCTGATTGGAACGGCGTTCCCGATAGAAATCGTTGAACTTAGTTGGAACGGCGTTCCCCCTGCGTTCCCATCCCTCTTTAGGATATGATGGAACGGCATTACACTCAGATATGTGCAACATGTATTCATTAAGTCTGTTAACACAAAAAGAGAAAGAAGGGCTGCAAGATTATGATCCTTGTCAGAAACAGATTTTAAGAATAACAAAATATTTAGCATAAAGCAACTAAAATCATACTTATTTTGTAATAGTTTGGCGTTCCCATAGGTTCCACCAACAAGAGCTGCCTAAAAGGAACTAGCTAGGTGGAACGCTTGATAAAAAGATAAGGGAACTGTTGGGAGCGCCACAAAATTAAATGTCATGTGAGTTCCCGCACCTTTCATTTTACAATTCAACCACTGTCCTGGACTTCGTGAGATTTGTTTATGCAGCAGCACGCAGCCCAACCAACAGATCCACAATACTATCACATGCTGACTTTGTTAAGCCAATGCATCGAATCGATTTCCAGGAGAATAAGATGGAATAAATTTGATTAGCAATAATAAGCTTTTTCCTCCGCACGCAATTGTGACAGTGGCTTTGTCTTTCTTGAAGATATAGCTGGACAGCCTTTGAATAGTTGATTGATTGTCTTAGTTATATGCAAATATTTGCTTACAAGCTAAAAGTCACATTTAAATTTCTTCTAGAAAGTGGCAACAATAGGTTTTATGAAAATTTTGCTGTTCAGCTTGTTTAATTTAGTATCTTTAAGACATTTCATTTCGCTCTACCGTCTTCTAAATAGGGCAGACTGGTTAATATTGAAGGTTGAGAAGGGGACTCTCCTCATATAATCCTAAGATAAGGATTAATGGAAACCTTCGAAACACTTGAATTTGAAGAAAATCAGCAAATTTTAAAAATAGCTGCCTACTTTATTTCTAAATATTTCTACACTATCATGGGTTTTGATTGTGAGCCCTGCCACCCTCCCCCTCCTCATAAAAACTCTCCAACGAAATCCCATATCACAATACCGCCATACATTATTTATGGCAACTATTTGTTTCAATGACAATATGTTCAAATAATTTATATAATATGCTTCCGGCGATTGTGAAATTCCAAAATTTAGCTTGCTCTGAAACCAGCCTTACATTTCAAATAAAGATGTATCTGCTTCAGAAACTGTATTCCATATGTCGCTGGGTATTTTCATTTATATGAGATCAAATGAAGACCATGAGGGATTATTACGTGCACTGATTCCCATAAACCGTTTATTTAAAGATTTAAATTATTTATCATATCTTGTTTTTGAAAATAATTTATGTTACATTGAAGCTTATCTATTATGTATTTGATCTCATGCATATTGTATTAGAGTCAATATGATTAAACGTCAATAATATTGAGTTAAATTTCGTGGGGGCTCATTGGATATCGTTAGATGTCGCGCAATTTCGTGAGGTGTCGTAAATGGTTAGGGTTTTGGCTGTTTATCGATATGTAAAGTATTCAAATCCTGAGCTTGCCCGTCACTGATAATCTTTCCTGAAAAGAAGCTAATATGTCAATCAGATATTTAGAATCATGTACTTGATTATACTTCTAATATCTATATTTATACAGGGTGAGTAAAAAAATTATAACACCTGCAAAAAGTTTGAATATCTCAGGCTATTGTTAATATTTGTAAATTAAACTTTTACCAATTAATAAGGGGCTAATTTCGGGTGGGGTGGAAAATTTTCATCCATTTTGCTGCATAGATTGTCCAAATATGCAAGTTTCAGCAGAGCAACCCCCCATTTTTACCTTAAAATGGCGTTTGCTACAACGGTAAGGGCAGATTGCACTTCATTGACGAGAAGGTAAGGTTGAACTCTCAGTATTACGTCAGTACTTTGCTTCCGGAGCTGTTTGATGATTGCCATGCTCTTCTACCAAATGGTTTCATCTTTCAGCAGAATGGTGCTCCGGCTGATGCATTCGTCATGCACAGGAAAGGATCAGCGAGAGAAACCCGGATTACATCAAGAAGAATGAATGGCCTCCAAACTCACCCGATCATAATCCTCTGGATTACCATATCTGGCGAATCATGCTGCATCTCTATCAGAAACACCAGCCGAAGCCTAAAAACAAGACAGAACTGCAGGAGGTGCTTTACGCCATTTTTAGGTAAAAATAGGGGGGTTGCTCTGCTGAAACTTGCATAACTGGCCTGTCTATGTACCAAAATGGATGAAAATTGGCCACCCCATCAAAAATTAGTCCTTTAGTAATTGGTAAAAGTTTTATTGTAAAATATTAACAATAGCCTGAGATATTCAAACTTTTTGCAGGTGTTATCTTTTTTTTCTACTCACCCTGTATATGTCATGTACATGTACATGTATGATGTGTACGTATTTGATGTTATACATTATCAATTTATTAAAAATATACTGCAGTATTCATTTTAAATTGATGCATGTATCATATCATGCTACATGCATCAAAATGAAATTCATAAACGGTAAAAAAATTCCAAAATCCATTAAATCAATCCCAGTACATCGCATATAGATTTTCCACGCAATATTCCTGAATATCGTAGCAACTAAAATGATTACGTTTAGTAGTGTTGATGGTTTTGTTGAATGATATGTGACTTAATTGATTCTCTTGCAGCTTGTGTAACCTTTGAAAAATTAAAAATTTTTATACAACGAACCACTAGCTAAATAAATTTGCTATTGACATTTGGGTAACTACTTCACAATTGATTACACGTAAATAAATCTATACCAAAGATGTAAGCCTAAGCAATTTTTAAGATCCGATATTTCTAAATACCCTAGCAACTAAAATTCTATTTGAAGTCTATTAATGTTTTCTGCACACAACCATTCCCATTTTTCGTTGAATGACCTTACTAAATTAACTGTAACAGTTATTTTCAACTTTCAAAGTTCTTTTTCTTTAATTAATAAGCACTCAAGGTTTTCTTGAGTATGTGCAATTTGTATTTTTGTGTTTTTTAAATGCTACTACTGAATATTCTAAGTTAATGAAGCTCTATATATTGATGCCTATAGCTATCGTTTGGCAAATTTAAAAAATCAATGTATTTTAAAATAGTTAAATATGTCGGCATAAATTTGAATTCAAATTTGTGTCCTATGTCATAGTCTTGTAGCAAAATTACCTCTTTGCAATGCGATGTCAAAGAGGCTATTCTAAATGTTAATATGCTATTACGTCATTATGTCATCATATTATTATGTTATTATGTTATTCTAAATGTAGGGTATATACATATAAATCAATTTTACGTCTGTTTCTGATATACAAGGGATACTTTGAAAAACTGTCTAGATGGTCTTACATCAGTGTCATGGTTTTTCCAGGCAATATTGATGTCAATTCAGTCAACCATCTGGCAGATATCTTCAATACGTTTATTGCTCAATCCATCTAATAAAATATTAATGAGGGATATCTGGCCGCCGTCAAGTTGGTCAGGGATGTGATGAAGGACTCCACTGTGAATTGTTTGTTGGACTCGGAGCAATCACCGGATATTAGCAAAATAGCGCTGAGTCTGTCTGTAAAAATGCAGTGCCAAAAATGCGTCGGAAAAGGTCGGTTTTGATTAAAGGTAAAGAAAAATGATCATTTAACACTGCTATTCGCTTACTGAAACTGGCACATTTATTATTATTATTATTTTTTTTTTTTTTTTTTTTTTTTTTTTTTTATTAAAATTTTACCCCGGTGTAAGGAACCTGGGGTTTGATAAAAACGATTCAAGCAATACGTGCTGAATCGCCGCCCGGCTACTCGAGGTCATCAATCGGCTTAAAAGAATTGCTGAAGCAGACTGCATTAAATCTTTGCAAAGTCATGGAAAGCCTTTAAAGCCTTTAAGCCTTTATTATTATTATTATTATTATTATTATTATTATTATTATTATTATTATTATTTTACCCCGGTGTAAAGAACCTGGGGTCTGATAAAAACGATTCGAGCAATACGTGCTGAATCGCCGCCCGGCTACTCGAGGTCATCAATCGTCCTAAAAGAATTGTTGAAGCAGACTGCATTAAATCTTTGCAAAGTCATTTAAAGCCTTTGCCCAAGAAAAGAAGTCTCTCGCTTATCGCCGGTTTGCTCTTAAGTCTGCCTATGCCATTAATAAAGTCAACTCCTTCGGGATTCATCAGGCCCATGGTTTCAATGGCCACCGGAACAACTTCATATCCTAAGGACAGATCACTGTATTTATCCAACTTCCTAGAGGCGGCATGAACAGCAGCTCCACCGGCTGTGACGGAAGTCGTATTCAGGTAGGAGTTTGCCATAGTGTCAATGACCGTGACGTCCCATACGGCACATTTACCGTTGCACCAGGGCACTAAAGTCATGCCGTCCGCACGCTTGCCGTCTGATCTGGACAACCCACTTGGTTCCTTAGAGGAAGGAATGCCTGCTCTTGAAAGTGCTCGCCATATTAAGTCATTTAAAATGTGATGGCGTGACATTCTACCAGAGCTTCGTTTGCAGGAGAGGCCGTGAAGACCTAAAGCATCGACTTCATGACCGCAGGGGCACATGTGAGGCTCGTAAGTTTTCGCTCCTAAACGGAAACTAACGGCTACTCGAATCGCCTCATTGTCTAAAGAAAGCCCACAAGAAGCAACAGGGAGAGCGTGAAGCCAGTCGCTGCTTCTTTTGGTTGATACAGCTAGGAGTCGTGCTCTGTCTACTGCAATGGACTATGATTCTAACAGACTGTTATAAATCCGATCCACTATAGGACGGTCCTATGATTTCTGGTTACTGACTAAGGTAGAAGGTGAAGCACTGGAGGTGAGGCTTTTGGACCAAAATGACAACGCAACGTCAATGGAACTATCTGCAGAAAGGGAGCACTTATGAAGGATGGCGTCTTGCACCTGCCTCGTTCCCATCGCTGATGCCAAGAAGGCTGAAGGCGCGATATGGGAAACAAGACGAATTCCAAGACCACCCCTGCTCACCGGTAGACTGGCTTGCTGCCACTGCAAATCAGACAAATCTGCGTTGATAACGGTGCACAAGCATTGCCTAAGAGCCTCGTCGTAGTCTAAAAGCCGCGGATTAGAGAAGCTCAGACTAGAGCGCAGAATGTGCATAAGTTTAGGAGCACTTAATGAAAAGCGAAGGATTGTCAAAATATCATAAGCGGCTATCGACTTCAAGCGCGATGTTGTACGTTTGAGATCCTCGAAGCGACTAGATAAAGCGGTGGTAGTAGCTTCTATTTATTATTATTATTTTTTTTAATGCCCTGGGCTGTAAAGGGCCCTGGGCTAAAAAATAAGATAAAAGAGACTTTAATGAAAAGTTTTTAAAAAAGCGATTAAAATAATTCCTCTGCACTCTGGGAAGCCGCTTTAGCCAAAGTGCCACTGAAGCAGACTGCATTGAATCGCTGGAGAGCAATAGACAGTCGCTGCCACAGAAAAGATTTTTCGCGCTTATCACCAGTAATGGCGCTGGTCCTCCTACCTATTTCGTCAATAAAGTCGGATGCGAGAGAGTTGATGGGCCCCAGGGTCTCAAAGGCAATAGGCATGAAGATATAGTTGCCAGAGATTTCGGCATACTTCAGTGTTTTACTATTAGCCGCGGCCTCTGCTGCAGCGCCAGCAGCAGCGCAAGAAAGGCCGAGATTGCTTACTGAGAAAGTGTCCGTAACAGTGACGTCCCAGCTAACACACTTCCCTCCTTATTATTATTATTATTATTATTATTATTATTATTATCAAACGTTATGTGTCGTCTTTACTTAAATATGCGTTCAATTAAAATTTGACTGAATTTAGAAAAATATTTAGTCGAATTAATTAATTTTCCTAATGTGCTAAATTATACCAAACATAATATTGAACGAGAATATAGGAACTCAGGCCTATTTTCATTTGTTTCTCTCTCTCTCTCTCTCTCTCACTCTTTTTCTACGTGTATTGCAGGTTCATGACATAACTCTTCCAACAAATTCTATCCTCAACCTTTTTCTTCAGTTCTATATACATTTACCAATTTGTTATCAAATCATTCAACATCCCACGTGTCTCTGTATGCCTCTGACTCCTTTTTCCATTGCCTTCTTAGTGCTACTAAATATTTCAGCAAACCACCTCCTTAAAATATGTCCTATCAAAGTTTTCTTCCTATTTCTTATCACATTATCTGTACTGACTGTCTCAAGAACTTCCTCATTGAAAACCTTGTGAATCCAACTAATCTCTTTCCTCTTTCTATACTTAAGTTTATAGATATGTTGCTATAACTTTTAAACATGTGAGGCCAAACAAGAGTCTATGAAAACAGATGTTTCAAGATATCAATTGTAGAAAAATAAAAATAAAAAGTTACCTAAATAAACAAATACATGTAGGTCTTCTACAATTAATCTAACAGGTTTTTATTGAAAATGACTAAAATATTATCAGAGAAGATGTCAAAGCACCACTAACAACATTCTATTGATATTTATGCCTCTTTCAATAGTAGTCTTACTCATTATTTATCTCAACTAGGACAGTGACTGCAAAAGAATTCTATTTAAATTCGTTCAATGCTCTTTAAGAAAAATCTAAATTTGTTACAGTATTTTTTTTCTTATAGGCCTACTGTGCAAAATATTTATTATTATTTACTGTGCAAAATACTTCAGAGTTCCTGTTAACCGCTGCAAGAAATAAAAATCCTAAAAACACCTTTAATAAGAGTATGAATAATTTTTAATTTTTAAAATTTTCGTTGCTTGTAAAGGTACTTATTCATTTTCGTCTATGTCCCCAGAATGGTCAAATCGCTTTCATAAAAATCGAAAGTACCCATAAAATATGAATGGCCTAGCGAATTGCACGCTTGCCTGCTAAGCAAGACGTCATCATATCGAAACCCAGCCGAACTGTTCTTGACAATAACCCTTGCGGTAGGACACAGGCTTGAGGTTTTTGTTTTTGTTTTTGTTTTATAGATATAAACCACCAGATCAATCCACAAAACAATCGTTGGATTCAATATTAACATGTGTCGTTGTTGGCGGATTGGTTTGTATATCGTAGCTATGATATAGAGATACGAGAATCTATAATTACCTACTTATGAGAGACGAACTTTAAACTTTTGCGATTGTTATATTCAATACCAATCAAAGTATACTTAATATTATGTCTTGTGCAGCTGCAATATTAATTCATTTAGGCCTACGTGATACACTCAAATCCAAAGATTATATAATTACTTACTGAATTGCATTACTGAAATTATTGTCAATAGATTTTGAGGATTTGCGCGTCTGGCATTATACAAACTTTTAAGCTTCTCTTAGAAAGAGCTGTATCATTGATAGCACTTGTAATTAGCAAATCCTTTAAGCACCTTTGTCTTTATCCGCATCCTGTTAGATTTTCAAATCTGGATTTTTCTTTAGTTTCCCAATTATTAAGTAAAATTTTTCTAATGTCAGTCTATAATTCTATGCCTTGGGCAAAATAATACTTGTATTGGTACAGAGCACACATTTATCTATAACTTATAATTCTCAGCTGAGTCAGTATAAATATATATTAGTAAGCTTATAATTATTAGTTGATTTATCATTAATTTAAGTAGTTTTCATTCATAAGGACTTCGCATTAAAAGGCCTTGAAAAATTGCTAGAGTTACTTATATTCACACTTAATACACCCTTGGGCTTAAAATTAACATGGACTAAATGCAATAAAACTGCATCTTATATGAGCCTGACTATATTGTCTTACTAATATTGACTACCTAATATATAATATATAATATATATAATATATAATATATAATATATAATATATAATATATAATATATAATATATAATATATAATATATAATATATAATATATAATATATAATATATAATATATAATATATAATATATAATATATAATATTGTCTATCTAATATATATAATGTATGTAATATATAGGATACTATAACTGACTAAATTGCCTTACTAAATGTATTAAAACTGGTAAAAAAAGCTGGTAAAGCTAAGGTTAACGTCAGTTTCCTCACTCGAAAGTAAAGTGTTTGGCATAATACTAGATCATCGACGGGGGCTTGGCTTTGCAAGCTAAAATTAATTATTATTTAGAAATTTAATAGAGTTAGAATTAGAATGGCCTTTTAATTTTATTAGCCGTGAATAATGCGTCAGCTCAATAACAAAGCATGGGATATCGCATATTATAAATATTGTTTCAGCTGAACGGCTTTTAATAAATTAATCAAGACCATGGATGCTGATGAATGATTCGAGACAAGATAGAGAATTGTAATGGGAGCTGAGTTTAATTCTCCACTTTTAGCACCTAAATTTAATTATTTTGGCAACTATTCCGACGAAGCCCTAAAAGCTAGGGCAGTAAACTGCTTTACTGTGGACCACGCTCTTTTGAAAAAAAAACTTGAATCAACTGTGTTGGAATCACACAAAAACCAACAAAAGTTTGAATCAACTATGTTTGCATCAAAAAAAAGCCAACAAAAGTTTGAATCTTTCGAATCAAATTGGAGAAAGTCGATAAGTAAATATTGAAGACGTTCTAAATGCGACTGTGAAGAGCTCTGAACGAGTTGAAACAAGAACTGTCGAGAACTGCTGGACCTAAAGAAGTATAACTGAATAGTGAAAATAGAATTTGGTAGAGATATATCGTTGATAAATATTTTTAAAAATGTAAAATTATTTTGACTTGCTAAATAAACAGTTACCATAAAATACAGATAGAATATTTAGTGCTAAATTATTGATTCGTTACATAAATGTTTGACGTATCTTTGTGATATAGTTTGTAAAATTTATAATACTACCAATTGGTATAGAGTAATTGGTTCTCGGTTAAAGTTAAAAATTGGTAACTCAAATAATAATAGTAAAAATAACAAAAATAAATATACTTATAATAATTCTTATTACAAAAAAATAATAATAGTCAAGTAAGTCAAATAATACTAATAACTTGAACTACTATGTTCAAAAATTAGAATTTAAAAGTAAAATAATTCTGAATATGACGAACTTTCGCAGTTTTTGCCGTGGACGTTTTTTCAGTCACATCCAGTTTTTAAGGGCGTCACTCTGGATAATATATTTCTGTCATTCATTAAATATGCATTGAGTGGCATGTTTGAATTTACTATGAAATGTTGAAGTAAATCTGAATCGACCGACAGAGAAAAGTAGAAGTGTGTGACAAAATACACTTTCTATGCTATTATTCACTCTTACGATGATGCTGTAGCAGATAAGATGAATCTCAAATATTGGTTTAGCGAAGATTTAATTTTCACTCTGCGTATGATTATGATGGTGATAATGATGAATGAATGCATGATGATGATGATGATGATGGTGATAATGATGAATGAATGAATGATGATGATGATGATGATGGTGATAATGATGAATGAATGATGATGGTGATGATGATGATGATGATATTGATGATGATAATGATGATGATTACGATGATGATGATGATAATTATGATGATGATGATGACGATGTATGATTTAAATGAAATTCTAATGGTCACATCGAACGTCCAATTTCTACACATAATTCAGATTATTTCTTCCTTCAAAGAGTACATCTGCATAAAATATTAGGCCTACATCTATAAAAATAAATTACATTAAATTTGAAATTAAAAATAATCATGTAGTACATGTATATCCATAAACAGTTAACGGTACTAATATTCAGAATTAGTTAAAGAGTTTACTTTTGCAATTTTAATGCAATAATGTTAATTTATTGCCTACTGTAAATTACTTAATACAGAATAAATTAATGTTAATAATATTGCAGCTTAGAAAGCCACACCTTAATAACAATGTCCACAGCAAATTCTTGACAACTTTATTAGTATGCTATTGTTCTTTATGCAGAAAATTCTAAATAAAAAATTGTTCTGTTTTCGTTTCTTTGATTTTGAAACATAAAAGTTGTAGTTTTTTACTTATTACCATAAAAAAATAGTCTTCTTAATGATTGAAGACTCTAGTGACTATACTGAATAGCAAAGGCTTCCTCAAAAAACACAACGTACATGTATCACCCTCTCTCTCCCTCTCTCTCTCTCCTTTCTCTCTCACTCTTTATTTTTCTTTCACTCCCTAAAAACCGAACTCGTTTACTTCCCACTCTCTATCTTTCTATCTCTCTCTCCCTCTCTATTCTCTCACTATTCTCTCTCTCTCTCTCTCTCTTTCTCTCTCTATTCTATTCTATTTGAATGTCTTAATAGCGTAGGGATAACGTCATGAAATTTTAAATGACAGATCCTCAGGTGAATTGAACCCTCGTGGGTTAAAATCCCAGCCACGCTGATCTGAGAGCAAAATCTCGGACATCACTGGACTGGTTACACGGAAAATGGTTTAAATTGACTAACTGTTTAAACATGTGGTATTAAAAAGTGATAGATATCAACACAGTTGATCATTTCACTACAATGCATGTTTACTTTTTTTTCTCTTTCTCTCTATTCTTATTTTTCTTTCTCTCACCAACTGTCTCTGTCTCTCTCTCCCTCTCTTTAATCTCTCTCTCTCTCTCCTCTCTCTCTCTCTATCTCTCTCTCTCTTTCTCTCTCTCTCTCTCAGCTCTTATTCAACCACACTGCTGCACGTACAGATCCAGTCTCAGTTGACTCCACTCTGCTGGGTATTGTATCCATTCAACATACTCTTCTCTTACGTAAGTAACCTACTTCTTAGTTCTACAGAGTTTCATTTCGGTCCTTATACAAATGCTTTTAAGCTCCCTCATACAATTCTAAGCGTCAGCGTCGTAAAGGCAAGACTGAGTACTTTTTATTTTCGCTGTAGACAAATTGAAAACAAATCCTAATGTCAGTTGTTGGTTTATAGTAATGTTATAAAGTTACGTTTAATTGCTGCTTCAGCGCGACATGAATACAGTTATAAATGTAGTAGCACGGTATAGAATAGGTGGTCTCCATATCTGCAAATATTATGCTATTTCTTTGAGATTATAGTTAGATTAAAATAAGCATAAAATATCAAATAAAACAGTATATGCAAAGTATTTAGAAGTAAAGTATCTGTACCACTAAATTGTCCAACCGCAAACAGCACATTTCGCTAAATGGCGACTAAATAAGATTTGGGGAAGGTAGTGAAAAACCAACTCAGCGTCAAAATTAACTCGAGCTAAAGGCTGCAATAAGGTATGTACAAGGTTTACCCTTTGGGACGTGAGTATCCTGTTATACAAGAGCATGCTGTTATTGAACGCGACAGGTGCATTTGTATAGGAATGTGGAATTTGAACCTGCCACATGGTAGAACACTAGAGTGAGGTAGAGCTTTTTAAAATAAATTCAAAAGAATCCAATGGGAAAACACCACACCAGTGGCTATAATTGTTCAAGCGAATGAGAATATTCAGATTTAATGCGGAGCTCTTTCAATCAAAATACAGTAATAAAACAGCAACCGATAGTGTGAAAGCAAATTTTACGTATGAATATCTGCTTTGTGCTTAGCAATTAGGTGAAATATATTGTGCAATATAGTTTGAAATACTCTCTGTGAAATATAGTGTGAAATATAGTGTGAAATATAGTGTGAAATATAGTGTGAAATATAGTGTGAAATATAGTGTGAAATATAGTGTGAAATATAGTGTGAAATATAGTGTGAAATATAGTGTGAAATATAGTGTGAAATATAGTGTGAAATATAGTGTGAAATACACTCTGCTGGATAATTTAAACTAAGCTTGAGTTATTAAACTATTCATGCGTGATATTAAGTGATTATAGGAATCAAATATCATACAATTTTGGTACTAATTCTGAATAGTTCTGATTCTGCAAACAAAAATGCAATACGCTAAAATACGTATGGCGTAATTTTCATATCTCTATTGTTTAACTCGATCCTTATTAGATTTGAAAACAAGATTCCTGTCCAGTGGGTTGAAAATTCTGGTATAACTATTTCAATGAAAGAAACTTTATTGTATTTAGCTTGTTCTACATGTTTCTGATATTTACGTTCTTTTATGGGCAGTAATTAATGTGTATGGTGGCCATGGGTTCTACAGTATTCTGTAACATAGAAGACAATTAGTAAACGTATTTGTTATTCTTGGTAATTGCTACTGACTTTATTACCTCACAGAGCTTTGGCTTTTTTGTGGTAACCCTCTTCCTGATTATTTGTGTAGTTTCTAATTAAATATGCTGAATTGTTGTTTATTATTGACATTGAAACAAATAAAAAGGTTGAATGAATGAATGAATAAATAAATAAACAAACAAATAAATAAATAAGTAAATGAATGAATGAATGATGCAGGCTACAGATAACGGAATAGAATAAAGTAGAATTTGCAACTATAAGCAATTTCGCAAACTAATAAGATCTTTCTTTCTAGCGTTCGGCCCACTTGCAGGTCCAAGGTACATATTCGTGTTTTTGTCTTCCGCAAGATAAATCATTCACAAATGTTGCTACGCATTATCCATACCTTACGTAGCCCATAGCTTGGAAAAATATGACTTCTGAGGTGGTTTCCCATTGCCTTACGAGCTTAAGAAGAAATATATTTGTAATATAGATTTATTTGAAAATGAATCATAAATTTGTATAGAGTATATTCAGAAGTTTTCATGGAAGTACGGTAGAAATTCTTTATTCTTAAATTTCAAGGAGTTTTAGAATGATTTATTATAGACTTAAAAACATGTATAAGGGTTTCTTAAAGAGACTCCGCATAAAGATTTATCAAACGACCAGGCGGACAAGACGTCTTCCTAATTAGTGGAATTCTTGTGTAAATCTGAAGATACTTTTCAACTGTTAAAGCGCAACGAATGGACTGTGAAAATTATTTACAATACCCTTATCACGTAGAACAATTTTGTACATGCAGTACGTAATATTGTCCGTTGTATAATTCTTTGCTTTTCAACCTTAGATCTCGCGTTGATATAGAGCTTGACTCTAAAATGTAATTTATCTTTAAACATTTCTAAAAGTTGGTAAAGCTAAGGTTAACGTCAATTTCCTCACTCGAAAGCGATGTCAGTGACGGGCGAGCCCAGAATTTGAACCTCGTACCTACTGATCCGCGGTCGAGTATCTTGCCGATTTCGCCACTGGCTCCAGCCAGTGACGAAGTTTATAACATTTTATTTTAATGTAAACAAATTTAAATAAAACTTAAATAAAAATAAAATTTAAACAGGCTGTTTTGGTGGAGGCTGTCACAGTCATATGACTGTGGAGACTATACGCTTTATTAACAAAAGGTGGCAAACGATGCGTCGACGAGTGTTTTTAATATATTACATATTTTACTAATATTTATCATAAATAATGCTAAATATTAATAAAATATTTAATTTACTAAATATTAAAACTTCTAATTATACTATATTGATGTTAAAATTTAATTTTTTAGACAAAATTTAAGTTACGATCTTATTATAATACGTCACCTAATTCATCTAACTCATCTAATTCTTCTAATTCATCGAATTAATATAATCCTGGTAAGTAAAAGCTTTGCTTCAAGAAAAAAGTCGTAATTGCTGCCCACCTGAAACGGTAATTTTCAACAGTCATCTGGTTCTGATTGCATTTAATGTTACAGACAAACGAAAGGAAACCTATCATTTGCATGCACCTACTTTCCTTTTAATATAATCCTTCTGAATCAGGTTTCTATATGATTTGCTATGGAAATCACGCAGTAAATACATGTATACTTATAGTCTTCAACTTTCAGAGTGAGAACTCAGCATTTTCACTGTATAAATCCAAGAACTGCGACTTATGCCATTATTAAAAATGTACATGTTTTTTGCTGAATTTAACAATTTGAAATTTAAGTTAGACATTTTAATGACTCCGGAATGTTAGAATTTGTAAAATGCATAAATCTATTATGTATGAACGGCTTATCAAAGATTTAGAAAGAAATTCTATGAAGACTACAAATAACTCGATTTCTCTCAAATCCGTAACAATGGAACATTCTAAACTGAACATTTGATCGAAACCCTTCCTTACACCTAAACGCCTTCCTTAGACTTTTAATATAATAAAACTAATGATTAAAGTTTCACTTTCGAATGTGAAATGAACATTTTACTCTGCTTTTAGCAATTTTTAATCTAAATTGAGTCGATTATTTAAAATGCAAATGTCACCGACTTACAGTGCATATATTAGAAACATTTGCTTTTCCAATTGCAACTTGTGCCATCGGGGCGCTTTATCTAACAACGTCTAGTTTAAATAGCCTGGACTTTACTCTTAGTAGAGCAGTTATATGCAAGATATTTAATATTATTTTGTGAAAAAGAAAACACTAGGCTATATTCTTTCTCTGTCTCTCCTTATATATATATATATATATATATATATATATATATATATATATATATATATATATATATATAACGTATACACGTACCGTAGAAGGCGACTAAAGCACTAAGATCCACACTAACCTAAGAACGGGTATTCGGTTAGTGAACGCCTAGGCTCCAAAAATTGCAACAAAAATTTAAACGAATTGAAAAGTCCCAAATAGGGGAATGACTGATGATATGATGTAGGACAGACAGGATTTGAGACAGTCTATTCGTATCCCGACCCTAGTTAAACTGGAATTCAAGGGAAGATGATGATATATATATATATATATATATATATATATACAGTCATGGCCAAAAGTTTAGCACCGATGAGCATTATTCACTAAAAATTTGTATAATGTGACTTAGTAACAATATTTCCCAAGTGAAAATCGGTCAATCACTAAAAACATGATGCTGGGCTGTCACTTGTTACTAAATACACTTGTTTGATTAATACAATGATTATTTGCTGGAGTGATTAGTGTCAGGCATGACACACCCTCTGTGAACCAGGCAAGGTAAATATTCCAGTTTGCAGACGTCCAGCCAGAGACTGTTCAAGCATAGCCGTAGACTTCAGTAGTGACAGTCAAGTAACTTGTTGGTTGTTAGGAAGTTATTGTCTGTTACGTAACTGAACTCTTGTCCACTATTTGACACTTACGCCCTCTTTTGTCAGCCCAGCTTATGTATGTATCTCTCTCCTTTGATAAGTCTCTCCTTTGGTCATTTGATAAATCGACTTGAATAGTTCACAGTGTAGAACAGGAGTTAAGCCATTTATTGAATTATCACTAGAATTCCATTGTAGTAGCCAAACAGCTTAGTTTTTGACATTTTGCATACAATATTATACTCATAAGGTAATAGATTTGAAATTGTATCAGCACAATGGGAAAATCCAAAGAAACTTCTCCTACAAAGCGTGCACAAATTGCGGTACTGCATGAGCTGAACATGTCTCATAGTGAGATAGCTAGACGTTTACACATAGCCAAGTCGACAGTGACTTGAGCTATAGCGAGAATGAATGAATTGAAGGGCTATAAGTCTCGCAGAAGGTCTGGACGTCCGCGCATCACCTCGCCTCGCACTGACAGAAAAGTCCGATGTGTTGCTACAGCGCATCCAACGTGGTCATCAGCGCAAATTGCTTCTCAGACACGATCAGCAGTAAGTGGCAGGACTGTGAGAAGACGTCTCCTAACTGAATTCAACCTACCATCGCGACGCCCAGCAAGGAAACCTCGCCTGACCGCCAAGAATATCAAGGATCGCCTGAGGTTCTGTAGAATCTACCGTCACTGGACGTGCGATAATTGGATGAAAGTTCTCTTTTCGGATGAATCAACGTTCTCGCAGTTCAGATCCTACATCAGACACGTGCGGGGCCCAGCAAATCAACGGTATAACACCCGCTATGTGATACCGTCTGTGCGGCAAGCACCAACAATAATGGTCTGGGGGAGCTTCTCTGGAACTGGTAGAGGTGGCTTATGGTTTATGCCGAAAAATACTTCGATCAACGGACAGAAATATCTATCAGTTTTGCAAGATAAACTATTGTTAAACATGGAATTAATTGCTTAACTGTTCAATATTTCAGCATGATGGAGCGCCCTGCCATCGGTCAGCCATTGTTACCAACTGGCTCACAGAACAAGGTGTGGAGGTCCTTGGACCTTGGCCTGGGTCCAGTCCAGATCTCAATCCTATTGAAAATCTGTGGATTTACATGAAACAGAAGGTAGCAGCAATGAATCCGTCATCTGAACAAGAACTTATTAAAGCAATTAAGCGAGTGTGGACTAGCGAAATAACACCCGAGTACTGTCGCAATCTTGTGCAATCCATGCCTGATCGGATTAAAGCAGTCATTGCAAACAAAGGAAGTCACACCAGATACTGAGACTAGTGAAAATATGTATGTAGTACATTGACATTTAATAAACATAAACAGTAGTTGCTTTACTTTTAGCACGTCTGGCGCTACAGATTAATGTATTTCAAGTTTAGTGTATTTATCTAATCGGTGCTAAACTTTTGGCCATGACTGTATATATATATATATTCATAGAATTAAAACGATTCGCAACTGCCACAGATATTAGACTGGCGACTTTTGAGCTCTACATATCCAGGTTGCAAAGTTTGTCAGATCTAACTGAAATTTTGTTTATAGCTTAGTATTTGACAAAATTCTAAAAACCTATTCCTTTTTTGCATATATTCACCTTGTTCTTATTCTTGTTCTTTTTCTTTTATTATTGCTATTCTTGTTCTTCCTCTTGTTCCACTTCTTCTTGTTGATGTTTCTCTTGTTCTTATTCTTGTTCTTGTTCATTTATTATTGTTATTCTTGTTCTTCATCTTGTTCTACTTCTTTTTGATGTTATTCTTGTTCTTATTCTTGTTCTTTTATTATTGTTATTCTTATCCTTACTCTTGTTCTACTTCTTGTTGTTGATGTTCCTCTTGGTCTAATGTTCGCATATAGTGTTATGCTTGGCTCTCATATAAGAGCACTGTATCTGTAACTAAGTTCTCAATTTGACAATGTATTATTATTATTATTATTATTATTGTTATTATTATATTATGTATAATTCATCAATCAACGGTTCCAAGTCACTTACCTGTGGCGAAGAATCGGACGTTAAAATCTTATTAATTGATTAAATTCCATCAGAAAGGCTATTATTTCTGTTCAATGGATAGATTGGCCTCTCGAATAACAAAACTGAAATCATGCACAAATCTTAATATATAAATATTGGCCTATCATGTAAATTCCGACATTATATATATATATATATATATATATATATATATATATATATATATATATATATATACATGTATATATATATACATCATAGACCAAAGAATTATAATGGTTGCGTCTTCTTTATATGCATTGCAATGCACTCTTTTGTAATGTTAATACTTAGAATTACTGGAATTCCGTTATTTAAAGCATTTTGGAGCCAAGAAGAGTCATTGAATTGATAAAGTTATACAATTGTTTCACGAGATAATGTACTACTTGAAACAGAGCTGAAACCAGAGAAAGAGTCGATTGCATTAGAATGCAAGACAAATGCAATTCAGACAGCTTTTGAGTTTCATATAAGACTCTCTGATTGTAACATGCCCAGTATTCAAGACGTGACATTGACAAATTTGATATTGTTCGTTTTCTTTCAGGTTTTACATTGCTTTCTTATATCAGTTAAAATATCAGTTTAAATGCAATGACGGCTCTCACAGAGGCATACATGTACATTGCACAAGTATACTTAGTATTATGATCGATTAAGAAATATCTTTTAAATTCGGATACGTTGTCTTGAAATAAAACCGGAAGAACATATAAATTAAAGGATCTAAGTTAGGTAGCCGATATGAAATAGATCTATTGTTTAACGTCGGCCTTCTCGCGAAATGATGATGTCAAGGATGTTTCTGCTATTAATATGCCTATCGCCGACAGAGTTGCCCAAGACAAAATTTATGTTTTGTAGAAAAGTGCAATTTTCTCTATTAAATATTCATTATTGATATGTGATAATAAATTTATTTAAAAATACGGTCTTGTTAATGTCTGTTATCCTTAACATCCGTCTATCTTAACTTAGAATGTCTCAATAGTGGCATCGTCTTGCAGTTCTAAATGAGAGATCCTGAGATGAATTGAACTCTCGCGTGTTCGAATCCCGGCCGCGCTTATCTGAGAGTAAAATCTCAGACATTCACTGGACTGGTTATACAGAAAATGCGCTAAATTACCTAACGGTTTAAACATGTAGTTTATTAAAGTGATAGATATCAACATAGTTGATCATTTCATGATAATGCTTCTTCACTTTTTTAATCATAAGAAAGTTATGAAAGTTTAATAAAAGTCAATGCTTATCATTAACTGACTCTATATATCTTCGTGACAGTCCAGAAGTTGCTGTTATCACTTGTTATCAATTTTGTATAATAATTTTTAAGTTTTCACTTTTATTAATTAGACTAAGCTCACTGGGTTTTACGACTTCTTGCATTCCGGGCATTTCTTTCTAATCAAGATCACAGAGCGACTGGTTTTGATCAAGCCTTACACAACATTTAAAATCCTGATTTGATAGTTTTATGTAACAGCGATGAGTAGAAGCGTTATATACCATGGACCTGCCAATGGGCAATGCACTAAGAGAGAGAGAGAGATGTAACAGTGATAAGAAACTTGTGACCGTAACATTTGTATAATATTTGATTTGAATATAGTAGAATTTGTGCAATTTTCAGTAAAAGGAAAGAAGAGAAAGTAAATTTGAACCATGGGCCTACGCACTTCACATCCACACTGGCACTAGATTAGTCACTTCACCTTCACATGGCTAATAAACTAGACTATCCACGTAAGGTGGCAGTTCCAAGGTACATATTCCTATTCATACATGTATATTGCTTTTCTTACTCCATTCCATAAAGAGCACATAATCTATCAATTCATCCTTCACAAAAGGCTATACCTTATCCACACCTTACTGTAACCTATAGCAGGTGGTCTACCTTCTGCCTTCCTTAGATCTTGTTTAGTCGCCTTTTAGGACACGTGCGGTTTACGGTTGGTCTATTCTTCTGCATCCAATTAAAAAAAACTCGAAATTTGCCATACTGTAGAAAACGTAATTGAATATAAAGATTGCATAAATTAATATCATGGAAATATCATGGAAAAAAGTGACCAAACATTTGACAAATAATCCGTTCCCAGCTCCTATTGTCTAAAGAACCCAATTATAACGATATTGCAGCATACTGGAGAAGATTAAAATATCAGGCAGAAAGTTGTGTCAATAGTTTTAAGCGATAATTAAAACGGTTGAAATAGTTAATTAGCATAATTTTCTCCCTGTTTACTTAGTTATCAAGAGTTTGACTTCGGTCTTCATTTTCCAGCCAGACAACGTTTAAAAATATTCAGCGATATTTCAACAACGATGTAAATAAGATTAAATAATAATTGCGCGATGTATTTGTGCTTTTCGCTCCGACAGTGCAAAACTTTTACACTTGTAGATCTCGAGCAACCGGGCCACATATTTTATTTTTATTCTATATTTATAAATTTCATTTAAAAAGGCCCCTGCTTAATTGAATTTACAAGCATACCTATTTTATTATTTATCTTAATTTCATTTTTTAATTTTAAACTTAAAGTTCACAATGACTCGCATTTAATTTGTGTTTACTTGTTGTATGTGCCAGATTGACTGTATTATTTGTGAACTGTAGGCCTACAGGGTTGTACGACCACTTTGATGTTCTTGCTAAATAAAGGAATAAATAAAAAAATAAATGTATCTGTATTGGCATTAAAAATTCAGAACAACACAGGGCTGGATCTAATATGTATATCACGTTCTTTTCTATAAATGACGAAATGTAAATTGTATGGCATTAGAAAATTCTGCGACACCTTGTATATAGTTACTGAACGATAAAACGACCGCAGAATTATATTAAAATTTTTATTATTCGTTAAAAAAGATAATGAAAACCTTTTGATTTGAATAAATTAAGTTTTAATGTCTCATTTTGTAAATTTTAATGTCCCAGATACAAAAATCCTAGATTTACAATCCTAGATGTTAACCCGAACATAAAGGGTTCAGTCAAAACGATTCAACCAAATACCGCTTTTCTATGATTTAAAATAAAATATAACGTATCTCTAGTTAAAAACTTTGCTGTGAAACGCATCAGAATCCTACGTATTAGTCGACTGTATAGATTAATATGCTCAGACATTTAATAAAGTCTTGAACAACACTGAAGCTTTCTAACCACTTTACAAGAAAACAACCGAATAATTAACGACGAATCACGCTTTTAATTGCAATTTAGTATGTAATGTTTGTCCATGATTCCTTTTCACAGAAATGAGGACCAAAAGAAGCTAAATTAGCTTGACTTAACGGAAATAAGATAGCAAAATGAAAAACATGCCAGGAAGTAGCAATTTTTGCATTTTTTATGTCGTCAAATGAACATTCCATGAAAATTTATTCTAACGAATTGGCGCAACAAGAATATCGTTTCGGTTTAGGATAATTAAAGGAAGCCTCTATCTCTCATGGGAAAACCTACGTGATATTTCTGACATAGCCGTCATCTTTAAATTTAAGTCGGCGAGTAATTGACACGTAAGCTGGTAAAGTGGTTTAAAAGCGTTAAGAAATAAAAAATTGTAACGCTTTTGAAGTTCTATGAGAAAAATAAATTCATTGACAGAAAATCTTCCATTTACGCGTAAGAGTTGACCGACTTGATTTCGAGCGCAGCTTGTTTACCAATAGGTGGTAGGTACTTGGTTCGAATTGATGCTTCTCTCTCCGTACATTATATTATTTTACTTTCAAGATTTGCTACAAAGTTTTCGTGGTTCTTGATTTTCCGTTAAACGAAGACTATTTTAGGCCTGACTGACTGAAATAACATACAGCCTAATATTTTGCAGGAAATAGAGAGAGAGAGAGAGAGAGAGAGAGAGAGAGAGAGAGAGAGAGAGAGAGAGAGAGAGAGAGAGAGTAAAATTTAATCCTAGTTTTGAGCCTTTCCCAAAAGATAGTAATAGATGAACTTTTACGTAAAATTTAGCAAAATATTAGATGCATTGAAGTAGCATTCAGTTAATCAGTTTTACATATAAACTATGAAATATAACTTAAAATATTTCTGAATATTAAATAATAGTAATTATTAATCGGAATATAACGTGAACGTAGTGTTACATTAGTGCACTGTAATATATATATATATATATATATATATATATATATATATATATATATATATATATATATATACATATATATATTATATATATAATATTATGTATATGTATATATAAATATATACATATATATATTATATATATAATATTATGTATATATATATATATATACACAGACTGGGGCACAAAAAGTAATCCCCTAGCGAAATCTCAATAACTTTAAGAAAACTCAAAATTTCTCTACGAAATTTACGGAGCTTCTAGGGGAGGAATTTCTGCGTATATCTAGCAAATTTGATGAAAATCTATTGAGCAGAAAAAATTTGACAGCTTTTCTACGAAAAAAGTTCAAAATCAGATTTAACAAGACTTTTTTACCAAAAGTCTTAATAACTTGGACAAAACTCAGAATAGTTTTACAAAATTTTCGGGGATTCCAGAGGAGGAATTTCTACACATATCCTGCAAATTTGGTGAAAATATATTCAGAAGTAAAAAAATACAGCGTTTCTTCGAAAAAAATGTTAAAATCAATTTTAACAAGGCTTTTTTAAACAAAAGTACCGGACATTTTCTTCAAAATTTAGGAATAATTTTAACATAAGAACGAATTTTAGGCATCTTGTATTGGAGTAGCTAGCAGTGTAGTGCAGGCTTAAACTCCACCACTTAAGTAAACGGGCCTTTTCATGGTCGTTATTTTCTTTAAAAGTAACGACTGACATTTCAAAAAGTTTAGTTAAAATTGATTTTAGCAATTTTCTCGTAGAAATGCTGTAATTTCGTAACTAATAAAAATATTGTCATCAAATTTGCAGAATATACGCAGAAGTTCCTCCCGTAGAAGCTCCGAAAATTTCGTAGAGATATTTTGAGTTTTCTTAAAGTTATTGAGATTTCGCTACGGGATTCATTTTTTGCCCCAGTCTATATATATATATATATATATATATATATATATATATATATATATATATATAATATATACGCATCAGCAATAATAATAATAAATGTCTAACGTCCGTTTCCTCATCCAAGGATGATGTCAGGGACGTCTCCACAGCACACATCACTACAGATCAGTTCACCCAAACCAATCTGCAAAAGAAATGTGCTGAGGAGATGCGATGATCAATCAATGATTAAGTTTATCGTAATTGTTTCATTGTATATAAGTTAAATCATTGACTAATTAAATTAATTGCTTTCCAGGTTAAATCATTTAATTAATTATTAGTTTATTCATTTATTCATATTCTATTCAAAATGAAGAATCAAAAACAAGAGAAAAGACTATATGCGAATTGCAAGACATATTTTCTTTCAAATGTTTTCCAAAACTTTTCTACGAATTATAAGATTTAGACAAGATTTTTGAATTTTTAAGAACTTTAGATTTAGCCTTGACACTGCAGTTTATCTCGATGTAATCCAATTATCTAACAGTTTCATTATTTACAGTAGGCCTATAAGTTGACTATCGCTAATGTCTGAACATTCTGACAAATTGGTTTTTTTACAAATTTTCATCAAACTAAATGGGCATTTTTTCAAAAATGCCATTATAAATTATATCTTAAAAATTATCTGATGCAATTTAATACCCTTAGGAGTTCATTTTGCATTTCTAAAGGCCTACTATAATTCTTACAGTGTGTGAGAAAAAACTAAATTTAAATTTTAGCTGTGCTATATTGGGCCTATATGATTTTTGTTAAAAGAGATATTTATACAATTTAAAATTGGTATCTCTTGACATTTTGGGTGAAATAGTGAAATAGTCTTTCTTGGATAAATTTTATTAGAAGGTTTAAGATAGACGTGATCGAAAAATATTTTAAATAGTATTATTAATTGTAGCCCTATGCGTTTAAATTAAGAAAAAAAATTAAGCTCTCTTTTGAGATGCATGTGAGATCAAATCATGTGAACAGATAAGGTAGGCGTAGGTGTAGGCGGGTTTGAAATTAGAACTAATATTTAGAAAATAGCGTTAGTCGTGGAAATGTTATTAATTAGTTAAATAAATTCATGATAATTGCTATTAAGGACTTTCTATGAATACTTTTCATTTGAAAGTAAATAAGGCTGAAAATGAATATTACGTAGATAGCAGCGGTAAGTTCGCGCTCGTATTGCTATTTTATACTGCTAATTGGTTGTAGCATTTCGCAACTGTTGTTTAACATTTACGCAGGAGCAATGATGCAAGAGGCCATCGAAGACATCGAAGAGAGAATAAAAGTATGAGTTAAACTGTAACAGGACTCGATATTTACAGATGATCGAGGATTGGTAGCAGGAAGTGAAACTGGACTACATAAGATAATGAACAGTCTGAATGATACGGCACTGGAATATGTTGGGGACGTCCCTGACATCATCCCTTGATGAGGAAACGGACTTTAAACCTTTATTTATTTATTTATTATATAGTATGAAGATTAACATCAAACAGAAAAAATTGATGAGAATGTCTCAGAAAAGAGGTAAAGTCAACTTCACAATAAATGGCAAGAGCTTGGAATAAGTAAGGAGGATTTAAATATATGGAGCACACCATAACAGACGATGAGAAATACAAGCCAGAAATTTGTTGTAGGATTACCCAAACAAAAGAGGCTTTCGAAAATAGGTAAGAACTCCAAACAAAAAGTTTAAAGAAAATCACATAGATAAACATAGTGAAGACTCTGATATGGACTAAGCAAACAAAAAGTTTAAAGAAAATCACATAGATAAACATAGTGAAGACTCTGATATGGACTGAGCTATTATATGGATGTGAAAGGTGGATAATAAGAGAGAAAGATGTTAGGAGATTAGAAGCGTTGGAGATGTGGATATGGAGTAGAATGGAACAACTAGCTGGACCCAAAACTTTACAAATTAAGAAGTCTTGAATAGCGTGGGTACAGATAGACAGATGCTAATTGCTATAAGAAAAAAAGAAGAAATGGATAGAAAACATTCTAAGGAGAGGCATTTTACTAAAGGAAGTAGAATGGTAGGAATGAGAAGAAGAGATAAACCGAGATTAGGAATGTTAGATGATTTAAAGATCCACGCGTATATGGACATGAAACGGAAGACAAATAAGACAAATAGAAACGCGCTATAAATGAAGAGTAGAGGCGCTATTTGCCATGGACCTGCCAGTAGGCAGTGCACTAAGAGAGAGAGAGAGAGAGAGAGAGAGAGAGAGAGAGAGAGAAAGAAAGAGAGATATATAGAGAGAGAGAGAATCGTAAATACGCTGCATGAGAATTTCTCACATCTCTAGATGCAAAAGTAAAATCTAAATATTAGTGTAAATAATGAAGTGAACGCATTCGTGACTTATTAAATGTAAAGGGCAATCAGTAAGACGTATCTTTATATCTACGTGTATAATTCTGTGAAAAATCTTTTCCATTCAATCTGAAAGATTTAGAGCAATAATTTCACAATTTCTTCATTGAATCAGTTTGGAATCGCCCACTCGTTTCCTCAAAGCAGTGGTTAACAAGAACAATATCTTCTTGTTATATTTAGGTAGGATACTAATTTCAATATATATACTCCAACCTTTCAATGAAAGTCGAATATGAATCTAAGTCGGCATGTAAGTCGTAAACAGCAACAATGTAAACAATGGAAACAGCAGCAATGTTTGTCACCTCATTACGATCATGCCTTTAAGAAACAACAAATTTGGCCTTTATATTAAAAAATATGAAGTCTGGGATATTTTCCATTAGCTTCTTAGGCTCAGTAATCTCCGGATCATCGTTTCATAGTCAGGGTAGTCGCTTGTTCGTTTTGTCTATTCCACTATGGTGTGTAAAAAGCAGAAATGTAAGTTACATTATGAATATAATATAATATAGTAGCGTCATTACGTCATTTCGTCCTTATTTATGATTTCGTTGCTGTATTTATGTAAGGCTTTAAAATAGAATGTAATTTATAAAAGTTCCTTTATTGTTATTTTAGAGGAAGCTTGACACTGGCTGAAGCTGTTCACGGAAGCATACATTTAAGACAGAGAAGAAAACAGATCGTTGAGAATTCGTTCACCCAAAGACAACGCTAATAAGAGCTCAGTCACAGATGCTAACAGATGCGTAGTATAGCTGCGTAGAATAGCTATCTAGCTGAGAACAGCTGAGTTAGGATAATCAAACTGAAAATAAGAAACTATGATAATGTTACCGAAGTTATTTTTAATGTTTTGAGGTTATTTTCAACGCCTTTAGGAATTTAATACTGACCTCAATTAAAACAATGATCGCGATAGTAATAGAACTATTTTGTCATTGATTAAAAAGTTTATATTAGAAATTTAAAAATACTTAAGTGATTCTAATTAGTTAAATTCTGAATTTAATTATTGTGGTCCTCGTTACTACGTGCTGTAGAACTTAAAGAGTGTTAGTTATCAGAGGCTCTGAGTTTCTTTCATTCAGAGAACAGCAGCTAAGCGATACTCAAGAGAAGACGGAAGAGGCTGGCTCAATATCCCATGGAGTCCATGGCCTTAATGGAAATGGAGAATATCACGTCTAATCTAACAGCAGACGAATTGAACTTTGAATTCTTGGAGGAAAGCAACTACACACTGAAAACCTTCTGTGATCTAATTACTCCGTCGTACACTGTTTTCGTTCACGTCTCTCTTGCACTTGTGGTTATCGGTGAGTGAGATTTTATGTTTGTTAAATCGATGTCGACTGTGTGTGTAAATGCAGACGATATTGTAAAGACTCCACTGCTTTGGAAGGCAATTTCAATGTTCTTGATCATGTGAGATAAAGTCATGACTCTATATTGTATAGTTTTTGGTGGATAGCACCTGGTAGAAGATTATAATTTACAAATATAGTTTGAGCGCTGGAAAGGTTGGAATATTTATCAAATATCACATCGGAATGTAAGAGATGACTTGAAGCAAGGTAACAATAATTGATGATATCTATCAGGACACGTGTCAAACTAACCCAGATGTTACACTTTCATGTTGCTTTGTAGGTTCCGTTCAGAGATATACACGTATTTATATCATGTATGTTTATACGTTTCCCTTATGGTGTCCGGGTTGGTGAAAAATAGACTAACCGTAGACTGAACGTAAAAGACGACAAAGCGTTAAGATCCATACCAACCTCTGAAAAGGCATTCGGTTGGTTAGCGCCTAAACTTCAGAATTTGCTACAAAATTTTTTAATCCCGACCCTAGTTTAACGAGGGATTCATTGGATCATTATCTTGATTCTTACACAAAAATTGAAATATCCTAAGTTGGTTTGACTGTTGGATTAATTCTTCGTAAAATAGGGATATATATTTAGAAACTACTTCTAATTTTTATTATTCGTAAATAGACCATTTCTAAAGACATAAATACATCACTCAATGATGAGTACCAAGCCTCTTCCATATTCCTGTGCATACTTTATGCCAACATATGGCATCAAATTCGGCTGATCGGCCAGAGCCAGTGGCGATGTCGGTAAGATAATCGACCGCGGATCAGTATGTGCGAGGTTCAAATCCTGGACTCGCCCGTCACTGACTTAGCTTTCGAGTGAGTGATCTAACGTTAACATTAGCATTTTAAATATATAACAGCAAAGAATCTAAAGGGCTACCAGAGATTACTGGTGAGAAATGTCAAGCATTTTCTGCATTTTGCTTCTCCTTGCATGAAGTTGTGGACTAGCGGGACTCGTAAAGAGACTGTAACGAAAGAAATTAATGACGTGCTATTTCAATGATAGAGAAACTGAAAGTTGAGATGTTATCTGTTTTCACTTTAAATTCGAGAAAATTAGTCAAAGTGTGATCATATTTGCATGAATTATTATATTTTATACAAATATTTATTTATTAATTTCTTTATTTAATTGATTTCTTCAATTATGAAGTGCATATTAATGTAACCAATAACAACAGGTCATGTGAAGAGATGAGAACAATAAAGTTGATGTAATGTTAATGTTAAAGTTAATGTGAAGTCAACATTTACATTTTGATAGAAAACGAATATTTTATCACACTTAATTCCGCAAATTCTACCCAGACTTCCATTAGAAAATTCAGGAATTCGACCATTTTACCACTTTTTCATGATTTTCCGAATCGGTGGCCAATCCTTTCAATTGTTCGCTTGTGAATTAGTAAGTGAAGGTTCAGAGTGAAGGTTCCTCATTCAACGGTCGCTGATGTTTCTTAGAGAATTTGAGCTTATACAGAACTCGTTATTAGCCATCTACAGAAATTTTGTCTTGTGCGAAACTTTTCTCTATCGATCCGATGTCATCTTGGGCGCCTAAAGCATAAAACCTAAAGGCCTAGTTGAAGATTTATTACTCAAGTTCATGCTTATTTAATTTTTAACGATATAACAAAATCGTCGGCAGTAGACCAATTGAGCTGTAAAATAAAGACTGGACTAATTAATGCCTAATTAACATTAAATTAATTAATATGTTAATTATATAATTAAAGCTGGTAATTAAAAAGTTAACGCGAAGCAACCTCGGAAAACAGAGTTCTTTAAAGCTAGATTTTGCAATGCTTGCTTCAAGTTCTGATATTGAACGAAGTTCTCCATTAATACCCTGCATAAGAATTAACTTCTTCTATAAGCCCGTTTCTAAGTTCACACAAACCAAGTTCAATCTATCCTTAACTCGCACCTGAAGTCACCTTGAGATGACAAAAATGTGGAAAATATTTATTATCATTAATAGGCATCCGCATATCAATCGATACATAACGTAAACAGTCCAGCAACGTGACACGTAAATCCTGGAGTCATATCATTGTATTCGGTGTGGATCCGATAAATTTTTTCCATTGACTTAGTCTACAGATCAATGGCGGCCATTATGATATAGCAAATAGAGCATGCAATTTCCTTTGTTATTTTTTCTAGTCTAAATTATTTTATGACACACTTTTGTGTGTCCATTAACCAGTAACATGCCCAATTAAAATGTCCTATATTTATCTCTTCGCTGATTGTGGAGGATACTGAGGAATAAACCAACCGTTAACTGAGCGTTTCGCATGAGCGAGCTAAGCAAGAACTGAAGAAGGAAGCTTGCTATTCTACAAGTGTATAGAGTGCTCTCTGAAACTTTTTTGCAAACTCTGATTATGAATGTGTACCTTGGACCTACCACTTGGCACAATACTAGTGATATTTATATATATATATATATGGTATATGTATATATATATATATATATATATATATATTATGTGTAAATATACTGTATATAGTATATATACATACACGGTATATAATATATACAAATATACTTGTACATATACGTTATGTGCAGTACATACTTGTGCATATATGCATATTATATATACATGTGTGTGTATATATATATATATAAATACATGTACAGTATATATGCATTGCATATACATCTAACATTACATATATTAATTATTGTTTTATACATATACATGTTTAATATTCACGTGTATTTCTAGGTGTAATCGGCAACTCTCTGAGTATACTGGTGTTCAGCTCTCGAGATATGCTGCCCATGTCGTCTAACGTCTACCTGCTAATGCTCGCCCTATCTGACTCTCTCTACCTCATTTCCATCTTCTTCTTCAAACTCCTCTCTTCCCTCAAGTGCTTGTACTTTCCTCAGAGCTTCTCCAGCTTGTCGGTGGTGACTTCCAACTCTATCATGTGCAAGCTGCTCCAGTATTCTATTGATCTTTTCTCCGATTTTTCCTCTTGTCTCATCCTCGCATTCACCATAGAGAGGTGCCTGGCAGTCTACCTTCCAGTCAAGTTCAAAGAGGTGCGTCTAAAAAGTGCTAATCAAAATTGTCATATGACGTCAGTTTCCTGTCTAGAAAATGTGTCAGAGTTGGAGAGAGAACTGCATTTGAATCTTGTATCTATTGTATCGAAATCGGACTGTTAACCGATAAGGTTCCGGCTAAGACCAAAATGACTTAGGTATTCTATACGTACATGTACAGTATCGTAAGGTTATGTAGTTGATGCTGTTTATACATATAATTATAATTCCACCTACAACTATTATATTAATGCCATAGATCTAAATTTTGTCTCAGTAGTGTTCGAAGTTGTCATGGATGACATTAGCTCTCTAAGTGTTATCAGTAATATTAGACTGTTATTTTCATTCTACCTCTTATCGTCTATGTGTTACTTACCATAAGGACATCTATAAATGCAAACCGTCGTGCATAGTCTTGCAAATTAGTTTTGACATTAAAATATCTGTATATACAGTATATACAGTATATATATTTATATATATATATATATATATATATATATATAATAAAATATATGTATCAATATATCAGTGAAATGGTTACGTCCGCTCAACAAGCTCATGATAGAGGTATAATGGATATAACCTCTATCTTTATCAAAACGGAAATACTGCGTATGTACTGCGTATCAAGTGTATTGTACAGTGTAGAATTCTTTAAACATATAATTACTTAATAGTCCACATACAGACATAAGAATAATTTAAGCGTTTGGACCTTATATCTACAGCTATATGTCTTGGTTGGATTGTGTGTCGCAGTTCCGTTTTGATAAAGATGGAGGATATATCCATTGCACCTCTATCATGAGCTTGTTGTACGGATGTACCCATTTCTCTGAATATGAGATTGAGTTATACCCATTGTACCAGTTAAATGACAGAGCTGTACTTATTATACCGTTTAAACGATCTGTACCCATTGTACCGGTTATATGACAGCTGTGTACCTGTTGCATCAATACACACATTTTATTAAAAAGATCGATCATGGTGATATATATCATGTTCAATACCACATGTTTAAGCTGTTAGACAATTTATTCCATTATGTATAACCTGCCCTGTGAATAGTCAAGATTTTACTCTAAGATCAGCGCGGCTGGGATTCGAAAGCACGAGATTCAATTCATCACAGGATCTGTCATATAAAACGTCATGACATTATCTAATGCCTCTAACCTCTACGCTATTGAGACATATTGCACTATTAATGACCTGCACAGATATCATCGTCCTTCTTACGTACATTCTTCTCCTTTCCACGTAGGTTTGAAAAATTGTCAATAGAACCTATCGAGAGCCGCACGTGTTGGCTGAGGCGACTAATCCATACTGACAGACATGTTACTATAATTTCTCTTTTTGCTTAGTCACTTCTTCTACACGAGCTCTTAACGGCTGGTCTATTCTTTAGTGGCTCAGACACAAAAGGGAATGATCCGAGTTATAGGAATTAATGATAGAATTTTAAAATAATCGCCGGATTTTGAATTCGAACAAAAATGTCATTTTAAGAGTTGTGGTACTATATAAATCTAATGTTATTTTAAGCGGCAGCAGATTTATAGCCTTTAAAAATATAATTCGATGTAGTCCAAATTCATCGGCATAAAAGCATCAGTGCTCCCTTGTGAAGAGAAATATTAGACGTCGAGTTTAGCGTGATGCTAAAAATACAAAAATAATTGAAGAGTAATATCTACAACTATCATGAGTTTGCTTCAATCCTCTCTGGAAATATAACGATGAAACGTTTTAAAAATATATATAGGTAACAATTACTGGAGCATAAGCATCGGTTATGATGAAACGTCTTGAATCGTTTCAGACGGCTTGTTCGACTGACTGTACATGTACGGAATGATGTGGTTATTTTTCCAAGTAGCTAGTTAGCTACTTGTAATTCCGCGCTGAATTTCAAAGACAATTTTCTGGGTAGACCTGGTCTTTAGATTTCGAACTAGAATCAAATATTTGTAGAGAATTTGATTTGGGAAAGTAATGTTAAAGGGGGAGGTATTTTCGAGAGAAAATATAGTTTAGAATTTCTGTTTCAAGATTGGTATCTAAATAATTTAAATATACAACTAATCTTCAATGCTAGGCTTTAAGTTAGAAGTTAACCCTGAATTTGTTAATAATTTTTGACTTCAGAATATACAAAAGGAAAACATTTTATTTTACAGTGAGTTTCTGAATAAGTTCGACATATTGATTTAATTATTTTTATAACTGTGTAAATTTGTATGCTAACAATAATTTACAATAATTGCATCCTTGCCGTAAAACTATTGCATAATTGTGTACATTTTCTGCTAAAAGCATTAATAATGATTTATAATATTTGCATTCTTTCCGTAAAATATTACATAATTATGTAAATTTGTATGCTAAAGCCTAAAAGCATTAATAATAATGTATAATATTTGCGTACTTAACATAACAATATTATATAGGCTAATTGTGTAAATTTTTCTGCTGAAAGCATTAATAATAATTTACAATATTTGCATACTTGAGATAAGTATGCTACATAATTTCGTAAATTTTTATGTTAATAGCATTAATAATAATTTGTAATATTCGCATACTTGACTTAAGAATATTACTTAAGTTGTGTAGGTTTTCTGCTAATAGCATTAGTAATAATAATTTACAATATTCGCACATTTGACGTAAGTATATTACTTAATTTGCTCCACTGGCTGGAGCCAGTGGCGTAGTCGGTAAGATACTCGACCGCGGATCAGTATGTGCGGGGTTCAAATCCTGGGTTCGCCCGTCACTTACATCGCTTTCGAGTGAGGAAACTGACGTTAACCTTAGCTTTACCAGCTTTAAAGTTTTCTGCTAATAGCATTTCTAATAATTTACAATATCTGCATACTTGACGTAAAAAGTATGCACTACACCACGACCTCACACGGTTCACCTAAACAAACGTCTGTTCATTCGCTTGCAGTCCTAAGCGATTAGAATTTTCTAGATTTGGAATCTGAGCTAAGGTCAATCTCACTACAAATTGGGACTGGAGTCACGGAATTGTTAATAGTCAGGAAATGTAGAGAGTAAAATTGTTTTGTTTGCGAGCTCGCATTGGTGAGATGATAATCTGCAAACAGTAAATGAATGCTTCATTGTTTAAGAGCTTCTATAATTTCATCCTCTCCGGATTATTATGAACAATTGTCTTAAAATGACAGTCAAATGTCATGAAAATTTATCCGGTTAAAATGTTTGTGCTATAGAATTTAGAGATATAATCTGCAAAATTATATTCAAGTTTATTTATCGCATACAATTTATACAATACAATTTATACAATACAATTTATACAATACAATTTATACAATACAATTTGCACTGTTTGCAAAATGTAATATATCAGATGTCAACTTTCGGGCACAGGGTTGTAAATATTCCATTTTGGTTGGATAATTGTAATATGCAAGAACGTCGATATAGTTAGGAGTAAAAGTTTAATAAAGTCTTGTATTGTTCTCGATTTGAGCATGAATTGTTAAAGAATTGATTGTCTATTCCAGAAAGTTAAATATTCAAAATCTTACAAATGCTGTTCAGAGCGTTCAGTGTATGGATAAGTTTTAGGTACTCCGAACTTTTCGCTATAGTCTAACCCAACAAAAGCAGTAACTAAGCAAATAACTGAGACAACAAAGACAGAAAGCAATCTCCATAGCCATATTTACATCTCACTGAATATACCTCCATAACCATATTTATATCTCGCGAAATATATCTCCGTAGTCACATTTAGATTTCGCTAAATGTATAGAACTAAATTTTACATTTGAAGAATGGTACAATTATATATAATCGACATAGCCGTTAACTGGTTAATCTATGGGATGCTCTTGAAAGCCTGTATAAGGTATATGAATAAAAGTTTTAAGCACATGGAACTTGCATTTAGCAGAACTTAAAAAAACATAGTACGAGCTATAGAATGTTTTTAATTATTATTATATATCTTTAAAGGAAATATTTTATTTTACGACAATAATACTTGTCTGTCTTTTGATTCATTGCAATAGTCATGATTAACTCAAATAGGTAAATTAAATGAGTAAATTAAATGAGTAAATTAAATGAGTAAATTAAATGCAGTCGGTTCTAGAAATCTTCTACGCAGTTATTCATAACGACTCCACTGAGACGTCAGTACACAGAGATCGCTCGACCGTTATGAGAGATCCTAGTCGGCTGATGGCACTTAGCGCTCTCTTGCGCACCCTCGCTCGAGTCTCTAATCATGTTTTAAGTACCAGGCGAGAGGGACCAAGCAATACGAGAGAGAGAGAGAGAGAGAGAGAGACCAAGCACTGAGAGAAAGACAGATCAAGCACTAAGAGAGAGAGAGAGAGAGAGAGAGAGATAGAGACCACGCATTGCGCGGTTTCGCTTAAAGTGTCCACTGATTGCTTAACTCCGCATCAAATCTGTGAAAGGGGTTTTAATAAGAAATCATAGAGCTTAGTTTATTCTGTAGGAAGTAGGAAGAATTGGATAGGATGCTTCTTAGGGGAGAGAGTTTGTGAAAGGAGGTCATAGAAGGTATAATGGAAGAAAGAGAAACAGAGGCACACCGAGATTAAGAATGTTAGATGATTTAAAGATCCACTCAGTTGTAAACGAGGACATGAGGAGGAAAACGGAAGATACGGAAAAGTGGAGGCGTAATTAACCATGTATCTGCCGATTACCATTAGGCAGTATACTAAGAGAGAGAGAGAGAGAGAGAGAGAGAGAGAGAAAGCTAAGTTTAACGGCTGTTTCTGCATCAATGGATAGCATCACAGTCGTTTCTGATTGGATTCGAACTCTTTATCTAAATCTAATCCGATAGGCCTCTTACCAACTCAATTGTTTAACCAATAACTGCGCCGCATCAAAACTATACAAACGATACAATAGAGTAATAACTGTTTAATCTAGCGGTGTTGTACGAATTACTTTCAGAAAAAGAAAGTTTTGAAGCGAGAAATTGTGCCTGTCGCAGTTGTAGGATTTACTGTTGTCACAGTGCCATTATAAATGACATCTGGTATTTTCCAGATCCCGACATACGTAATAAGGGAGTAGAGGTCCAGAAGTTCTGAAACCTTGAAGCACTTCAGCAGACTGAGTTTTCTTCAGGGGCTGATCTAGAAATTTTGTAAGGGGACCCGAAAATTTGTTTACGTACTGCCAACATCTTCTTTACTTACTGCGATAGAGTTTTTGAACCCTTCTCAGGGATACCGTTTAAAATATTTTACTTACGCCAATTTTACTCTTATTTACATATTAGCACATACATAAGTAAGTAAGCACGCGTTAGAGTGAAATGATCTACTCTGTTTATATCTATAACTTTTAATACTACATGTTTGAACCGTTCGAAAATTTAGACCATTTTCCGTATACCCAGTCCAGTGAATGTTCGAGATTTTACTCTCAGGTCAGCGCGGGTGGGATTAGAACTCACGAGGGTTCAATTCACCTCAGGATCTGTCACTTAACATTTCACGACGTTACCCCTACGCTATTAAGTTATACATATATAGCTATGAACTCAGTGAAAACAGCGATAACGAGCAGTAAAAAGCTGGGGCAGTGGAGTTTTTAAAGTATGGTAGGCAAGCTTAAGGGGGTTGCCCCTTGGGCCCCCTCTGTATCCGCCCTGATTTTCACGTGATACTGAAAACTAACATTAAGTATTTACGAAACTAACATAAAGAAACTGACTGCACGTCTTCACATCAGCATGTAGATCAAATAAATATTATGTCGTGGCAGCTCAGTTCAGTAATTTAATGGCAAAAATGACGGAAACAATTTAATTTATTGAAAATCGAAAAGTCTCTCTCTCTCTCTTTATTTCTGACTCTCTCTCCCTCTCTAAATGCACTGCCTATTGGCAGATCATTGGCATAAAACTTCTCTACATAATTCTAACATCTGCTTTTATCTTCTTATATGCATCTTTATTTCACCAAAAATATGGTAGCATAAGTACAATAAGTACACAATAAAAGGTACGCTATACAAAGTGACATCATGTTCAGCGAAATAGGGCAAAGAGATAAAGTGTTCGAAACGAAAAGAACATGAAACATCACACACATGAATTCGAAAAATGTGAAATAAACAAATAAATTAAATAAATTAGAGAAAATTATAATCTTTTACTTGTTCAGTTATCATGCATTAATTTTAAGTTTTATTTAGTTTATTAATTTCAAAGTATAGACGCAGATAATACTTCCAGTTCACTTTTGATATATCCTTAACATTACATCCAATAAAGCAATTGTACTCGGACATTAGTTTGCATAATTCTTCATGCCTATAATCAAACATTTCACAGTAATGGTTACCCATTCAACGAAGCTTAGATAAGAACTTCAATCGTCTTGTAGCCATTTTTAGTTCTGCCGGCATTTGACCCAGGTAATATTGACTTTGAGCTATAATATTCTTATCGAATGTATGAAAAAGCTTAGAGTTATCAACATACGAACTAGTTATCAAATCATCCAGCATTCCAAGTCTTTGTCTTCCTCAAATCCTTTTCCCTTCCATTACTTCTTCCTTCAATTACTTCTTTTACTAAATCATTCTCTCTCAAGACATTACCCATCCCGTTATTTTGTAATTTTGTCTAAAATACTCAAGTTAGAATAATTAATTCTTTTAATCTCTATCTTAGGTGTTCTACTAAATGACAGGTCCAATGGACGCATTCCTACTTAATTTACATTCAAATATGTCGACACTCCGTCTTTCAAAGTGGTCGCCCACAAAGTACTAACCGCGCGCAACGTGGCTTTACGTCTTTCCACCTACGCGCAGCTTAACCCAGTGCGCTAAATCCCCTCCACTTTGGGCATTGTACATCTGGAATGACCTAATCTGCTCTTGTAAAGTTGTTCTGACCTTCTTTATACATTTCTAGGCGTGCAATCGACAAGTCACTGCTCTACCTACATTGTTGTAGACATCACATCCAGCCACCGTCAGTTCTCTTCCGCTTTTGTCCTCTTTATGTTGAACAATTCCACAAACACATAGCGATAGAGAAAAAATATACAAAGGAAGGAAACCTGAAAGATACTGGAAGCCTTCCTACGTTTATGTAGCCTCTCTCGATCTCCCTATCCCTCTGTCTCTCTCTTTCTCTCTCTCTCTCTCTCTCTCTCTCTCTCTCTCTCTCTGATCTAAATTTAATTCTAAAATGTCGGTTCTCAAACATAAATTCCTATTCACAATCTCTGTCAAGTTCATCATATCGTTATGTCTGTATCCAGTCAAATTGTCAACAAATTACTTCCATTAATTAATCTGAATAAGAATTACCATTCATCAAATCACAATCCATTTTTTATTATGACAAATTACTGCTTCTGAAGTAGTTTCCCATTGGCGTGTCACACGAGAAGTATCGGTCTTAACTGAATCTGACTTTGAGCAACAGATAAAAAATTTAATATTTGATATTATTATTTCAAGTTTATTGAAGGCATTAGCGTTGTAATTCAATCAACTTAATGTCTTATCTAATCATATTTAGTAACGGTGACAAAAATCTGTACGGCGGAAAATTATGTAATTATGAAACTGCCTTTTGGCAGGATTCAAAAGAAAGAAAGTGAGACGTTAAAATCTTAATTCTTGATAAGCACGATTTTATAGTATTTTTCTCAGATTCGTTCGTGCCCTGATAAGGCTAATATCGAGTACAAAGCTCGAGAGTATAGATTGATCTGTAGAAATTTCACGTTTCCAATGTACTCTACAGTAATTCTCATGTGTAGATCTTGTGAAGCATGTGCCGAACAGCTCCAGACATCTTGATATGTATTCACTGGATACATATCATGTTATGTTCTAGAGAGTTCTGTAGTATTCTTGATATGTATTCATGAAATACATATCAGATATATTCTCAACAGAACTCTGTAGCATTCTTGTATGTACTCATTTAATACATGTCAGGATTTGCTTTAGATAGGCCTGTAGTATTCTTGTATTTTATATCACCTTTGTCAGAGCTAGAAGAGGTGTCGGTAAGCTATCCGGCTGTGAATCAATATGTGTGAGTTCAAAGCCTGTGCTCTCCTTCAATGATACCATTTTCGAGACATGAAAAGGACGTTAACAGCAGCTTTAGTTCGTTTTACTTTAACTTTAACTTGCACATCTAAATTAGCGTATGCAAATTGTATACACAATTAATAATCAACATCATTTTCCCTTGAATCCTCGATTAAATAGGGTTGGTATTAGAAAAAAATTTGAAATTTCTGGTGCCTAGGCGCTCACCAACCCAATTTCAATTTCTGACGTTGGTTTGGATGTTAGTGCTTTGTTGTCTTTTACGACGTGTAATGCATCTTGTCTACCACTAGTCTTTTCCTCAGTCAAACAAACACAACAGGGGTAAATTGTATATCATTAGTGCAGTTATTATTAATAAACATCCAAGGGTTAAAGAATTTTCTCTGCCTTAGGCGGGAATCGATCCATTGATTCATAAATCTAGAGTTCAGCAACGTTTCGATCTGTCGAGCTTCTTGAGAGACAATAAGAGAAACTTCATGAATTAACACACTGCTAGGCATGTGTAGAAATATTCAGAAATTACTTTTTAAAAATAATTTTCAGGTTTATTAAACTTCCGTAATTAAATTCGTGTAATCCCATTCACCCAGATGCCCCTAGGGGAGCATTGCTCCAGGGCTGGACTTCGTCAGGAAGTGACTGGAAGAACTGTGGACAAGTTCCGTCGATGTATGGCGGAAACCTGACGTCATAGTCCAGCTTCTTCTCAGATTAATATCACCCCCCCCCCTTCTTCCATTCCTCTGCCGGGTTACTTTAAGCCCCTGTGCAATGTTGGGATTCGTTAAAAAAGTTAATAGACTTTTGGGGATTTAAAAGTACCTTTAATCTACTTTTGCGCGAGCTTTTAGCATTAACTTTCTTGAAAAAAGTCAGTCGGGTGTTGGAGATTTAAGAGTTTTTTTAATCTGACTTTGAGCGAGATTTTTACTTTTTTCGCTTTCTTAATATGGGAGGGAAAATAGAAACCCCCAACCTCTTGGCATTTTACCACCTGCCTTGCGGCAAAGCTTGTCAACTACGATGCAAGCTCAGGCTGACTTGTCAATTTTCTTAGTTATTGGTCAGCAATTTATATAAAACGTCTGATTTATGAAATACATAAACTTGGCAAAATAATATGGAAACCACTATAAAGTCTTGTAGATCTATTTCTCTCTCTCTCTCTCTCTCTCTCTGCCTTGCTCTCTCTCTCTCTCTATTTCTTAGTGAGCTGCCTAACGGCAGGTCCTCATGATATATTTCGTCCAAGCAATTATATGCTCATCTTTCCATCTCATCTCTCTTTGCGAGTCTGTTATTACATCTGGCATCCTTTGACTCTGTCTGTATGCAAATCTTTTTCGTTCTATTCTCCCTTCCATTACACCGTTCAGAAATCCATCCCCCTTTATAGAATATATCCTGTGGAACTTTTTACATTTCCTATGCTAATATTCTAAGTGAATAACTGCTGGTAAACCGGGGCAATATTAAGGAACTATCCCTTAAATTGGCAAATTACTATTGTTCGAATTAATATCGTAGAAAAGTTAATCACTTCTTTGTTTAAACCTGCGTCTTAATCAATTAGGTCATCAAGAGCGAATCAGCAAGGGCAGGGTTTAAATTAATGGCCAGTCACATATGAAATTTACTAGATAATGCAACCAAACATGCCTAATTTTACCATATATCAACCTTCTACCTTTATATTGCTTTTCGAATTGTAAAATTAGCTAAATACCGGCTATTTTGTATGCGCTGACAATGATGTCAGTTGACCTAAAATATTAAGACATATTTTAACCAAGAAACTCATGGAAAGGAGAGTATTTTCTATTATTGTAAACCTTAGTGTTCTGCCAAGTGGAAGTTCCAAAGTATCATTTATACATGTCAAATCGCAATTTGCTTTCACGCTCAGTAAAAGGGCATTTATTTGATAAACAAATTGACTCAATCGCAAAAGCTGGATTTTTTGAAACTTTTGGATTTTTAAAATGTAGTTTCTGATTTTAGGTGGTTTTCCATTTTTCCTCAGTTCCTATAAAGTCGCCTCTTGTAACACACTCAGTGCTAGGACTACACACAAATAAATACACTACAGTATATATTTTGTGGGATTAGTGGAGAAATGTGAACCGGATTAAAACCTATGACTTAGTGAACGGTAATGGTACACCTAACCGCCTATGCTACTGGCTATTTTATCAGTATCTATTGCCATGCCATTGATTATGATGACGTATCACTAACTGTATCTAACTAAATTCAGTATCAGTCGTTATTTAAGAAATATACTATACTATTCTGTAGCTGCAACTCCTTTGGTTTGATTTTGAAGACTGCATATTACATGTATATTTGGTATTATATTACATCGCATTGCTGATATTACATTTTGATATGCAATAAATATAGAATACAGCCTGCATCTTCGCTTTGTAAATGACTATAAATATGAATATCCGTTTCATTACATAAATACTTAAAAATATAATTACTTAATCATTATTAAATTTGGACTCTTGAAATACACTCGTTAAGGTATACTCATGACATACACTTTTTAAAAGTTAAAATTTCGCAGTACTTTAGTTAATTCTCAATCAAACCTTCTGTTAACTGTTGCATGATGATGTTGTTCTGTTAACCGGGCTTGCGTGGTTAACTGGAGGTCTATTTTGTCAGGTTTGTACAGCCGGCCGGGCCAGACGATACTGTGGTCTGATGCTGTTCATCATAGCGGTACTCATCGCTCCCTACCACGCTCTCTTCATCCACTCTGTGCCTCTGCACAACCTATGTGCTGTCGTCAAAGAGTACGAGATCCAGTTCACCGCCTTCTACACTGTAGAGATGTTCGCCTTCAGGATTTTTCCAGTCCTTATCATCGCCGTTCTGAACATCTTCATCATCGTCCAAGTTACAAAGGTATAGCTACTCTTAATATATTTCTAAGTGTACTAACTGTTATACATATATAAGCATGGTCATCAGCACAAGTTACAAAGGTATAGCACCCACAATCCGAGACAAAAGTGCTAAACTGTGGACTTATGACGGAGAGAGGTGAATTTTTATCTTGCCCAGAAAATTACTAATACATTTACAATATCGAAGATCTTGTGGCAGAAAGTTTAAAAATGTTGGATCAGAAAACACGAAGAAGCGCTATATTGTAACAAACACACTGTAGCGGTTAATCCAATTTAAATAAGGCATTTACCTTCTAAGAAGGAGTTCACGAATTAAGTGTTTCTGGCTGTAATAGGTTGGTTGAGATGTGATGACTGAAAAAATGTTCACGTACTGTATTCGTTTGGCTTCATTTTAAATTTGTACAGGTGCTCAGCTTGATAATCGGGCCCACATTTCACTGAATTAATTAATTGACTGAGCGAAGCGAACAATAATTTATTTTAGTTTATGTTAATTCTTCTTCTCTAAGTGCCGTGCCTGTTTCAAGCCTGGGCGGTCATAGTCATAGTCCTCCATATGTCTCTGTTCATTGTTGCTCTGATCATCTCTGTTTCAGTTAACTGCATCCATTTGCTAAGACTGTTAATAAACGTCATTCGTTGTCGACCCTTGCAACTTTTTCCTTCTATTATTCCTGTCACTACGGTATTTTCAACTATTTTGTTCTGCATAATGTGTCCGAAAAATTTCATCTGTTGTCGTCGTATTCGGTTCAAAAGGTCACGACAAGTTGACATTCTTTGTAGAACATCTTCATTTTTAACATGGTCTTATAAGATATACGTAGCATTATTCTATAGAACCACATCTCTGTTGCCTCAAGTTTCTATTCCATTACAGAAGAGATTGTCCAAACTTCATTTTCATATAACAATATTGGTTGAATATAGCATTGAAGAAGTCTTTTTTGGTATCAATTGATAATTTATGGCTTCTAAAAATCTTTGACATTCTGTTATATGCCTCCTTAGCCATGGCTATTCTTCTGTTTATTTCCTTGTCACATTTCCCATTTTGATGAATAAGTGACCCTAAATATATGACTGATTCGACTTGTTGGACATTTTGATCTCTTACATTGATTAAGCATGGCTGTGACATTTTTAGTTTGCAAACTGTCATGCATTCCGTTTTATTCATGTTTATAGATAATCCACTAGCCTCACTATGATATATTACAATATCCAACATTTATTGAAGTTTGTCTCGCCAGTCGGCAATAAGAACTATATCATCAGCATCACGTATATTATTAAGATTGTATCCTCCAATTACTAATCCTTTTATTTCATTGATATTCCTCTATATATTCTCACTATATAAGTTAAAAAGATCTGGTGACATTACACAGCCTTGCCTTACTCCTCTCTTAATTTTGCAAAAGTTACTCTACTCGTTCTCATATCTCATTGTAGCTTCTTGATTCCAGTATAAATTTCTAACAATTCTTATATCTTTGCAATCTATATCCAATACATGAAGAAGATCTATCAATTTGCTGTGTCTAACTTTGTCAAAAGCTTTGGTATAATCAATGAAACAAAGGTATAGATCCATATTTAAATCTATAGCTCTTTCACACAGAATTCTTAGAACGAAAATGGCATTCCTTGTACCAGAATCATCCATAAAACCAAATGGCACAGGATTTATTTCAGGTCTAATTTTATTTCTCATTCTCATTAGCAGAATTCTTAAATAGACTTTAAATGACTACACTCAATAAACTTATAGTTCTGTGTAGTTCACATTCTACCGCACTAGGTTTCTTCGGTAATGCAATAAATATCGATCTCCATAGATCTTTAGGAATTTCGCTAGTGTCATAAATGTCATTTGTATTGATGTGATCTCTTTGACGCCAATTTCTTACGTAGCTTGTATCATTTCTGCTGCTATGTTATCTGGTCCGCTTGCTTTATTTCTTTTTAATTTCCTAATGGCATATCTAACTTCGTCTTCTAAGATTTTAGGACCTGCTATTTCTTTATTTATTTTTGGAAGCTCCATTCGATTATCTTTAAAAAGGTCATCGATATACTCTGATGTTAATTAGTAAAGTTTAAATCTTCGTCTGGGCTAATACCAACAGTAACTTTTATTTAGCTCTAACTTAATCTTTGCATAATAATCATAGTAATAATAATACTAATATTATTAATAGTAATAATAATAATTGGCAGTGCCTTTTCATTGTAGTCCAGCGCTTTAATGCTGTCTGCGTTCGTGGCACATTGGCAAATGTGTCTTCCCAAAGCTATTCGAGAGACTTCTTTTCTTTGGCAAATGCTTCTATGACCCTATAAAAAGATTAAATGCAGTCTGCTTCGGCAAATCGTTTGAGCAGCTAGATGTGCCTCGAGTAACCGGATGGCGACTTAGCACGTATTTCTCGAATCGTTTTGATCAATCCCAGGTTCACTTCATCCGAGGTAAAAAAATAAAATAATAATACAGGGTTAACGTCCGTTTCCTCATTCAAGACCATAATATTGCAATTATCTTTAATTTAGCTTTAATTAGGCTCTGAGTTAGTTTTAATGTAACCTTGCTTTTGATAGAGCTTTGAAATAATAGTAAATAATAAAGTTTGGAAGTAAAAAAAGGTAAAAGATGCCGGTAGCATTTCTTTCAATATGCTCTCATTTATTGGCATAGTGACCCTAAATTAAGCCTGTGTTGTTCCCGGGTATGGTTGGAGCAACGGCAAAATAGAGCAACCTCAAACAAGCTTCAGCGTGCATGTAAGAGGCGACTACGGCAGGAGTTGAGGAAGTCAAAGGGGACCCACCTCTTCATTAAATTTTTCCATGATTAGTTAAATAATAATAATAATAATAAAGGTTTAACGTCCGTTTCCTCAGACAAGGATGATGTCAGGGACGTTAGATGGCATACAGAACTAAACAAATGACGAAAAACGGGCTCTTGAAAGAGTCGGTACAAAGAGATGGAATAGATGTGATAACAAATACAGAGAAGAGCAGGATGAGACGTAGTATTGTGGGGAATGATTTGCTGATGAATGTAATAGAAGGAAGATTGCAGGGAAAAGAGTTAAAGGCAGACCATGACATGCGATCTTAGATGATTTGATAATAAATTATTATAAAGAGATGAACAGATAAGCTGATGATAGAATTGTTTGGAAGAGATCTGTGACATGGACCTGCCGTTTGGTTGTGCACTGGAAGAAGTTAACTTTAATTATACTTAAAATTATCTATTTTCAGACTTCATTTAGCGCTAGCATAGACTCTGACTAGAATGTTAACTGCAGCAAATTTTCTACACTATTATATTCTATACTACTCCTGTTCAAGTCTGGTTTGCGCAGTTAGCCACATTCTTCAGCAAATCATTCCCCACAATACTACGTCTCATCCTGCTCTTCTCTGTATTTGTTATCACATCTATTCCATCTCTTTGTACCGACTCTTTCAAGAGCCGGTTTTTCGTCATTTGTTTAGTTCTGTTGTACATTTATTTTATTTATTTCTTTATTTTATTTAAACATGCGCATCAACATCGTGTAGAATCACAGGAGTGACACGTAAAGCAAAGTCAAGGGTAGACCTTAAGCTCTGGGTACTTACAAGGAACTTTAGATTACATAAATATTAAAATCGTTAAAATATAGCATAAAATAAAATATGATTTTAATTTAAATGTTGCTTAGTGACAAGGAGTCAAAAATTAAACTACACTATAGAGTCCGTTTAAACAATTAGTAGAGAAAATATACTTTCTACCTGAAAACTGAATATTCTGATAGGTGTTCAGCTGTCAAGGAACTCTTAAATGCAACACTAGAAAATCTTTATTATATGAAAATATGCCTCTAAAACTGAAAAGAGATCCAGGAGATTATTTAATATCCTGGATTAAAATCCCAGAAGTGTTCATCTTATAATCGTTGAAGTATGCCTTATCGAAAAACAGGCAATTACTGAACAAATTGTATTATTACCTTAAAATTAAAGTTTAATGGCACAAATTAAACTTCAAGTTTTAGAATAGCATATTATAAAAATTGAAGTTTAATGTTACTAATTAAAGTTTCAGTTTTATGTTACTATTTAAAGTTTGTGTTTTATGTAACTGTTTGAATTTTATGTATTATGTTGCTCTTTAATCTAGCGCTATAAATATTTAGTATTCATTTGGCAATATATTGTTATGAGTTTGCGACCTCTTATTTAGTGGATACCTACCATTTTATTGTATCTAATATAAATGTATTAACGAATGACTATTGCTTGGTCGTTCATGGTTTAGCAGTTTATTTTATTCAATTTTCAATTATATCAATTTCTATTTAGTCGCCCAGTCAAAATAATACACTTTTACAAAATTAGCATGTTTATTCATAAGGTATAATTGTAGGAGTAATACATGTCTATCGAAACATAACTAGTCCCCAGACTATCATAGTTTATACTCCCCTTTGCAAGCAGATCCAATTATAATATAATTGCATCATTAAGCTCTTTTGCTTCAATATATTCCGCCGCCTACTCAATTTCAATAGAAATGTTATCTTAAAAACACAACTCCGCGTTGCATTAAAAATGATGTATTTATAAATACAGCGAATAAACTTGTAAACCTATTACTTCTAATATTGCAGACCGCTTTGCATTAACAATGATGCATTAATAAATATAGCTAATAATCTCTTTGTAAGCCTATTAATTAGAATATTAATATTTAATTAATTAATATTATTAATTAATTAAAAAGACTAAGAATCAAGTTATTGTTAGCCCTAACCTAGAATACTCTGCAGTAAATGTAGTATCTATGATCTATTTTAAACCATATATAACAACACCAAGTCCTAGATAGAAAGTACCCAGACATAGAGCAACTCAGATGTTCATGTTGTTCATCTCTCAGGTTGATCGTAGGTATATGCTAGCAGGATTGGATTTTAGAATGCTCGATGTTGTCATCGACTGCGCTGACGGTATTTGATTTTGTCGAACCGTTGAGAAAGTTTTTCTTGCCTCAAAATAAATATTTATCTTTAATCCTGTGTCATACCACTTCCGCTAGGCTTCATCCCGACTGTCATACCTGGATGAGAAATAGACCCGCCGGTGCCTGCTTGTGTATTCAGCCTTTAAAACACTTCAATCAGTAATATAATCCGTTTAGGATCATCTTCCGGTTCATCAGTCAATTCTCATGTCATATGAAGCGTCATTTGTGATGATGAGTTCAGGAGCGCTATAGAGCTCTATATATTTGAAACTCCTTTTATATATATATATATATATATATATATATATACTGTATATATATGTATACATATTATAAATATAGTATATATATATATATGTGTATATATATACATGTATATATATATACATTTATCGAGAGAGAAAGAGAGAAAGCGAAGGAGAAGGAGATATGAAAAGGACAAGCTTATATGAATTTTTGAAGTAGCCTAGTTACTCATCTACTATACAGAAAATATTTATGGCATGGAATCGACGTCGTTGAGATGTTACTGACAAACTCACATACATGCAGTATTCAGTCCTACTATATTCAGCATATACCTAGTGGCATATTGATAACGTAGTAGTCTGGATCCAAGATATATCCTAAAAAAGAAAAAATTGCCATTTTTGGACTTTTAGAGCATTGGAAGCAGCTGAAACTTTAGCAATTATAGCAGCACTTTGGCGAACATTTGCGCTATCGATTAGCGATGAAGTTTCCAAGTGAGACGGGACAAAAAATCAAAGTTTTCTGCAGACACTCTTCGTGCTACCATATCATGTTCAGTGTCCTACTGAAGAGACAATAAATCTAAAATCTAATATGGTGGAAATCTGCAACTTTTTGTTAGTACTTCAAAGAGAGCGAAACTATCACAGAATGAAATATAAATTTTATATTTATACATGTATATATATATATATATATACATGTATAAATATAAAATTATGTATATATATATATATATATATATATATATATATTGTGTGTGTGTGCGCGCGCGCGTGTGTGTGTGTGTGTGTGGGTGTGGGTGTGTGTGTGTGTATTACGATAAAGTCACGTGTTCGTCAATGACGAGGCTTTACCCGTTTTGGCTCGAGAGGAATTAAAAATTAAGAAAGAGTGGTTAATAATTTCTCAATTATATTAATTTCAAATTTCATTTAGATTAGTCTACTCATGGAATGCCGGAGATCCCACGGAGAGCAATAGTTCTATACAATGTGGCCCGTGTAGTGTATTTTGCTTAAGCTAAGCGAATATATCGTATATCGGTTTAACGCTTCGTGGCCCAATGGTAGAGAGCTCGCCTCTTGAATGAGAGGCAACGAGTTCAAGACTATATTGTGCCGGGGTTTCCCTTACGAGAGGCGAATGAAAACTCAGGCTAGACTGGTGATGTGGCAAAAAGAAAGTACTGTGGAATGCTTTTAAGCGTACACTAGGTGGTGTAAGGCCCATGGGTAGCCCACCTTAATGTTCTATTTCCTAACTAGTCCTCCCCGTGTGAATCCTTTAAATTAGGGGATATACGGCACGCTAAACGAAAATATACCTCTTATATCGTTTGCGATTGTTCAGTAAATGACGAAGTAAATGAGAAATCACATCGGAAGCAAAATATTTGTAATTTAAAATTTATGGGAGAATACAGTACATGATTTGAGATGATGCCAACAGGATGTTCAAAGGAGTAATCTTAATCTGTAAGTAGATTTTGATCAAATGATGTCCTCTGATGGTGCTATTTGATTTAAACTGCAGAATTATGAACATAAGCTTTAAATAAACACAAGATAGTTCATAGAATTCGTGAGGGCATCATATGCTTCGTTAGAATTAACTTTAGATTTATTCTATTCAACCAAACACTAGATTTTTCGAGCTTAATAATTAAGGTATTCATATAGTTATAGTTAAAATCATTCAAACTTCGAGATGTTCTGTTGAACTTTTATTAGCTTTATTCTTCCTTTTGCAGCTAATATTCTTCCTTTGTACTTAACAAAGAGTGCTGCATTTGTGAGAACGGAATAATGTCTTTTGACGGATAATTCCTTTAATGACAGAAGTGTCTTTTATCATTAAAGACGCTGAAGCTGCGACGCAGTCTGATGAAATACATTATATTAAGATAATAAACATTTGACATGACAAATTCATCTCCAAATAAAGCGATCTTAACCTGAGATCATCTATTGTCAAATATCCAATTAGTCGCCTGCTAGGAACCGGTTTAGATGCCGATGACTCATTTGTTAAGTACTATAGATATATTATTTTGTTGATATATTGTAGTAAAATATAGGCCTACAATATGTGTAGTAGTACCATTTACGAATTACTTTCTAGGGATAGTTGAGGATAGGCCCTATAGGTACAACTTTAAGTTATAAGATACTGGTGCTTGGAACGGAAACAGGTAGATGATCTATGCTGTGCACAGTGGACAGAAATAGCTTTCTAATTTGTTTGCTCCGTCTAGTAAATTTCATGGCATTATATAAACGATTGAAATCATCTTCTTTTATCTTGGGCTCTCCCGTCATTGACATCACTTTCGAGTGAAGAAACTGACGTTAACATTGGCTTTACCAGCTTTTTTATTTTTCAGGTAACGAGAAAAAAACAGCGAAGGGCTGCATCGAAGGTCTACCTGGTCACCACTACAGGGGCCTCCCCCCTGGACACAACCTGCCCCGACAAGAGACCCTCAACCCGTGGCAACTCCGCCTTCTTGTCTAAAAACCACAAATCAGCCAGTCTAGACTCCTCTCCCCCAAACCCTCGTCCCAAGTCCGAGGATCGAAGCCTCCAGGTAACCGTGACGTTGATCGTAGTGTCGTCCACCTACATCGTCCTCTTCGTGCCTGTGCTGCTTCTCTTCGTCGTGGCTCATCTGCACCTCACCGGCTGGCTTCACCTGAGCGAGACCGCCATGAGAACGGCTAAAGACTACGCCAGTCTGATGTACGTGTCCGGATACTCAGTCAACTTCTTTCTCTACACGGTTAGCGGTAGCGTCTTCAACAAACAGCTTCTCAGATTAATCTGCTGCCGGTCTAGATCGAGGTACGGCTCGTCTGTGAAAGCTATTCCTCTGGAAGGGTTAAAAGGAACCTGTGCAAGACTGGAAAACGAGGAGAACAATTTGGCGCTAAGCGATAGCATGTCGTTCGTTAATAGTCGACGCACGGAAGCGAATACGGCCCTATAGAGTGTGATCAACGTTTTCTAACAGTTGCACCATTTGAGAATTTTGATGATCTGATTGAATTAAGTATAAAAGTTGATGTGTTGTGATTTAATGAAGCTGTCGCTGGTCGCGGCTTGTAAATCCTAGAATAAGTTGTGATAAAACAATTTGACAATTATATGCGCTTTACATGTATATATATATATATATATATATATATATATATACATGTATATATATATATACATATATATATATACATATGTATGTAGGTATGTATGTATATATATATATATATATATATATATATATATAACTGTAGATATAGCTGATATATATATATATATATATATTTATATATATATATATATAGGGCCTACAGTATATAATATATACTGTATATTTGTTTGTACGGTATACATTATACATATACATATATACGGAATATATTATACATATAATATATATATATACATATATATATATATATATATATATATATATATATATTACATATAAATACATATATATATATATATATATATATATATATATTATTTATAAATAATACATAAATATATAAAATATATACAAAATATGTACTTCTGCAGTGTCGGATTTTACGGCTGTGTAGAACCCAAAAAATGGTTTAGCAAGAACTGCAGTGGAGATGAATTTTGAATGGTATCACCACTTAAATTCGAAAAAATACTAGAGTCTTTGCGCTGAATCGCAACTGCTAAGTGAAACAAACTCATTCAGGGACGACGGATTTTAAGGATTAAAGTAGCGATACTGTCAGATTTACGTCCGCCGACCAGAAAGTTCTTCTTAACACGGAGAGGAGATTCACAGACAAAAGATATACGGAGCTATTCTTTCTGATAATCTTTGAACAGATTGTTATATACTTGTATGATCTTGTTTTCCTTGTATATAAAATATTCTCTCTCTCTCTCTACTTCTATGCCAAGCAGCAGGTCCAAGGTAGGTATTAATACTCAGAGCCTGCTTTCACGCTCCATAGAGAGCAACCCATAAATCAACAAGTTACACATTTAATCCTTGACAAAAGGCTCTGCCTTTCATTAACAAAATCTTATGTAGCCTATAGATTGGGAAAAATATGATTTATGGTGTGGTTTGCAACTGCTTTCCTCAGCTATTTATTAATATCTTGTTGTAATAATGAATAAAGTTAATATAAGAAAACAAAGTTGACTGATTTTTAACGTGATAAATACTGCAAATTATAATTTATATACTACTTAATTTGACAATATATATTGTCAAATTAATTTATATACAACTTAATTTATACTACTTATTATGACAATATTATTTTCTCTTGAAATTTAATACGTAAAAACTTGGTTAGCAAGGTAACATAAATAAAATCTTTATTCTGTTATGATTGTGATTATAAAAATTAAAAATAATAACCATTATTATTAGTTTTTCATAAATGGCATATTCAGAATTATTGAAGAAAAAAGGATAAGCGAAAAACCTCTTTTCTTCTAAGTTTTCGATAACTTTGCAAAGATTTAACTCAGTCTACTTCGGCAATTCCTTTTAGCAACTGGATGACATCGATTAGCCGGTCGACGATTAGGCAATATTGCTCGAATCGTACGTCTTAATCAAACCCCGGATTGTTTACACCCGCGGTAGTTAAAAATATTAATTAAAAAATTTAGGAAGCAAAACCAAAATCACCAATGGTAGCATAAACCTGTTATTTTTTCTCGTAATTTTTCCTTTCAAAATATTACTCTATATTGATCTTATGATGATAGATCTATGCTCAGTATGGAGCGATTTTACAGATTGACCTCAGTTATATTTGCCTTGAACCTAATACACCGTAGACGTTGAATGTCACATTATAAGTTTCCTTTTACAGTTCAGCAAACTACTAAAGGTGTTAAACTTAAATGTATGTAATAGAGCATGACAGAGAGGCAGTGGCGTGGAAATGGGGGCTGAGGGGGCATATGCCCCTAGGATATCATGTAAAATATTTATTATGTCCAATATATAAATCTTGAAATTGTTTAGTGTGCGGGCCTCTTCCAAATATGTGCTCCTTCACAAGATGAGAGAGAGATAGATAGATAGAGATAGATAGATAGATAGAGAGAGAGAGAGAGATAGAGAGAAAGAGAGATTTCTGTTTATTAGATCTAAACAACACAGCACATACCACACAAAATGAAAACAAGCACACGAAAATAGTCAAATTAAATAGAAAGCAAAATAAATATAGCATTAATCAAACAAATTAAAGATGAATGACCAAGATGAAAGTTCCTCCCCAGATTAAATCCTGACTACGCCACTGCAAAGGGATGTCACATAATTGAGTTGCCTTACTTTCACATACATCGTTAGAGAATCTAATTTAGATCTAATGCTCATCATAACAAACTTGCCAGGCACAGCGAGTGTCGTAACAATGAACTTCTCTCGTTAAACTCAAGAACTTTGCTCCGTTGACTTCCAGATGTTGCGCAGGTTCGAAGAACTGTTGACAGTTGACAGGATGACGTATTTTTCTGGCAGCCGTAGAAAAATTCGTCTGTCAGAAAATAAATTGCTTTTGCGGACCGGGATATCTGTGCAAATGAGTCAAATGTTTATTAATATAAGTTAGTATAAAATGATGATAAATGCTATATTATAAATGCTGATATTAAAAAGGCGATTAAAGTAATGCGGATAAGTATTTCTAAATTAATTTCTCGACTGTACCTTTTCGTACTTTCTGCAATCTTGTTTAGCTCCGGAAAGCCTTCACTATGTTAGGACGATAATCGAATCTATTTATGTTTTGCAATCTTCAACCCTCGAATCACAAGTAATTACTCTATACATGAAGTAACTCGTCTTTATTACAGCATCGTTGTAAGTGCATTAAGTAGGGCTGAGTGAACTTTAACAAAAGTTTTGTCGAGATTCCAAACGTATTGTCCAGTCATTTTAATTGAATTTCTTGGAAGGCAACTTTTGGTCTTGGTTTGCATCATGAGTGCCAAAGGTTCAACGATACTGCGCATTCTGAAACTGGAAAACACTCAACTTCATGTTCTGACTATTTCATGAACATAATTATGTAATATCAAGGCGCATTCAATCATCATTCATTGACCTCTCTTTAAATAATTACTAACTACTATCTACTGACTGTGGTTAATCATTAATAATAATAATAATAATAATAATAATAAAATTATTTAAAATAAATTTAAAAAAAAAAATAATAATAAAGGTTTAACGCCCGTTTTCTCATACAAGTGTGATGTCAGGGTCGTCCACCAGCACATGTCACTACAAATCGATTCACCCCAAACGATGTTAATAAAACACGTGCTGAAGAGAAATAAAAGATCCTAAACAGTGCCAGTCCGGTGATCAAAAAATCAATCAGGCCACATGAAATAAAATCTATGGTGGGAAGAGATAATCACTAACTGCCACCTATTTAACCGATAATTTTTAAGTACTATAATTAACTACCAACTAATTGTTGGTAGTTAATTAACTATTTTAATTAACTACCAACTAACAAATAGTTATTCCGTCTAGTTACTCCAACTAGTTGCCCATCGCACTGACTTCAGTCAATGGCGATTTCAGTAAGTTATCCGACAGTATGTATGGGTTCCAATCGTGGCCTCGCTCGTCACCGAAGTCACTTTCGAGAAATGAAACTGAGTTTAGCATCGGCTTTACAGCTTTATATTAACTACTACCTAACTAATTACTGAATCGCTAGTAACTACATACTAAGCTCATATAACAACTACTACTTAACAGCAAGTTACCTACAGATACTCCGAAATCGCTCATTTAATACTATTAATATACTAGCTACGAACAGCTTGTAATCAATTATATGTTTTTGTACATGGTTCACGTTTTAAAGCCTCACAGGATACATTTGCTCCTGAGGATTAAATCTAATTTAGAAAATGAATTATTGGACGGAATTTATGGCGAAAACACTAAAACAGGTTATATAGAAATTTTAGCGACATAATCAGCTAGTACAAGAACTAACATGTTTAACGTTAATTTCTTAAATAGTTAGAGTTAGACAGAAATTTCAATTAATTTAAGAAATTAATTAAAATTAGAATTAAGAATTAAGAATTAGGATTAGAATTAGAATTAGAATTAGAATTAAGCAATTTCAAGAAGTCATTGTCAATGATTTTGGTTAAATTATTATATATGATAATATCTATCACCTTTAATACCACACGTTTTTCTGATTGGTACCTTAGTTCGTTATCCATTAGACCTGCCCGTCGTATGATTGGAAGACATTTAATTCTCTCAGAAGGTCGCTCTGGTATGGAATTCAATAATTATGGATTAATCTAAGGATCAGTCACATAACCTGGTGATCTAAAACTTGGCTCTCTCCGCACTTGGCTCTCTTGACATTCATTATGGATCTCAAAAGTCATCAGTGATCAGTTGAGATAAAAGTGAGAGCAAATCATTTCTGCTGGATTTTCATTTCTGTTTGCAAGTTACGAAACATTCGGTTCGATCTCTAATGGGTAGTAGAAAGTTGAATGTTCATAGAGAATAGAACATCCACTGTAACTGGTAAGCCTGCTGATATTTACTCAGTTGGTTATTTTCAAAAGAAAACTTTGACGATTTCATCGCAAGTTATCGCAACGTTACAGTAATTGCTAATTTATTTGCAGACCTAGCTAGGAATAAAGAAGTTTAATTATTTCACATTTGGCTTTTATTATCGAGTTTTCTTGATTTTTGAAGAATGTCAACTTTTACAATCAAGAACTTGGCAATTTGTAAAGATTGCTTAAATATGTTATGTTATACATGTATATTTAAGCAATATAAAACAGTAACAAGAATAAAATTCCGCATTGGAAATATTTCTACAGTATAATGTGACTAAATGTTAGTAAAATTGGCAATTCTCATTAAGAGCTTTTAATCACCGCAGTCGGCTGTATTTTGTGTGCCAGCGGTAAATTGTATGGACTTATTTTATATTTTATAACTGTATTATATTGTGTTAAATATTTAATAACAATTGATTACGCGTACATTTGACGAAGACTATTTTATCATTTACAATTTTGTTTTAAAATTTAATTTTTTTAACTTTTGTTAAGCAAAAGGCAGATATTTTCCCGATAGTCATATTTCATTGAAGCAATGTCAAGCATCCGCTACGAAGGCATCCGGTTTAAGAGAATATAATTTAGCGTTTGAAATTATGATGAATAATTTTAGAAAATAAGTGCCATTTCTTCTCGAGGCGTTACGTTTTAATTTTATAATCTCATCTTTGTTTGGTTTCACGCCCTATGTTGCCAGAAGAGAAGATATTGTTTTAGTTGATTTACCGCATTAAAAATTCTGACAAAATTTATATTCTGTCCTTCTACGTGTAAATAAATGGACGAATTGTAAAATCATACCTGAGGCAAATACTACAGTGACTTTTAACAATATGGAGTAGCAGAGAAAACAACAAATTTAGGTAATCCTATGCAAGTTCTCTATCACACAGCATTTATCACAAAACACATAATTGCAAAATAATATGCTTACGCAAGGTACTTATATTGCAGATATTGTTACTTGAGGCAAGCAATTCATATACAAAAGTGCACCTTAATGTTAACTACAGTGAAACGTTAATGTCAGTTTTCTCACTCGAAAGCGATGTCAGTGACGGGTCTGCCCAGAATTTGAACCCGTACTTACTGATACGCGGTCGAATATCTTACCGACATCGCCACTGGCTCCAGCCAGTGGCTATGTAGGCAAGAGTACATGCAAAGGATTAGGATAAGTGTACATGCTAAGGATTCAACTGTAGCTGTTGGTGTGCAGTGAAAGAAACCTAGAAAAAACTATTATGTATAGGCAGAGATGCGAGCATCAAGGTTTTGTTCAACGGATGATCAGAGTTAGCAGGTGCTTGTGCTCTTTGCATAATTTACTCCAGTGCGACCTCGCAATTGCTAAATGATGATCGTTTATGAACAGGTGCGCATGGGTAAAGATTGCAGGTATAGATGTTTATAGGATCTTGAAATTTATTTATATCCACATTTAGCAAACTAGATAGCAAAATTGGAAGAAGTATGTAGAGGCATGTATGGAATGGAATATGAGACCGAGAAACTGAGAATATGTATGAAATAATTTGATGACACTGAAATTTGAAATGTACAGTATGCGCAATGAAAGAAGTTTCTTCAGTTCTTTATGTCTAAATTGTTTACTGTTTCTGCTCATTATCCTTTCCTGTGCAGCTTCTGCGAGTATTTTTAACTTATTTCTGCACTATTACCGTTAAACCTTTAATTTATTTCATGCCATAGTGGAATAATCACAGCATAGGCTAATATGGTTGATAAAATGGTTGATAAAATTATCATTAATGATGGGAAATCTTAAAAAAGCTCCATTAAGAGCACTCCATCTATTTATGAGTTAACACCTTCTCAACAGGCTATGCTTTACCTACACTTTAATGTAGCCTATAGTTTGGGAATACTATGATTTCTGAGGTAGTTTCCCGTTGCCTTCTTCAGTTCCACTTGTTAACATTGGTCAGTCGTCTCTTATGACAACTGCAGTTTATAGTTGGTCCATTCTTCAGCATACCAACGCAATGCGGACATTTTATATTTGTTTAAAAGTATACGTTAATTTATGTATAATTTATTTTTGTTTACATTTAGCTTTCACATTGTGCCATTCAATTACTTCTATTTCAAATTTTATCTTTGAGGACGTCTCTTCCTTGCCCAATCCGATAGCTTGGCTTACCTTTAGTCTTTTAGCCTTTAGGCTTAATTTTTATTCAAATCCTACAAATTCAAAACCGGGCTACATGAAGTGTATTCAATATTTTGTATATTTATTCAGAAATATTTGTAAAACTGAGAAAAAACAAAAACATGTAGAGCCGAAAAACAAAGTTTTAATATAACTATAGTTAGTAGCAAAATAGACGTGAAAAGTTTTCAGAAAATCGGCGTTTAAATAATACTGAGTGGCATTCGTTGAATGGTTCTGCGCCAAAAGCTTAATTTTCACTTTGATTTCTAGACTTAGAAATTAAGCACATTCTAGCACAGAAAAGGATAACTACAACAAATTTAAACCTTATTTCTTTTCTACCAGCAATAGATGCTTCAGTTGTTTGACTTATACTGAGAATTTTCGATTCTATTTTATTGCATTAACACTCTTTTCATTGGCGCGGGCTTAGCTTCATAGTGTTCGATGTTGTCCTGGGCGACAGCAGAACTGTAATCATATTATTGTGCTTTTGTTGTGGTTTTCGTTGCTGTAGTTTTTATAGCTGTTGTTATTGTTGCTGTTGTTGGTACTCCTCATATCGACTGCAGACTTTCGCTGTTGTTTTTGAGGAAGCAGAAAAGGCAGAAAGCTCTTTCTATTGCAAGCCTGCCAGGCAGGTTAGGAAGCGGATTGTAAAACTTTTCCGGACTGGCTGCATCCTTCCGCGTGGTTAATTCCAGAATGAAAACGAACAAAAATTAATTCAATTTCAATCTTTCGGCAAAATTTACTAAACTAAGAATGTACTGTATGGAAAGAGAAGAATTGTGTAAGCTTTGTTACTAAAATTTTTAACTAGTAATCTTTATTCAAAAGTCATAAAGCCAAGAAGTCAATTACATATCACAAACCATTATTAATTGTATCCCAGACATTTCCTTATGGCTAGAATCCGGACTCTAAATTATTATTGATTGATTGACTGATTTTAAGTCGGTAAAATTCTACATAGAAGCAGCTACCCTAGGTATTAAAAAACATTGTGCACATTTTTGAGTGCTATACTTTGGTCTGTATCCGCTTCAGGCCAATAACTTATCAGTAATATTGTGCAGAAATTTTCAAAGAACAGTTATTTCAATCTAAATATGAAATTGTCACTAGAGGATAAACTTAAAGCAATAAATGCAACGAATAAATCCATCTTAATGTGTCAGTGCTTTCCAGCTTTATACTAGTAATCAACTTTATACAAATATCCGGCTGCGGATACTTTAGGAATGACTGGATTTTTAGTTTTCACATCCGGCTGCGTACGAAGATTAGCGGATTAGCTGTTTAATGCGAGTAAAACATAAAGCTTAGAAATTGACTAGACTGCGTTGCCATGCATACCTAGAAAAAACTTTGTTTTCTGCTTAGTTTCTCATAGAAAACACGTATGATTTAATGGTTTTCGTTGTCCCTTGTTCGTTTTTACTCTCTGTTTATCGTGTAAATTTCCACGATAACTCCATGTCTAGTTCTACGTAATTCCTCAAACCATCAGAAATATACAAATGTATAACTCTAGTTGTACCTTTGGATTGAATTTCCGGATTTTGGAATTTGCACCGTTTTTGGACCTTCTTTTTGCTCGCCGGCTTGATTAAACCTTATTTCATTATTTATTTTTGTCTCAATAGTGCTCGATGTTGTCATTGATGACTGTAGCACTCTAATTGTTGTTATTATTGTTATTATTACCTAATTTATGTCAAGCTGTTTTCTATTCGCTCGTTGTAGCACTTAATTTCTCTGCAAATTGGAAGTTTTACCGATCTATTTTAGTTTTAGATATATCATTTATATATTTAGATATATTATTATATACTATTGATATATTTTATTATATTTTTATCTTGTATATACATTTATATCGCAGGCTACTGCTTGAATTTTGATTTGTTGTCTACATGTAGCTGCTCTGTAATTTTAACTAGGCTAGAATTTAATCTAGCTTCCGGGTCGGCTTCCTCAAATGAATTTGTTGAAGACCGAACAAATATTTCACATCCTGAGTTAAGACACAGGGGAGACTGTACAGAATTTTAATTCAGCTACCGACAAACCTGCTTCTGTTGAGTTAAACTCATTTAATTCTTTGCTACTGCATTCATGTAGTACAAAACTGCCTATAGATATATGCTCTGTCAGAGACGTCCCTGATGTCACCCTCGGGTGACAAACGCGACATTGAATCTTGCATTGAGTTGAGTCAGTACAAGAAGCCATTTATTCTTTTAGAACCTCATGTATTTTAGATGAATGAACATAGACTGGCTGTAGCCAGTGGCGAAGTCGGTAAGATATTCGAGTATTCGAGCGCGGATCAGCATGTGCGGGGTTCAAATCCTGGGCTCGCCCGTCACTGACATCGCTTTCGAGTGAGGATGCTGACGTTAACATTAGCGTTACCAGCTTTTGGACAAATGATGCATATGAATAATCTCATAAACCTAGGCAAAGCCTTTATCAATTCCTAATGAATCTCGTTTTCTTGTGTCCGGGCCACTGACGAATTGACTACCCGTGAAATGCAAGTGTCGTAAGCGGCGACTGAGCAAGGATTGAAGGAGACAAAGGGAACCATCTCAGATACAATATTTCCCCAATCCATCGGCCACATTAAGATGTGAATAAGGCGTAGCCTATTATTGGCTGATTATTTTTTTAATAGATCGCGTGCTCTTTATTATAGGCCTACGTGAGAGAAGAATGCCAGTAGCAAAAGGTACTTTTGATCTGCCATGGGGCAGAAAACTAAATAGAATTAGTGCAATTGGCTATGGAGTATATTGTTGCAGATACAATTACTACCGGTGTGGTGCCCTGGACACTGAATAAAAAATAAATCGTTAACTAAGAAGAGAATAGGTAAGAACTGAGGAAGACAACGGAAATCACAACAGAAGCCATATTTGTCTCCTAATTATAGGTCACATAATTTATGGATACGATATTGTCTTTTGTCAAGTGAATAGCTTATTTGTCAATGGAGCGCACATTGAGTATTCCACCTGAACACACTGAATGTGAAACAAGATACAGGAAACATGAAACATGAAACAGTGCTCATGCTTCGGCGTTAAAATAGACTTTAACTATGGATATGTACCTTGGACCTGTCAATTGGCAAAACCATATATATATATATATATATATATATACATGTATATAATTTTATATAGGCCTATATATATACACGTATATGTATATATATATATATATATATATATATATATATATATATATACAGTATATATATTTTTATATATATAGTATATATATTTATATTTATATATACACACAGTATATGTATATATATATATATGTATATATATATATATATATATATATATATATACATGTATATATATAAATTGCTATCATCTATATCATCTGCTGATGCTCAGCTAGTTCTCCGATAGCATACCCCATAAGCATTCGAGGCTGACAATCAATCATTTAGTCAATCAATCAACAGGCAGTACTTCCTAATTTACTCTGCTTCTATTCACAGTCCAGGCAAATTTATTTCCATTTTTTAAACATCCCGATGATGGCAACACTGGCATCATATCTAATGATGCCTACGTGAGAGTGAGATTGCTTTGTTATCATCAAACCCTTACTTAAGTTTTATGTGGTGAACTTGAAACTGGTGTAGTGAGAGATCAAATCAGAGATAAAATAGAATTACGCTCTATACAGATTAATTAGAAGATAATAGAGCATTGCTTTTATCCTAGTGCAACATCCAGTGAATGGATATTTGATTAGAGTTGGAGATTTGACATTTAGGAATTCACTAGCTTATAAAGGTTTGGCCTACATATATCTGTTCTATCTGTGTATTAATCATTTAATTGATGCTACTGCTCAATGTTTACTACATTGGCATCATAGAGCTCAATGGTGTCGTGGACGACATTAGCACTTTATTTCTCTATTGTTGTCGTGGTTTGGGCCTGCGCCAGAATTTATTTTGAAAAGGAAATTGCAATAGCAGCCGGTGACCGGTTTTCAAGACTGCTCTATAGTTCATGATATTTTTACTCTTTTCCTTTTTAATTTGATTTTAATAACAACATAAGTCCAATCGTCATTTTGAAACTACAACAAAGGTCCGTTACATGTCACATAACATATTCTGAAAATTCAATTCATACAGCTTCAAAGTATTTTAGTGTCAAACTAATTAAATGTCGGTCATGTATTAGAATAATTATGTAATGTATTAACTATAAAATATTTCAATTAATCATTAAATGAATTAATAATAAAATTAACTAATAGCCGTCAGTAATCTTATTAAGTCCATTTCTACTGTATACTACGTTGCCACTTTAAATTATTTTTTAATCATGATGTTTTTAAACTTTTCCATTAGTTATCATATCTTTGCTGATTGTAGTGTCAATTGCCAGCATCGTGCTTTACATGTTAACTGACCTGGGCTTTGAATCCGGACCACTTGCTTCCAAGGCGAACACTCTATCCATTACGTCATGTGCCTTCCTGATTGACAATTGTCACAGCTAAATCCAAAATAAACTACTCATTAATTCGTAGCAACTTTACTACTAGAAACATAGAAAATATAAATAAATTATAGATACTGTAGATAATATAAATTATATATATATACTGTATATAATAAAAATTATAGATAATATAGATAATATAAAAACAAATATCAAAATCTAGATAATGAGCATGATGAACATACGTGGCATTGCTGTAGTTTTAAATAACCTTTGTTGAACTGAACGTAACTACACGAATTCTATATCTTTGCAACCATAAGAGCAACAGTAACAACAATTAGAGTGTAACTGCCTTAAACGACAACATCTGGCATAAGATTGGCTTAGACAACATCAAAGGAAAGCCAACTGGCAAAATATGGCTCCAAAAGAGTACAAATTCAACATACCCCCGCGCATTGACAGTAGAGCAACTATAGCGATTCATGATAGCTTTCTTCAAATCCCAACTAGATCGTTGCTGATGCAATACACTGGGACTATATTCAATGATAGGTACTTTTTGAGTAAGAAGTGCAAAATTCCTTTTAAAGAATACTTCATATCAGTGAATTGAAGAAGTACTCACACCTTGGCCTACGCAAACATTAATGACAGCAACAATGATTCTATGATAACACGTATGTCTTCTGAATTAATTGAATGTAGTTCTGTCCATCAAATTTATCCTGAAATTGTTTTAACCAGAAGCTAAAGGAAAGGAAGATGGCTACGCAAATGAAGAAGGTGGTCATTCCAATTGATTGGAGTGAAAACGCAGAAAAGACATTCGATTGTAAGTAGTACTATTTCTATTTATGGAGTATTCCAAATTGGAATATACAATGGCAAAACTCTTTTATGAAGGTATTATCTTATTCAAAGTTCATAAATCCAGCTTGCAACAGTTTTACGCACTCACTCTCTCATTCTCTCTCAATATTTTTTTCTCTTTCTCTCTTCTTTTTATATTTAAAGTACCACGTGGTCCTGCTTTTGGGATATGTGTATGCCATTTTATCCTGATAAAATGTGTTGATTTCCATTTGCCTTCCTGATAGACTTGTTTAGTCGCCTGGTACGAACACAAGCAGTCGTCTCTTCGTATTAACCGGAACCAAAAGGCTATGTGTGTTCTTCTCTGAGATATGTACATACATATTTGCAAGGTTTTACTCGTTTTAGTCATAATAAGTATAAAAATAAGTATAAAAATGACTGAAGCCATTGCGAAACGATGACAGATAAACTTTATTTTTATAAATATTTTATTTTAATTTTTTGTAAGCTTTAGAGCTTAGCATTTGTTGCAGGGTACGTGTATAATCTGCACCAAAAGGGAACTCATCTTCTGATCGTCCATTTCATCGAAGCTAGTTTGTAGCATTTGAATACTTATCGAAATTTACATCTTTATAATTAGTTTGGTAGTTTATAATTTATTTTGTAGTTCATAATTTGTTTGGTAGTTTATAATTAGTTGGGTAGTTAATAATTAGTTTGGTAGTTTATAATTACTTTGATAGCTTATAATTAATTTTGGTAGTTTATAAATAATTTGGTAGTTTATAATTAGTTGGTAGCTTATAATTAGTTTGGTTGTTTATAATTAGATTGATAACTAGATTGTCGAAACAGGTCAAGAATTCGACCATGAAACGCTATGAACATTAGAAATGAAAAATTAGGGCAACTAATATTTTCCTAAGGAAGTAAAGCATTCTAAGTGATGCTTAAATTCATTCTATTTTCAATATTTACGCATATTGTATTTATAAAATCAAGAATTTTCACAATGACTCTAAAAGGAAAGAAATTTTTTAAAGATTCTATATTAGACAAAATGTACATCTAGAGTTCTAGACTAAGTACACTGAACAAAATATTGGGCCTACAACTAAGTTTAGAGTAATGTCCAACTGATAATTGTACACGTTATCATTCAGTACGTTTAACTGAATACACAATTAAAATAAATAATTATCGCTGCAGCTCTTCAATTACTGCTGAATCAAATTAATTCCATGCAGGTAAAGAGAAGGAATTACAGGAAAAGGAAATGAAATTACAAGAACTACAAGAAGTTTATGAAACTCGATTGCTGCAAATGAAGGTAGGTTCTTTCCCAGTCTTGTCTCAAAGAAATGAGAGAAAACTAACTTGAATTTTGCTCGTGTTTTATGAAGACAGACTAACGCATAGACAGTAATTTAAAAATTACCTTAATAACTAAATTTCTCTGCGAGAGAGAGTTTGACTGTGTTGAAGATGGCATAATGTTTACAAATTGGCTGTTTGGTTGATCAAACTTGCTTGAACCAGTGGCAATGTCGGTAAGAAACTCGACCGCGGATTAGTATGTGCGGGGTTCAACTCCTGGGCTTTCCCGTCACTTACATCGCTTTCAACTTAGGAAACTGACGTTAACATTAGCTTTTTTAACAATGATATGTTCGGTGCATAGGTAAACAGAATGACGCCCCTGCCCAGTAAACGTTAGTCGAAGTTGAGGAAGGCATAGGGGGCCCACCTCGTCATAAGCAGAATCCCCCGAGAATAATGGTATATCAAAAGAAATGTAATAGATGATTTAAAGATCCACTCGTATGTGGACGTGAAGAGGAAAACGGAAGATAGAGATGAGTGGATGCGTTATATACCATGGACCTGCCAGTAGGCAGTGAACTAAGAGAGAGAGAGAGAGAGAGAGAGAGAGATGTTCGATTCAAAGCGACATAGCTCACTGAGTATAGAAAATTTACTTGTAACAATTTCTTTATCCTTAACTTTAACGGATATTCGCAGATTGACTACACATGGATATCCGGGAACAGCGGATCACCAGGAGAGTTCATCCTCAAAGTGTCCAAGGATCATCAGGCCGATATGATCGTGATGGGAGCTCGAGGGTTGGGTAAACTAAAGAAAACCATTCTGGGTAGTGTGAGTGACCATGTGCTCAGTAAGTCAAAGGTGCCTGTTCTAATCTGCAAGCGAACGGCTTAAAATAAGACGAAAGTTTATATGTAAAAAATACCTTTCAATAATCCGTGCCAACTATTTGTTTGTAATCTGTACTGTATTGACTATAAAAAATATACCTTACCGGATTTTTTAACGGTAATTTACATTAGTACGTATATGCGCAGTTCATGAACTTGAGGCAAAACAGTATAAAGATTATAACTACAGCGTCGGTAAACTAACGAATGAAGATCGTGTGAAATCATAGTTGGTGATGTCCCATTAGATTTGTTTTTTCCGGACTCAGGATAGAAAGCGGAACTGCTGTGTCCGTTACGTCAAAACGACAACTGGAATCAGCCTTTTTATCTAGAAGGTTTTTCCGCTTCCCTCGTGATAGAAAGTGAAAATAAAATATAATATATAATAATATCAAAATATACATACATCCATACAACAATAAGGATATTGTGGTGTGCCAATATTATAAATGTGTAGGCCTACTTTTGTGAACCATGTATGGATTCCATACGGTAAATTTTAATTTAAACGCTAAAAGCAAAAAAAGTGGTAAAAGCAGTTTCCGCCCTCGAAAGTGATGTCAGTGACGGTCGAGCCAATGATTTGAACCCCGCATATCTGATTTGCGATCGAATATCTTACCAATATCACCACTGGCTCCAGCAAATTTAATTTGTATTTATTGTGTATTTAATTTACTATTATTGCACTTTTTATGTAAAGCAGTGTCGAAGACCGATTTCGACCATGACACACACCGCTATATAAGCTTTCGTTGTTAAAAGTAATAATAAAAACATATTGTTGCATATTATACTATAATTATAATATATTTCTGTTTATGTTATTTTTAATATTTTATATATTAGCCATATATAATAATAATAACAATAATAATAATAATAATAATAATAATAAAAGGTTTAACGTCCGTTTCCTCATCCAAGGATGATGTCAGATCTACATACAGAAGTAATAAAACATAAAACTACAGGCAATACTTGAATTACTTTGTATTAGTATTCAGTACTATTAGTATTACATTTTATAAGTCAAATTTTTACCAACATGTGATCACTACGCAAAAATTGTTATAGAAATTTAATGGACTTATAATGAAACTGACAGCTTCAGAGTTAATTAAAATTTGTATATATTGAATTACAAGAATTTTAATATTGAAATATTTGCTTCTTTTACCCTAGTTTGCACAGTAGTATTTTATTAACATCGTTCTCCCTGACATCGCCTTCATGAGACGAATCGGACGTTAAATCTTCACTGTTTTAAAAATTGTAGTGGTCATTGGTTATGAAAAACTTGAAGCCGTGAGACAACAAAATAATGATGTTATTTAATATTTATTTGAGTTTCTATATTTACAGTCTCTAAACTATGATAAGTGGCCTGAATAGTTTCAAGTAATGAATGGCAGACTAGACCAATACAATTAAGTCAGTCAATTAATAAATCATTCAATCGATTAATCAATCAATCAGTTAATCATTTGATTTTGAAATTCAACATCAAAAACTCAGGTTTGTGATGATGCACTGGTCTATAGCCCAAACCTCAGTCAATTAATTAATATCAATTGATTGTTGTTCAAGCACTGGACGTGTTGGGGTCTATGTATTTAGAGCTGTGTATTTAGAGCTGTGTATTTTGAGCTATGTATTTAGAGCTGTGTTTTTAGAGCTGTGTATTTAGAGCTGTGTATTTAGAGCTGTATATTTAGAGCTATGTATTTAGAGCTGTGTATTTAGAGCTGTGTATTTAGAGCTGTGTATTTAGAGCTGTGTATTTAGAGCTATGTATTTTGAGCTATGTATTTTGAGCTATGTATTTTGAAGTATGTATTTTTATATCTATTTTGAGTCCAACAGAGGCAAGCACTGATGAAGGCAACTGATAACCACTCCAGTAGCGATATTTTCTCAAATCATGGATTCCAGTAATATTTGATAAGGACTAGTTAGCTTTTGTGAGGATTAACTTATTGTTTAGCGATGGTAAATGCAGACTGTGAGTGATAATATATACATTACCTTGGACCCGCCATTTAGCAGAATACCGCAGAGACAAAGGAGAAGTCTGAAATCTGTTACAAATGAAAACTGCGAGAGTATTATTAGTGATACAATTCAGAAATTTGCAGTTTAAAATATTGCACAACTCTAAGTTTCAATGAAGACTAGTCAATAGTCATGCTATATTCGATATAAACAGAAAACACAAGTATTCGATGCATGCATGACAAAATCATATACAAAAATAATGATAGTAGTAGTAGCACTAATAATAGTAATAATAATAATAATAATAATAACAATAATTGATTGCTGGGTTTGAAAAGAAGAGCAGCGCCAGTGGCCGTGTTGTCAGCAAGACTGATGATGACAATAATAATAATAATAATAATAATAATAATAATAGTAATAATTATTATAATTAAAATTATAACAATGTAACCATAATAACTATAAAAACAATAACAAGAACAGTTTTAATATTTAAAATATATGCCTATAACTAACGATATAATCATTTTACGCCGTTAGTCTGTGTGACTCTTCAGGCAAGACCGGGGAACCGTTGTTACCGTGGACTGCTGATTTCTTGCCCAGTGCTGCTTCTTCTGACGTCAGCTTCTTATTGAGGCACCTCTGAATGGAAGGTATTGGGTATAGCATCACCCCGCTGATGAAGATACAGATACCCATGAAGTAGAAAGAGTTATTGTAGTCCTTAGTAAAGTCAAAGATAGCTCCTGAAAATATCAATCAGTTTTATAATTTGAATTTTACTTTAAATATTCCAAAAACTTTAACCAAATATTAGTATAAAATTTAAAGTATAACGGCTAAATTAAATTCACAGTCAAATGACCGTTAATAATTATTTAATGTTTCTGAAGTCGTGTTTAGATTTGTAGGCTGTTTTGTTAATATTCCATTTACCGATTCTGCTTATGACTACGCTTTTGCTCGTTCGGTTATACCCACAATTCGAATCCAAGAGCAATAATGAACAATTAAATCAAACAATTAGTTTGCGACTAACAATCAAACAGTTAGTCACCGTTTGGAACTGTCTACCTCCTGACCTTTGCTCATGTTCTACTACTTCCACTTTTCGTTGTAAGTTGAAACGCATCTCTTCCCACCATAGATTTTTTTCATCATGCCTGACTGCCTTTTGATCACCGGTTCGACACCGTTTAGGATCTTTATCTTTCTCTTCAGCACATGTTTTTTTAAATCTTTTGGGGTGAAGCTATTTGTAGTTGTATATGATGGGGGGCCGTCCCTGACATCATCCTTGATGAGGAAACGGACGTTAAGCCTTTAGTATCTTTATTAAAGTAAATATTATGAACAATTGGATATTTATTCAGCTTAAATAGATTTTTCCATAAAGTTCGTACCGTCTGTAGTTCAGCCAAACTAATTTAGGACTAAATTAAGTTAAAGTAAAACAAAATTCATTGAATCTACATGTACAACGTATTTAATATGATAAATAACGATACTATTTCAGCTCATTTAGAATTAAACGAAAATTCTTAGTAATATACTGCTCTCGGTAAGCTATAAATAGAAAGACAACACTTTCCCTACGACAGTTTAGCAATAAGCCATACAGTTAGAATAAATTATATTCAGTCACATCTTAATTCCATAACTTCAGTATTTTCTTTGAAACATGATAAATACCGTATTTTCTTAGTTTCATTACTATATCACCACTAAAAAATCTTTTCTGGCCCTCTTTAAGAACGACTTTGAAGTTTAAACCGCTAAAGGGGATTTGATGAAATAATGGTATCGCAAATCAAAGAAAACTGAATGAAATCTGTCGGTTCAAACGTTATTCGCATCATTAGTGGATGAAGAAACAGACGTTCAACCAGTATACTGCCACTCAGAAAGCTGCATTAAGTCTTCATATATTCGTTATAAAACCTCAAATTATCTCGTTCTCTGAGTCCTTGGCTAATTATTAAACTCCTGTCTTTTGAAGCTTCAGAAATATTTAGAATTTACGTAAAGCGAAATTGTCAATGATAGTGCAATCAATCAAATATTAAATTATCACGCATTCAACGGTCAAGTGTATCTGGATCAATCTCGTAGAGCAGTGAACGAACGATATTTGATAACTTTATAATTGTCAATTATCGATAAGGTTAAGCTAGGGCTCTGATAATTATCATAATTATTGTAATATCTGATAGGTCCGTAGACAATTGATAACTGAAAAGTAGTTTGTAACATATACAAAGCAAAATATTATCACTGTTAATAAATGCAAATCACTCCTTCAATTGGGGTAGTAACTGTTACGTAGCGGGCATGCTAGAATAACAGAATTTATGATAGATTAGCAGGTACAATCTTAACCTTTATTTAGTTGACTACACAAAAAGTTTATTCTGAGATAAGTATGAAAAGTAATTCTGAGATAAGTATGTATTTCAGTTGCTTTTGCATTAATATAAATACATAAGCATACATACACATGTATACATATTCATACAAACACATGTATTCTGTACATATATATATATATATATATATATATATATATATATATATATATACATTATATATATACGTATATATATATATATATATATATATATATATATATATATATATCCCATTAACGATCAATAACATGTTTGTTAACTTACCGGCCATTGGAGGTCCAACAATTCCTCCGATGCCCTGGAAGAGAAGAACAAGACCGAAAGCATTGGAGAGCTTTTCCAATCCCAAGAGATCAACAAGTACCACAGGTGTCAGACAAATGTATACACCTAAATACATACATACATACATACATACATGCATGCATGCGTACGTACGTACGTACGTACATACGTACATACATACATACATACATACATACATACATACATACATACATACATACATACATACATACATACATACATACATACATACATACATACATACATACATACATACATACATACATACATACATACATACGTACATACATACATACATACATACGTACATACATACATACATACATACATACATACATACATACATATATACATACATACATACATACGTACGTACATACATACATACATACATACATACATACATACATACATACATACATACGTACATACATACATACATACATACGTACATACATACGTACATACATCCATACATACATACATACGTACATACATACATACATACATACATACATACGTACATACATACATACATACATACGTACATACATACATACATACATACGTACATACATACATACATACATACATACATACATAGATACATACATACATACATACATACATACATACATACATACATACGTACGTACGTACGTACGTACGTACATACGTACATACATACATACATACATACATACATACATACATACATACATACATACATACATACATACATACATACATACATACATACATACATACATACATACATACATACATACATACATACATACATACATACATACATACATACGTACGTACGTACGTACGTACGTACATACATACATACATACATACATACATACATACATACATACATACATACATACATACATACGTACATACATACATACATACATACATACATAAATACCTACATACATATTTGTCTGGCTATGGAAAAGTATAATTGCAGGTTTCAAATCAAATGCTCTCCACGCCACTGACAAGATTTCGATAACGAATTTCTTATATTTAGATAAATTTGATTTTTGTTTGTGTCAGGGATGCTGAAGAATAGACCAACCGTAAACTGCACGTGTCGTAAGAGGAAACTGATCAAGAACTGAAGAAGGCTATGGGAAATCACCTTAGAAGCCATACTATTCCCAAGCTATAAGCTACATTACTATGTGGATATGGTACAAACTTTTATACAGGGATTGACAAGTTGATCAATGGAGTGCTCATTATGAAGAATAAAAAGCAGTCTGTGAGTAGGAATACGTACCTTGTACCCGCGACTTGACAGAACACTAGAGAGAAACTTGATTTAGGCTTAAACTAGAACATAAAATAACTCGCTAACAGCAACTAATGCAATTGAACCACAAAAGTGACATCTCGACTAACCAATGAGCAGACCAAATGCGGAGGAATACATTGCCAGTAGAAAGTAGGTCATGCATAAAGCGCTCAACAGTGATCCTACGCCGCAGAGCACCAGCACAGTGTTATACAGCATCAGCCTGTTCACCCACTTATAGTCCGCCAAAAACCCAAACACCACCCTTCCTATCGTATTAGCCGCCCCCAGGAATGAGATGAGCCAGGCCGCTTTGTAGGCCTCATCCTCTGGTAGATGTAGCTGCTCCTGAGCTCGATCCGGAAGAAAGACGTAGGGAACGCAGAGTCCCACTGATGTTAGAAAGTTTGATATGATGAAGAGCAGAAAGCAGACGTCTCGCATGATGCTGCAGTCCAACAGTTTCTTAGGCGAGGATGGCAGATCAACTTCTTCGTCCTGTTTATCTTTAGAGGTAACTGAAATGGTTCTTTTGTAGAGTTCTTTGTTTGAATTATACAACGGGATGTTGGTCAGACTGGCCGGGTAGAACTTGTCCTTGCGATCTGTTAGATTTTTCGACGATGAATTTTTCAGCTGATTCTTTTCGCTATCGCCGGTGGATTCTGATTTATCTGTGACATCCTGGGTGGACATGGAACGAGGATCTGGATTTAGATCCTGTAGGGACACAGCAACTACATTGATATCCTGGGTTGAAGCAGCTTTTGTCTTCTGCTCTAACGATCCTGTTTTCTTCATCTCAATCGAAGTATTCGAATCAGTAACAACGATACCGGGAAGTTTCTTTTCCGTTTCCGCCTTTTTCAACTCCTTTTTCTTCTGCGTTCTTTCCAGGTCTTCCATTGGACGGAATACTGCGCCGCATGCGATGCAATTCAGCAGGATTCCCGTCTCGATCAGGATACTTCCCTTCCAGCCGTACTCGTCGACGAGAGCCTGTGTCAGAGGGGCGAAGACGAAGGTCCCGATTCCGGATCCGCAGACGGCGAGTCCCGTGGCGAAGGATCGGCGCTTCTCAAAGTAGAATGACACAGCGACTATGGACGGCAGGTAGGCCAGTCCGAGTCCAACACCTGGGAGTAATAATAATAATGATGATGATGATGATGATGATGATGATTATGATGAATGATGATGATGATGATGATGATGATGATGATGACGATGATGATTATGATAATAATAATAATAATAATAATAATAATAATAAATGTTTATCCTCAATTTCCTTATCCGTCGATTATCACGGACGTCAAATAATAATAGAATAGCGGACCTTATCTTTGAGTAAGCGAAATTATTACAACCCATGTACGAAACATGGACCTTAGCTTCGTATTAATTACTAATTACAGTAGTAATCACTACTAATTATAACACATACATAGTACATTAGTATTGATTAAGTAATCTCTCAATAAATCATTTAATCAGTTAATCGATTGATCAAACATTTAAACAACAAATTAGTAAATTAATTAATTAATCAATATAATTAGTTCAACAAGCTCTCATTTATACAACACAAGAAATAATAGCCGAGCAATGTAGCGGAATATTTGTAAGGTTCTGGTTTAAAATTGCAACACGATTTATTGCATATTTGCAATATAATTTTATCAGAAAGCCAACTTTTCGCGATTGAATTAAAATGACGTGAAGATCAATACAACGAGAAAGCCCTGATATGGCTTATAACTGTGATACACTTTTATAAATAGCCAGAATTAGATACTATTAGAACTACTATAAAGATAATACTTGCAGTTATCACCAATAAAGATATAAGGCTAAATCCCATAGATATAGCGCAGAAAAGGCAAATATAAGGCTAAATGCCATAGGGGGAGAGATACTGCGTAACGATTAGAGTGTTCGCCTCGGATACAAGTGGCCTGAGTTCAAAGCCTATTATTATTATTATTATTATTTATTATTATTTTTTTTTTAAGAATTTATGCCCCGGTGTAAAGAACCTGGGGTTTGATAAAAACGATTCAAGCAATTCCTGCTGAATCGCCGCCCGGCTACTTGAGGTCATCAATCGGCTTAAGAGAATTGTTGAAGCAGACTGCATTAAATCTTTGCAAAGTCATGGAAAGCCTTTGCTATTATTATTATTATTACTATTTTATTATTAATATTATTAATATTATTAATATTATTATTATTCTTATCATTATTATTATTATTATTATAAGTGTATCCACTTAGTAAAGGAGTCCTAGCATAGTGAAAAACGCTTAATAAGGGAGCCCTGAAAATAAAGGGGACAAAACCAGGGCTACCTTATTTTGGAGCATTTTTTCTATATATTTCTATTTAGAGTAGAAAGCTGAAATTTGTCAAGTTCATAGATCCAGAGGAAGCCTTTCAAATAAAAAATTATGAAGTTTGTAGCTTGAATATTAACGGAGATACAAGCAATCAGATTTTCATGAGTTTTTATGAGTTTTTATGAAAGTTTTTCTAAGGCGTACAACAGTGTCTTCTCAAAAATTTTCCGTACATTTAGTAGCAAAAAATAATTTTTTCTAAAAGATGGACCATTGCATTTTACATATAGCAAGCAGTAAGGTTGGATAATTTAGATTTAGATTTTAGCGATGTGTAAATGAAGTTTTCTAAAATCCATGAACTTATAATGATTAATAGAGTGCTACAGTCATCAATGACAACATCGAGCGCTATTGAGACAAAATCAAATCGGCGAGCAAAAGACGGTCCAAAAACGGCGCAAATTCCAAAAATCCAGAAAATCAGTCCAAAGAACAAAGTGTAGGCCAAATATTTCTAATCATAATGAGTTAAGTTATATGCATCAACATTCACTATCATTTCGCTATGTAGGTTTTTATTTGACCTAAAATCACGAGGATACCTTACATAAGAGGAGATGATGATGTAGAAGAGGTCATTAGTATAAATATACAATCAAGGCTATAGTCATTAAGCTGGAATAAATACATGTAGCAGAACTCTTGTGAGGGAATTCCTTGAAGCGAAGGTGAGAAGGCGTCAGTAATAATTTGCTAACATATGTTTAGAGAATTCAGTCAAATATCAGTGTGCCTGCAACCTTAATGGGTTAGTTTTCCCTGACGCCCTATAATCGTTAGCAGATTAGAGTAAGAGTAAAGTTGCCGCCATCAATACATGTACAGAAGTTCTAATCAGCTTACATTCAGTTGAATTCACAAGTTTAGCAGTCTCTGCTGTATAATGTAGGCTGTATGTATGACATTTCTGTTAATGAGTTGTGTGTTTACATCGATTCTGATAATATTTTTGGTATAATTTGTTTGAGTGTCAATTTTTTCATATATTTCCTTCTTAGACTAATTATCTTCCTCCTCAACCTCTGGCAAATGAATAGACTGCACTGACATTGATCTCGCTTTTTCTTCAGACAATGTATTTGCTAGGGTGTTCTGTTGCAGACTGGTGATCTTGTACTATAGTGATATTGTAGTTGTATGTTCCGTTTGAGACGTCCCTAGACATTGCCTTCGGGTGAGGAACCGAACTTTAAATCTTCATCTTCGTTGCATATATTTGTATGACTAGATAGGACCTACATGCGTGTGTAGCATATTTCAAGAGACTGCATTAGGCCTAAATAAAAATGTTTGTTAAATTACTTTTTTATTATTTAATGAATAACATGCCTTTTTAATTATTTCATTAATAAAATGACCTTTTGTTTATTATTATAAGAATAACGTGGTCTTAGTTGTCATTATCTGAATTAAGTGTACTTGGCTTCTTTATTTATAAAATTGCCTGGTCAATAATAACTTGGCTATTTTATTCAGCTTAATTTAAATCAATAATAACTTTGGATCCGCTAGCTTCAAAAATAAAGTAGCCCTATAATAAAAAAAATTCTAGACATAACTCAATAAAGAACCATATAATAACTGGCTCCTTTATTTTCTGAATGCATTGGGGCTACTTTACTCGGTCAATATCATTATTATTATTATTATTATTATTATTATTATTATTATTATTATTACTATTATTATTATTATTATTATTACTATTATTATTATTATTATTATTATTATTATTATTATTATTATTATTATTATTACTATCTGCAGAGACCGACTCAATAGAATGTATCAATAGCGCAATGGTTGGAGGTGTAGATAACGTCATGAAGTTTTAAATGACAGACTCTGAGGTGAATTGAACCCTCGTGGGTTCGAATCCCAGCCGCGCTGATCTGAGAGTAAAATCTCGGACATTCACTGGACTGGTTATACGGAAAATGGACAAAATTGCCCAACGGTTAAAACATGTGGTATTAAAAGTGATAGATATCAACATTGTTGATCATTTCACTATAATGTGTGTTATTATTACCGGATCAGTTTTATCTACCATAGTGTTATTCAGATTTACTAATCGAACGTTCATTGATTCTCCGTCTTTACACTTAACCGACGCGAAAAAAGCAGAAATAAAATGAGAGTGAATATGGTTGATAAAAATTAAATGTCATTAGAGATTTTGCTAATATTCTTTCTTCTGCATTTAAAACATTTACTAAAATCAAGTTTATGTAAGTTTCGCTTAACAGCTATACAGCTAAAACCCACAGAAAAATTCTTCGTCCAGCCTTTACCATAAGTTTTTTCTTCAATTACATTTTTGCAACCCCCATTTTGCTATATCCTATCTAGCTTTTCTATTTAGTTTCATTTCATAACTATCTTAGTCTATCTATCAGTACGAGGTCATTGGAGAGCTTCTTAATTAGAAATTTTCCGAGTCCAACCAATCTTTTCCATTTTTCTCCGTAATGGCATTAGTATACAGCAGAATATCTAGTGAAACTTAAGCATTGACATCTATAAACAGCTATCAGGCGGATATCAATATAGGCTTGAGCTGATGTCATATATACTTTGATGAAAACCGAGTGTCGGATTGTAAGCTGTAAATATTAATTACAGCGACACTGGATAGCTAACCGGTTTTAATAAGTATTTTTCGGACTTTCCATCGTACTGTGAGTGTGTCAGCATACGAGATCAAGAATATAATTATAGGAGTTAATTACATTCATTAGCTCTGCCTGAAGTTTGCTTTCGCTTGAGCAGTAACTGGCTGAGCAGCAGGTCGAATAATAATAGTATCAGAGTCGTGTTGGTAGCCCGGCAAATCTGACGCATTTTATTTCCAACACTCTATGTCTAAACATCCTTTTAGATTTCAATTAGCAAATTTGTAATTCCGCTCTAACAGAGCTCTACCGATGTATCGATAACTTATTTTAAGCCTAACGACCTGAGAGACGAACCCATGCTCAAAATAAACCAACTTCAGTTTACACTGATGGTCAAAATTTAACAGCGTATCCTAATTGTGAGTAAAAATAATCCAAATTAATTGCTGGAGCAAGAATTACGGAAAGCATGTTTCTTGTTTGTGCAATAACTCTCACAGATACAATTGTAAAAAATTGAAATAAACTGCTGTTGTGAACATACCCAACAGCAGCATTGTCAGTCAATACGGTAGCATTGAAATCATGATATTGTTTTGAATTAATATTGTAATAGGATTTTAAATTGTATGATATTTAACTATATTTGGATTGAATCATGATAAGTGATACTGTTAAAGTGATAAGTTTCATTTAACCCTGGTTCAACACTACGGTATTGAATCTGTGCTATTGGAATAAAATTATTTGTGTAGATATTTAAAAAGATATACACTCGTTAATTGAGCTCAGGGCATTCAAATGTGCCACAAATTGTTTGATAACGTAGTTCCGTTTATCATTGTAAGATGAATTCTGACCCATGTCTTATCAATTAGCTTACTGTAGAAAGTTTCGAGTTTTTACAAAATCCATAATATCCCGGCCGATTTTCTTGGTATACGTTCATTTTTTTGTATTTAGATCCATATGTACAGTATGTATGTTAATGTATGCTGAGGTATACCTATATATGCTAACATTAGGACTAATAACATTTGAGGATAAACTTAGGATTAGAGGTATCAGATGTTTACCGAATCTGAAGGTTGTTGTTGTTGTTACACTATATACTTTACTTTCCATCAAAGACTGGTGATATTAGTAGGCTGCAGTGCATTGCAGTAGCTGGTCAAAGTTCAACTGTTAACTTGTAGATCTGCTGTGAAACTTTCACGAGTTTATGGGAGAAATCATTGGTTTATATTAGCTGCTAGCAGCTGATAAGCTAACTACCACATAGGCCTACAAAAAGTGTTAGCTAGAGTAAATTCCTACAAAAAAATTATTTTTAACTTAGAGAATTCGTCAGGACTTTGGTCACGGTATTCCATTCAGTTTCACGCATTACATTTCATCAGTGCTCAATCAAAAGCCATCAAGAATTTGACCATATAATTAACAAGTTTTTCTGATATTAACTTTAGCTTAGGTTTAGTTTTGTTGACACATTCAAAAATTCTAAAAATTCTCAGGTTCTTAAAAGTCAACTTATTGAACTCCGGTCGGGAATAATTAATTAGAAATTAATTAATTAGAAATTTAGCTGCTTGAATACTATGATATACTGCAGCTGATCAAGTAATGGATTTAGAAATGTAATTGCACTTATATCATAATTATCGACATTGAAAGTCTGCATTTATATGAATTTTGAGCAAGAATTTAAAGTAATCGGTATTTAATGTAACAAACTGTGCCACTATTTTTAACATTTTTGAAAAAATGTTCTCAAAATATATTAAGAATCTGCTACGGCTTTGGAATTACTTTAAAATACTACATGTAGACCTATATGGTTGGTATCCAGAACAACAGGCCTTTAAATTGATCTATCTGGATTGTCAATTATAGAATATACATGTATGATATATATTATGCAAATAAATGTGATTATTAGTAATACTATTTATTTCAGATCATAAGTCCTACCTTTTCAAATCTTACCGATTCTTTACTTGATTAATGCTTTAATTTAATTAAACGATTGATTGGTTGATTAATTGATTGGTTAGTTGGTTGGTTGGTTGTTTTGATGGTTGGCTGATTGATTTATTTATTGATTACCGATCGTTCGATTGATTCACTCCCTCATTCACTCGCTCACTCACTCATTCATTCACTCTTTCTCTCACTCACTCTCTCACTCACTCGTTTACTAATTAATTGATTCTCTCATTTAGGCTTACCCGCAATTACACCGAAGCTGATGTACATGAAATAGATGTTTGGTGAGAAGATGCTGATGAAGAAGCCGAAGGCCGCAAGAACGGTTCCACCTATGGCCACTGTTTTACACCCGTACTTGTTGACTAGCACGCTGGCAATAGGACCTGCAAACAAATTGAAAATTTCATTACAAATTTATGGAAAGAAATGAGCCCAAAAAAGGTTGAAATAAGTTTACAGTCAGTTTACTGTTATGAAAGAATATCATGAACAATCTTGCCTGTATTTGAACCAGACACCTTCAAATCCGCAGTGGAGCATCAAGACGATCAACTAGATTGCACGCACAGATGGGTGCATTGATAGGTGATGACAATAGAATCAACTACCGCTATTCTGAGCCGGTGCGTCTCTGATGTGCTTACAGGCTACGATACTTAAGTCAAAATAGAGCAATGGAAGAGAGAGAGATTGAAAGAGTAATCTAAGTTATTTATTCATTAAGTCATACGACAGACTCCAACTGATGATCACAGAAATTTCTAAATAAAAGCTGGTAACTGATCTGCATGGATAATTGGAATAGCATGTTTTAAGATCTTCGAATAAAAGCGATTGCCATCTAGATTAAAATTTAAAATTAAGTATTGAATGAACTATTTCAAAAATTAAATTGCCACTACAAAAATCTAGTAGGACTACAATGCCAGAGACAGCTTCCAAACAGGCTGCCTGTATATAGGCTGTCTGCATATAGACCGTTTTCATAAACATGTAAGATGCCTGTATATAGGCTGTCTGCTTATAGGCTGCTTGTATAAAGGCAGTTTATACATAGGCTGCCTCTATTTAGGCTGCCTCTATATAGGCTGCCTGTAAAAGGGGCTGCCTGTATATAGGATTCATGTACATTTTTTTATAACTGATACCCCAAATTGTTTTAACAATAAAGTCGTAAGAAGTTAATCGATATTCTTGAAATTTACCGTACTTGTCCAGCAGCCAATTCCACAAAACATGGAGAAATTTCGTTTGAATATCTTTAATAACGTGAAAGTTATACTTTCGCGAATTGGTGTGGGGTCTGATAAGAAATTTCCAATACAGGATTACGGGCGTGTTACATTTTGCGTAGATTATCTCTATAAAAACACTAGCTAACACGCAGTATAAAATTTCTGGTAATGCTATTTTGAAGAGCAATCATTTCTTTTCAAAACGACGTAAAATACGCGCTGATATTTTCTTAATTGACAAAGTTATTGAACATTTTATGCATGCATAGCATGAAGGGAATAAACGAAGAAGTTATTTTAACTGTGGCGCTACAGGACGCCGCTGCAGTGGCTGTGGTGATAGCAGTTGTAGCCAGACATGCAATGCATGCATTAAAAGTTCAATAACTTAGTCAATAAGAACATATCAACACGTATTTTACGTCATTTTGAAAAGAAATGATTGCTCTTCCAATAGATTTAGCAGAAATAATGTGACGTGTTAGGTATTATTTTTATAGAGATAATTTTACGCTGCGTGTAACACGCTCGTAATCCTGTACTGGAAATTTCTTATCTGACCCCACTCTATTCACAAGACTATAACTTTCACGTTATTAAAGATGTTCAAACGAAATTTCTCTGTGCTTGGTAGAATTGGCTGCTGGTCAAGTACTGTAAATTTCAAGAACATCGGTCCACTTCTTACGACTTTATTGTTAAAACAATACAGTGTATATAGGCTGCCTGTATTTATGCTGCGTGTATATAGGCTGCCTGGTATTAGAACTGCAAGGCCTGTTGTTTACGGAAATAACAGTGCAGCTAAAGGATAAAGCAATTAAATGTGCAGATACGACCAGCCAAGCTATACGACATGCAAGTATATTATGTACATTATACAAAATTTACAACCAGCAAATGTGTAGACTCTACCACAATTACAGAAGTGTTCAGAGTTGTGTCAAAAATTACATGTGAACACTTTATGCAAGTATTATGACACTCTGTTAGAAATATTTTATGTGAAATAATGGATGATCGGTAATGCTAAAAAAGCTAAAAAAGCAAAGGTTATCGTCAGTTTCCTCACTCGAAAGCGATGTCAGTGACAGGCGAGCCCAGGATTTGAACCCTACACATACTGATCCGCGGTCGTGTATCTTACCAACGTCGCCACTGGCTCCAGCCATTGGAGACGTTGATTGAAAAACGACGCGATTGTAAAAATCTAATCAAAATGATATGAATAAGTCGAATTGAAAATAAATCGCGGGTTGTATAGCAAAATATTGTGTAAAAAAGTAGGGACTCTAATAATTGTCCTTGAATAGACTAATTTATAAGCCCATCATCTTAGACTAAGTAGGCCTAAATCAGAGTGATATATAGAATTGCTCGGTCGGCAATGTTAATCATTAACTAGTTATCTAATCTCATAAATGAAAGAGTGTTCAAAATTCAACAAGAAATAAGAGCCAATATTAAGTCACGTGATCTGATAACTGTTACAGCAAGAATGCACGTTATGCTTACACAACACGTGCAACAACAATAATATGATTAAACAACACGTGCAACAATAACAACAACAACATGCTTAAACAACACCAGCAACATGCTTAAACAACACGAGCAACAACAACATGCTTAAACAACACGAGCAACAACAACAACATGCTTAATAACATGCTTAATCAACATGAACAACAACAACATGCTTAAATAACACCGACAAAAACAACTACATGCTTAACAACAAGAACAACAACAACATGCTTAAACAACACGAGCAACAACAGCAACAACATGCTTAAACAACACGAACTACAACAACAACATGCTTGATCAACGAACCCGAGCGCCAGTATGAAATGTAAACAGTAATAATGATAGTTATAATAGTTATAATTAATAATAATAATAATAATAATAATAATATAAAAATAATAATAATAATAATAATACAGGTTTAACGTCTGTTTCTTAATTCAGGGTTGATGTCAGGGACGTCGATATAAGCGATACTCTACAACCGCATGGGTTTGACTCACTTGCTAGCCAATTAGAGTAAACTGTCGTAATGGCAAATCCGGACCGGTAAATGGATAATATTTATAGCTTCTTGTTTTACTGGTTTTTACATGATCTGCTGCAGAGAGTCCTACTTTGGATCGTTCTTATGTGCAAATGACATCATAAAAGGCATTTAATCTTTAAATTCAGTTACACAACAAACATTCAAATACCGAATTGTTTGCCTGTCATTATTATGACAATATTTCCTCAAATAGTGTATAGGCCTACTGTAATTATGTTCGTGTGTTCCATTTCGTATGTTATCTAACTGCGGTTTTCAGATTGTTTTGAAATAAACGAAGATATAAATTCAGGCAATATGAAACTTAGCACATGCACCTTTAACTCTCCGGACAGAAATCAGCCGCAACCATAAATTGTTTAAGTTGAGTTCACTTTCAGCTTTCTGTCCTACTGGTAAAAAGGGTGTTTGACCTTTTACTAACTTATAAAATACAGATAAAATTGTTACGTTGGACAGAATACTTTGTCTTCTAACAATAAACAACAAACCAATAAACAATAAACTTCTAACAATAAACCTCGTTTTTCTTACACGTGCACATCACAGGGTTAAAAAGCACGTATCGTAAACGTCATTAGCGTAAGTAGAGTATCGTATAGCGTAAGCATCTAATAAAATATTAATTGTTTTGCAAGAATATTAAAAATTTCTTAACGCATATACACTATGATCATCTCTATATATCATATCAACCGACTAATTTCAGAAAAAAAATGTGATGATGAGATTCTTTTTATGCTAAATGCAACACATTCCCATGGAATATTTTCCAAACCATTTCACTTAGATTATGCTGTGCTCTGGTAAAAGCAGCAAAGTCAATGTTAACGTTAGGTTCATCTCTCGAAGGCGATATCAGTGACAGGGGAGTCCAGGATTTGAAATTGTGCATACGATATGACATAGCTCAGTTTAATATCAGTGTTTTCGACTATTTTATATATATATATATATATATATATATATATATATAATATATATATATATATATATATATATAATATATATATAATACATATATATATAATATATATATATATATATATATATATATATATATATATATATATTGTACTCAGTCATCATCGTGTGGTGCTTTGGCGCCTGTTTGTGTAAAGTCTGCAAAAGACGTCCCTGACATTGCCTTATGGTGAAGAACCGGACATTATATTTTTATTGAATGATTGATCGATTGAATTATTGACATAGCGACATAAACTTTAAAAAGTTGAAAAATGTTTAGAAAAATCACTGAACAAAATCCAATAATTAGTATGCTATATCCGAGTTATATTTTAATCCAGTAGTCATTAATTATTATAATATTGTTATATTTTAGATATTAAACCAATAAAATTAAAATAATAAAACCCCTGCAATAAATATTTTAATGAAAAGAAGCTATAAAACGAATTGCAATATTTATTGAAATCATCTTCTTCCTTAACGTGCATATGTATGTCGCACTTGTTCAGCCATCATTTAAATATCGCCTAATGACTGCCAAATGACTGCCTAATGACTGCCTAATGACTGCCTAATGACTGTTATAAGTTGCTGTTGAACTTATTATGGTTGAGATTCCTTAAATTAGTTGTGAAATTCGGCCAACAGACAGGCTCTATTCTGCCTACAATACTAGTGATTTATCAAATAAAAACAACTATCACAATCATCATCCCTCGTATCCCATTTTAAACAGGTTCGGGATAGGAATAGACCTTCTCCAATCCTCTCTGTCCCGCATCATTCACAATAAGCCCATACCATTGCATTCATTTAAATTTTTGTAGCAATTTCTGGAGACAAGTTGCTCACCAACCGAATATCCTCTCTGATGTTGGTGTGGATTTTATTTCTATGCCGCCTATTATGACAAGTGCAGTACACGAGTGGCCTAATTTTCAACCAACCCGGACACAACACGGGGAAAATAAAAACAATACAAGTATAAAATTGAGATCATATTAAGAAAATTGTGAAACTGAAACTCACCGCATCCCCACGTGACTCCTAGCAGAAGAGATCCGATAAACCCCACCTCACTGTACGAGGCGTCGAATTCTAGTACCAAATACTTGACGTAAACACCGACAGAATAGGCCATGCCGTCTGCCAGTAGATGTATCATAAACGACCCGAATACAACCATCCAACCCCAACCCCCATCCGGTGGAGTCACTGTTAGAGTAGTAGTCGTTGGAGCACCCATACCTAGGCCGTGTAGTTTATTTCTTCACTTTCGATGCTAGAATTGCTGTAGAAAACGACTTGGTTACTTAGCTGAAATGGTACACCAAAACTGGGTATACCTTTACCAAAACTGTTATCTTTTTAAACAATGTATTTTGATAAAACGTTTACGGAATATAAGATGGTATGGCTTCAGCGTGGTGTTGTAAGGGTTAATTACTCAGAACGTTGGACTTACATTTAATTTGTTATTTGTTTCTTTTGTTGCTTGTGGTACTGAATTCTCTGAAATACAATTAAAGTTGTATTTATAGTGTGACAGCGTTAATATCGCAGAGAAATAAAAATTAAATGAAACAATAATATTAAATAGTCTCTCACTCTCTTCTCTCTGTCCGTCTCTCTGTCTGTTTCTGTCTCTCTCTTTCTATTTGACTCTGTCTCTCTCTCTCTCTCTTTCTCTCTCTGTCTCTCTCTCTCTCTCTTTCTCTCTGTTAGTGTATTATCTATTGGCTACAGCTAATAGGCCTATACTGCTACATGCTAATTAATGTACTATAACATGCTAATATACTACATGCTAATATACTACAACATGCTAATGTACTGCTACATGCTAATGTACTGCTACATGCTAATATACTGCAACATGCTAATGTACTATGACATGATAATGTACTACAACATGCTAATATACTATAACATACTAATGTACTGCTACATGCTAATGTACTACAACATGCTAATGTACTATGACATGCTAATGTACTACAACATGCTAATGTACTGCTACATGCTAATTTTTGCTATATGCTAATGTCTCAATTAAAAACTACCAATACCCAGCGAACCTTTCTTTAATGTTGTAGTAACTTATTAAGTACTGCAAACCGATAAGTCAATGACACTGTTTATTATACTTATTTATTACTTTACACTATTAATGTGCTGCTACATGCTAATGTACCCTATAGAATCTCTACCGCTATCCAGCGAACCTTTCTTTAATGTTGCAGTATGTCGTTTTTTAATACTGCTAACCGATAAGTCAATGACATTGTTTACTATACTTTTTATTACTTTACACTACTAATGACCATCATTCTATTCTCTCTATTTTCGTTAGCACTAATAGACATACATGGCATATTGCTCAGTAGGCGGTGTATTAATGGCAGTAGCAGCTAGCCCGGCCGTTTGACTTGGAAACTTTTAAGCGACTGTTAATAGTAACTGTGTAGATATACCTTTATATATTTACCACATGCTGGTAGACCCTAGATAACACCATAGCGTGATAATACAGCACGTGAGAAACTGATTTATAAGGGTCAAAACAAGTTAGCCTGAAGGTTAAAGCAGAGAGTGAATGAATGTGGTCAAATTATTTAATTGCAAAGATTATAAAATTCTTTTGCTTGTGAGCTCCAGTATCTTCTATTTGATTGCCCACATCAATAATCCTAGAGATATTTAAAAACCACATCACAATTTAGACTAAAATTACATTAGCCTCCCTATTTCATTTGGTAGAGTTCTAACCAATATTGATAATTCTATTTATTAGCTGAATGCAGCTGATGCCATTTAGAGAGGTAAGCGAGACCAAGATCTGTTGTTTTATGGTTTCAGCACCCAAGACAATGACTGTCGTTTTAGGGCCTTGGCACCCACAAAGGACTCACGTATTCACGTTGCAGCCTTTAGATGTGTTAGAATACCAGTGAGCTGAGAGGGTTAGACCCACCTCCCATTTTCTGCCTATGTTAATATTCGAGAAAATAAAACGCATCAAAGTGGGTTCTAAGATACCATATAAACTAATTATGTTATATTGAGGAACTAATTATTAAAGGCCATTGGTGAACGATTAGTTTAGCACAGGGTTGTAGGCCCTATTTATTAAATTTTCCATGGGGGGGGTTGGGGGTTGAAGGCATAGAATGGGTCATTAGGGCTTTGTCAAAGATCGATGAGGTAAAAATCGCGGGGTTAAAACTTCAGCATGGAGGTCACAAAACTTCCAAGGGTACCGAACCCCCTCAACTCCCATAGCAAATAAAACACAAAGTTTAGCACGAATTGTGTATAAATTTACATTCAGCTTTCCGATTACATCATTTCGAGTCTCAAGAGAAGAAGCGTATATATAATAAGCAAGTAGAAGAAGAAGAAGAAGAAGAAGAAGAAGCAGAACAAGAAGAAGAAAAAGAAGAAAAAGAAGAAGCGTAAGACATAATTTAATTTTAGCACATATATTCCAGCTCACCAGATGTAGCCTATTTGGGTATCTTCGGTCACTAAGGCTAAATTAGTACTGCAACTAAATTATTGATTCAGCGTAGATTTTAGATAGTGCTAGGCTCAGGGGCGTCTCCCCCTTGACCTATGACGCTAAACGCAATTTAGTGGGGTGTCTTACTCACGGTATCCCATAATTTTATATTTTCAGGTACCCCAGAAGAATTTTGTGACACAAACTGCGTCAGCGCTTATATGGCAAAGACGCCTCAGCTAGGCATATGCAATATGCATGTACCTATAGATCTTTAATCTACTCATCGTCATCATTATCATCATCGTCGTCGTCTTCCATTGCATATATAAAATCTACGCTGAATCAATAATTTAGTTGCAAGTCCCGTTTAGCTAGAAGCGAAAATTAATAAGATTAGTTAAATAGTAAGAACTTATGAGGTCTTTAAAATTTGACAAATTTTGTTATATTTTCTACGCCCATTTAAATAAAATTCTGAATTTAAATAACCACCCTTCGGCGGCTACGCCAGTCTAAGCCGTACATTACAGACCCGTATAACTACTCTATGACAGGTCTGATTTATTTTAATAACTTTCTGTCTTCATTTATAGCCGCTCTGAGTTGGCGATCAATCAATAAAATAATTTGATTACACAATGTCTTACAAACGTTACGTAAACCCTAACTGTCTTGATAATTTCTAATCTAGACTAAAATGCAGAGATTAGGCCTACTGCTGATATAGTCTGAATTGCCAATTGATTGGCCACCATAATCACCATGACAAACGTAAATTCATTCAGGCTAGATATGGTTCGAGTACGGTCTAAGATATGACAAAATACCGAAGGATTAATGCAAAATAATTTACTAAATTATGTATATTAGCCAAATTTTAGCATGCTTTACGTATGTGACAGTAAATAATATACTGTCACATTTTCGTTGCCAGGGTTTTATATATGTTATGCTGATTTTACGTGAATATACTGCACATTAGTTAACTCATCCTGTAGAAAATATTATCAAACTATTTAGAGTGTCCGCCAGTCGTATTATTATGAACCTATAATTAATTCGTAATTTCGTATAAAACTGTAGTTATTGGCTTTTTTTAAATTTTACGGTGCAAAATAAAATGTGCATCGGCCGGGAATCGAACCCGGGCCGCCCGCGTGGCAGGCGAGCATTCTACCACTGAACCACCGATGCTTCCTCGTTTTAAGCTTCATGAAGCTGAATGGGTTCATTATTTCCACGTACGAACATACCAAGTTAAATCACTTGAAAATATTGTAAAATTTGCATCGGCCGGGAATCGAACCCGGGCCGCCCGCGTGGCAGGCGAGCATTCTACCACTGAACCACCGATGCTAACACCATAGTGACTGGCGTAATTTGATCACCATTACAAGGCAACTAGCCAGTAGACACCCTATACTATAGACCTTTGCGAAACTCAAAAATTCCAACCAATAGGAAGCAAGTGACTTGACCTAGATCTATCTTCGTTTCTGGGTCAGTTCAGGTAGCGTCATGCACCCAAGAAAGTCACACAATTCTTGATATAATATTCTTAAAATATGTTCTGAAATCATGAAATTTGGAAACCAAATCTTTGAAAGTTGAAATGATAGTCATATAGATATGTTATCTAATTTAATTGAATGAAATTTAATGCACCTAAAACCTTGCAATTAAATCTAATTTTGCAAAACTTCCGTACTTAAATAACTGAATGAATAGGCCTATACTCTATTACTCTGTGCATGTAATCTACTTTGATATTGCATAAAAAATTAAGAAGGGGCTTTTCTTATCATTTCTAATGTTATCTAAATATCACTATCGAATACGAGCAGTTTAAAGGTCTTAAACGTCTTAAGGTTATTTTAGGTTCTACACCGTATAAAGTAATAAAACTAGATTATTATGGTGCTCAGATGATTTCCTTTTCCCTACGATTTCTTTTGCATTATATATCTTAAAAATGCTGAAATTTAGTTAATTTTCGTCGGAAATGATTCAAAATGACATTGACTTAAATTGAAAAAATTAAATTGCATATTGTTACAGTGCTATATTGTCGTCCATGGCCGCATCGCCCACTATTGAGATATATCCAAGCCGATGAGAAAAATTAAATATTTAACATTTCATACGATTTTAATTGAGCGTAAATTATACGGCGTCAAAATATTATTCTGTATTTTAAAAAATCTTATTCTGGAATGACCCATAACAGGAAAAAGAAATGAATGCGGTGATGGCGAGATGACATGGTGCTAACGCTAAACTTTGACGGGCGTAATTACATGTAGGCTACTTGTTTAATAAGATGTATTAATGACGGTTAATTGTAGTATAATCATATTTATATACCGTTGAATATATTTAATGCTTTTAGCAGAAGTACAGAATAATCACAATTAATCTGATAATAGTAACTGTATAGTCTATGATTATTATATGCAACAGTTAAATAAATAAATATATTTAACTTTGCAAATTTAAGGATTTTTCCTTAAAAATTAACTTATTAAAGTTTTAAAGGGGAACAATCGGACCTTCAGGGAAACCACATGAACATTATTTCAGAGTTAAAGAGGCCTTAGGCCTATGGCCTTTTGACTAATAATTTATACTTAACTTATTATAAGTTTTGCATAAACCCTTCCGTCATTTTATGCTTTAGAATATGAACGTAGCCTTCAGTAACAAAATTCAGCCTCGCGCTGAGGGTCTGTCGTCGCAGTTTTACTAGAGTGCATATTAAATAGAGTATTCCAGCCCAATAAATCGATTATATTCACAGGTTAGACAGTTATAAATGTATAAGAAATAGGAAGAAGAGATGGATAGGACACATTCTAAGGGGGGGAGGTCTATTAAAAGAGGTCATAGAAGGGAAAAAGAGGCAGGGGCAGGCCGAGATTAAGTATGTTAGATGATTCAAAGACCCACTCATATGTGGAAATAAATAGAAATAGGAAGGCGGAAGACAGAGTGGAGGCGTTATGTACCATGTACCTGCTAGTAGGCAGTGCACTAAGAGAGAGAGAGAGAGAGAGAGAGAGAGAGAGAGAGAGAGAGAGAGAGAGAGATTGTATTTGATATTTGTATTATTTTATATTTTTATATTTTGTATTTTATGATATACATTTATCGTGTACAAGTAAAAATTAGCGCCGGTTCTCGATTGACGGGGGGGGGGGGGGAAGGGAGATATGGATCACTACTCAACGATGATGTCCCTTCCAATACCAAATCATTAGAAAACGTCCCTGACATCATCCTTGTATGAGGAAACGGACATCAAACCTTTATTATTATTATTATTATTATTACCAAGTAAACGTATAGGCCCTACTCATATATTAGTAACGTATACTCGCATATATCAGTAATCAACTGCTAATTGACAATCAGTGGTTAAAATTGGGGGGGGGCGTAGCTCCACTAGCTCTCATTTTTTCGGAGATGCGTTTCCCTGCTAGGGGCCCATACTAGATAATAGGAGATTTGTAAATACATTACAGGGAGCCAAAATATATGTCCCTTCTCCTATAGCTCTCAATTCTCACTTTAACCACTGATGAGAATTATTGTAATAGGCCTATAGTATTAGGCTGGACATATGAATTTAGATTGTAAATATGAATATGTGCCTTGGGCCTCCTGTCTGCAGTTGTAGGTCATTTAAACAAAAGAAAGAACACTTCAGGTAGTATTATATATATCTAATTGTACTTCGAAGGCTTAGCTGATCCATTTCAAATTCTTCAGTCAGAACTTGGAAATTCACTACAGATGGCGCATGTTTATTTTGCGCTGTAGTAAATCAACTGACTCGAGAAGATATCGAAGCAAACGTTCAACGTGAAGGTTTCGTGGTGTAATGGCTAGCACTTTGGACTCTGAATCCAACAATCCGAGTTCGAATCTCGGCGAGACCTTAATTTTATGCTTTCGTATTCTACCAAATTAGATGAAATATTTTACTAAAATATCTTTAAAAGTAGAGTCTTTGGTCTAATTATTGGTGTTTGTATGCAATTTACCACCTAGTAAACGATCTTTAAGTATTTATCTGTTACTTTGTCATCTCTCTCTCTCTTTCTCTTTCTTTCTCTCTCTCTCTCTCTCTCTCTATCTCTATCTCTCTCTCTTTCTAAATGTTTCTATCTTTCTTTAAGTGTTCTGCCAAGTGACAGGTCCAACGTAAATATTCCGCACTAACAATAACCCAGTCATATAATCCATATTAACCGGTTCATTTCTTCATAACAGGCTACTCCTTATCGATAATTAAATGTGGCCTATAGCTTGGGAATAATCGCTTCTAAAATGATTTCCTTTTCCTTCCTAAGTTCTTACTTCTTGCTTAGCACCTCTTACGACACGTGCAGCTAACGGTTCGTGCATTCTTCAGTGGCTCGGAAACTGCAATGGTTAACTTGTCATATATTGAAAAATTTATTTTAAAATTATAACTGAAAACTGCTGAAGCTTTCTAAGTAGTAGATCGATAGTTGGCTGATATTTCGCTTGAAAATTAAGCAATGCCTTTTAAAGTAAAACATGTTCTATACCTGAAAGAACACAGAATGATCAAAGTTCTGAAAGTAGAATAAATCATTCATTTGAGTTAATAAAAAGTAAGGTATACTCTTTTTAAGAACTTCCGAGAATTTGAAAACCTTAGAGATCGATTTTTTATATATGGTTGGTAAAACCGTAGTTAGGCCTATAATTATTCATTAGTATCTTACTAAAAAATGAATATTTATCTTAGAAAAGTGTTTTAGAATATACAGGAATGTACAGCTGCAGTCACAAACACGTAAAGCCTTTTTACGGTAGAATTTATCAGGTGAATTAGGATAAGAGTTAAAATTAGTTCACTGGACAATTTGTTATTGGGTGGAAGAGAGGATCTGATACTGTATCATAGTAAATCGTAACCACTCTCTTTTATTCATGCCTTATTATCTTCTCTCCTTTTCGACGTTTTCTGTGAAGATTTGGCGGCAGATTTCTTGCCCATGGCAGTGGCTTCGGGGGTGATTTCCTCCCTGGAACAACGCTGAATAGCGAATATAGGGAAGAGCATTGCGCCACTGATGAACACACAGGCGCCCATCAAATAGAACGAGTTGTCATAGTCCTTCGTGGTGTCGTATACTGCTCCTGTAGGATGAGAAGTGTTTACTGATGTTTAGCATAATACTGGGTCAGAAAGTACAATACTGGGTCAGAATGTACAATACTGGGTCAGAAAGTACAATACTGGGTCAGAAAGTACAATACTGGGTCAGAAAGTACAAATGCTTGTTTAAGACCCACAAAACTAGGCTAAACTAACATACAATACTAATTCTTATAATAATAATAATAATAATAATAATAACAATAATAATAATAATAATAACAAAATATATAACATACAAATATGCAAATATATATTAACATATATAATTTAAAACGAATTAAAATAAAGCAACAACTTATGAGTATAATTAGTAAGAAAGAAAGATAAATAGACATCTTTATATGTATATTTATGCGAACTAATGAAAACTCAGAGTAAATATTGCCAAAGAGTACTAAAAAAGTTAAATGATATGTCTGAAGTTTAGTTCGGTTTAAATTAAATATGAATAAACTTTATTGAAGTAGTTTTTTGGATAATAATAAAAATGTTCTATTACTAACCAGCTAACGGTGGGCCTGCCACACCTCCGATACCTTGAAATAGTAGAACTAAGCCGAATGCATTCGACAATTTATCAATTCCAAGAAGATCGACAATGACTATGGGAGTCATGCAAATGTAAATACCTGAAGAAAACCAAGTAATTTGACGTAAATGTTTTTATATTTTACTTGGTTTATCGGTAAACTAAAAGTTAGTGTTATATAGCGTCTTAGCCTTCCATCCGTCTCTCCCTCTCTCTCCCTCATTCCCTCTTTACAACTTCTCTCTCTCTCTCCCTCTCTCTCTCTACCACTTTCGCTGTCTTACTGTACTCTCCTACCACTTTTTCTCTTTCTCTCACTCTCTCTCTCTTTCTTTCTCTCTCTCTCTCTCTGTCTTTCTTTCTTTCTCACTCTCTCTCTCTATCTCTCTTTCTTTCTCTCTCTCTCTCTCTCTGTCTCTCTCTCTCTCCCTCTGTCTCTCTCTCTACCACTTTCGCTGTCTTACTGTACTCTCCTACCACTTTTTCTCTTTCTCTCACTCTCTCTCTCTCTCTCTCTCTCTCTCTTTCTTTCTTTCTCACTCTCTCTCTCTATCTTTCTTTCTTTCTCTCTCTCTCTCTCTCTCTCTCTGTCTCTCTCTCTCTCTCTCTCTCTCTCTCTCTCTCTGTCTCTCTCTCTCTCCCTCTCCCTCTCTCTCTCTACCACTTTCGCTTTCGCTGTCTTACTGTACTCTCCTACCACTTTCTCTCTTTCTCTCTCTCTCTCTCTCTCTCTCTATTGCTGTCTTTGTCTCCGTCTCTGTCTCTAATGATCATGATTGATCATTAATAGCAAGATTGACTCTGCGATTGGCTTATTTAACGTAATTATAGCCTGAGTTTAAAATTGACTTCTAAAGTCCTAATATATTTCTAAGCTGTCATATAATAAAATTACAGAATATAGTTTATTCGAACGATAGTCACATGAAGTGATGTCAAATGAAAATAAAGCCGGAATGAAGAATCTTGAAATTGCAATCTAATTAACACATTAAAACTTACATGTACATTATTTAACACATTAAGCTTATTCATTTAAGTAAATGATTTTATTAATTGAATTGAATTAATTTAATATAACTTAATTTAATTTAACTATTTTTTTGTAACTTGATTCACAAAAACAACAAGACCAACCCATCAGCAATCCAAACAGTGCCGCATAGCTTGCTAGTAGCACATAGGTGCTGCAGAAGATTGTAAGCACCGAGAAAACACCACACAGCACAAGGACGCTGTTGTAGAGAGCCAGTCTGTTTACCCATTTGAAATCCGCCAGAAATCCAAACACAACCCTACCCAACATATTCGCGATTCCGATAATTGAAATCAGAAATGACCCTTGACCCCTGCTGACGCCTAGCTGGCTAGTTGCTCTATCCTGGAGGAAAATATACGGAACTCCAAGGCCGATGGAAGTCAAGAGATTGGATACCGCAAAGAGAAGGAATGAAATGTCACAGAGAAGTCCGCAATCCATAAGCTTTCTTACACCTTCCGACGAGATTCCCAGAAAATTAAACAAGCAACATTCCTGCTGGACTGCTTTCTTTACACTAGGCGTCTCTGATGGAATGGAAAGGACGCTCTTTCGGTACTGATCCGGATTAGATTTGTACAGAGGAATGTTTGCCAGACTGCCACGGTAGAAGATGTCCTTCCTGTCCATGGGATTGATGCTGCGACGTGACGTTGAAGATGAGATGCTTCTCGTCGACATAATTCTGGATCCCATGTTGACGCTTCGAGAGGATCTGGAACGCTTTGAATCGCTCAGATTTCTAAAGAAAGCCCCCGCATCTTGGCATACCCCAAGATTCTTCATCGGAGACCCAGTGTCTGAGCTTACCCCTAGGGCCGTCAAACTAGCCCCGGCTGTATTAACAACAGGCCCCGTTATGTTATCAACAGACCCCGTTGAGTTAACAACAGGCCCCGTTGTGTTATCAACTGGCCCCGTTGGTTCGACTATTTGAAAACTAATCCGTGACGTTGACAGAACCCTAGTCTGTTCAGTGACTCCTTGATGTGGCTCACTTTGGGCGTCGATTTGGGCGTCAGTTTGTTCGTTTATTTTTGTCTCAGAGGAAGCCGCAGCTATTCCTCTTTCCCCACAGATCGACGAAGTCAATCTACTCTCAGAAACCTCCTGATCCTCCCCTATAGTAGAACAGCCTCCAACCAGCTGCCCCTCGTCCAATCCACTCTTGTCACACTCACTCGTGTCTACGAAAATCAGCGGAATCTGAAGTTTACTCGACACAGGTGGCGTCGGTCTAGTTGGTCTATTGATAGAAAGTCTGCTGGTGGACAGTTTTGTACAGGATTGCCTGATCTCTGTAGAGAGAAGCTGAGGAGAGCGAGCGAAAGCCAGAGAGTTGCTGCTGGCTCCCAGAGACGACCTCGCTCCAGGTGGAATCTGTCCCAGACGCATATTACTTCCGCTATAACTTCTCGTACTTCTACAAACAGAAACGGTTGCCTTCGATTCGACATCAGATAGGTTCGCGATGTCATCTTCGATTGGATCGAGAACGGAAAGCGGGCGGAATATCGCCCCACAGATGAAGCAGTTCAGAAGAAGACCGGTCTCTATGAGCAGGCTTCCCTGCCAGCCGTACTCCTCCACAAGGGCCTGGGTCAAAGGGGCGAAGACGAACGTGCCCACCCCTGACCCGCACACGGCCAGGCCCGTCGCTAGTGATCTCCTCTTCTCAAAGTAGAACGAGACGGCTACGATAGCAGGCAGGTATATCATGCCCAATCCAAGACCTAGAAGGAGTAGTAATATTAATAGTCTCTCTCTCTATTTCTGTCTCTCTCTGTCTCTCTCTCCCTCTCTCTCTCTCCCTCTCTCTCTCCCTCTCTCTCTCTCTTAGTTCACTACCTATAGGCAGGTCCGTGTTATATAACGCCACCACGCTTCTATGTTTTCCGTTATCATCTTCGTTACAACATACGAGTAGAAATTTAAATAATCTAACATTCCTAATCAATCATAATTACCAACGACTACTACTTATTCCTGGCTGATAAAATTCCAAACCCGAGTTTTTCGACTATTTTCTGTTCCAAAAGTATTGGAATGACTTAGCGTGAACTGGATTTGAACCCGGCATCTACAGACTCATCCCGAGCCTGTGAAGCAGAAGACTCTCTTCTATAAGTAGCTTTTCTTTTCTGACGGGCAGAAAACTGGCAATACTGGTAATTAATGACCAATGAATTAGTTGTTAGTGATGCTACTATTACCTTTTTATATCATATTTAATTAGAACTTTTACACTGAATAGCATAGCATAATTAAGATAACCAGAAATTGCCGATGACAAAAAAATTTAACATTAAAAATTAGTAAATAATTTAATGTACTGATTTAAAGACAATGATTTAAGGGACTTTATTTACTTGTCAAAATTAAATTATTATTATTAAACAAATGCTAGTTATATATTTATCATTTCTTTACTTTTAGTATTACTTTATATTCATTATATAGTTAATTTTAAATAATTTATTTATCACGTTAATTTTTAAAGTTCATTCATTACATTACATTTTAAGTCACAATTAAAGCTAAAATATAGTCAGGTATTTCTCAATTCTACGTGAAATACTAACCGGCTACCACACCAAAGCTGACATACATAAAGTAGATGGAGGGGGCGAAGGTACTCGAGATGAACCCCGCCCCGGCCACTACTGTGCCCCCGATAGCTACCCTCCTACACCCAAACTTGTTCACCAGTACGCTGGATATTGGACCTGACAGAATTCATCGATCAATCAATCAATACATCAGTCAATAAATGAATTAATATGAATTTAAAGTTCAATTCTTCACCATAGGGCAATAACTAGCATGCTGGATATACATTTAGGACCTGACAGAATTCATTAATCAGTCAGTAAATCAGTCAATAAATTAATTAATAGGAATTTAACGTCCAGTTCCTCGCCATATGGCAATGTCAGGGACGTATCGACTATAGTCTGCATCAACAGATGCCAAGCAGCATACGATGACGACTGAGTATACAAATACCACAAGAACAAATTAAACGATCGATCTAAGATAGTCTATCAGACCAATAAAGCGATCGATCTAAGTAACAATCATCAGTCGTTCAGAAAATTATTATGAGAAACTCCACCTTTTGTACTTAAAATATCATAACAGTTTTGTTGCTACTCTGACTGTTAAAGTTAGATAAACAAATCAATCGTTTATGATATATATATATATATATATATATATATATATATATATATATATATATATATATATATATTGTATATCGCATAAGTTATAAATAACGCTAAGCAATATTATTCCACGGCAACAGCTGTTTAGTGCCGCTGTCATCAGGTCAAACACAAAACCAAGCAGTAGGGATTAAGGAACCAAAACTTAGCCGTTAAGCAAAAAGCAATCGACCAAAAGTGGCGCAAACGCGATATCAAAAACCAGCCAAGATATTATTAATACAAATCTTACCGGAACCCCACGTGACCCCGAGGAGCAGGGATCCCAGGAACCCCACCTCACTGTAGGACGCGTTGAAGTGATCGATCAGACACTCTACGTACACTCCAAATGAGTAGGCCATTCCGTCACAAAGAACATGGACCAGGAACGTTCCTAACACGACAACCCAACCCCATCCGCCGTCTGGAGCCTGAATCCCGGGCTTTTCCACCGCTTCCTCTTTCTGGGATTGATCTAGTAGATCTATGACTGCCTCCTGGTCTTTGTTGGCCGGATTCTTGCCTTTAGAACTTTCAGAATCTATTTCCAGACCCATGCTACTGTGCGGAAAGTTTAAGGGGTGATGGCCCAAGGGGAAACTCGATGTTTGTTAATTATTAAAATTGCAAAACTGTCTAAGTTTCGGTTTGCTTTTTCAGTTGAGAGTTTAGGAAAATCTCTATGAAAACTGAGTAATTCTGTAATATACATGTACATTTATAAACTTTATAAATGCTTAGGATTACCACAGTTTTTATTTCTTAAATATTTTCTTTAAATTAAACCCCAGTAATCTAAGCTTAATATAGAATGCGGACTTTATATCACTACAATTAAAATATGGACTGGACTCAAGCGATTCAAAATTTCGGGTTTATTTCAATACAAGGAATGCGTTTAATGTATTTCTAGCTGCTAATAGGTCGACTTATCCAATATATTCAATTTCGAAATTATTTAATGAGCCCTTAGGCCGGCCTATTCGACTATTAAGATATACATTTATAATCTAGCAAGTTAGATTAGATATTTATCAAACTTGTTATCATTTCATGCTTTATAATCGAGAATGCGATTGCCACTGTCAGTCGCCACACTGGTTGGAGCCAGTGACGACGCCAGTAAGACACTTGACCGTGGATCAGTATGTGCGGGGTTCAAATCCTGGGCTCGCCGTCATTCTCATCGATTTCTAGTGAGGAAAGTGACGCTAACATTAGCTTTTTACCATTTCTATTGTTTTCAAAAATATGGCGAAAGTCTAGAAAGATTCTGTTTGATTCTGATTGAATCTACTGATTGAATCACTCATTCGATCATTTATTTAATCATTCGCTCACTGGCTGGAGCCAGTGGCAATGTCAGTAAGATATTCGACTGCGGATCAGTATGTATGGGGTTCAAATCCAGGGTTCGCCAGTAACTGACATCGCTTTCGAATGATGAAACTGACATTAACATTAGCTTTTTAGTTTTTTACCATTTCTATTGTTTTCAAAAGTATCGCGAAAGTCTACGACTAAGGTCTAGAAAGATTCTGATTGAATCTGAATGAGTCTACTGATTGAATTACTCATTCGATCATTTATCACATCAACTATTGAAACCATCAAATAAAGTAGGAAGAAATGAGAAATGTTGATTGAACGTAACACAGGCCGAGGAGGTGCTCACGTAGACATATTCCGAATTAGATTAGTGAAAATAAATAGAAAACTACAAGTGAGAATATTTGATGAACTCTCAGTGACAAAGTGAACAGGTAATTAAGAAAGGGGAAAATGTGTAAAATACCACAAATCAGTTTAAACTAACCACAGCTAAAATCAGTTTCTTAAAAATTAATGTAGGCTAAGTCAGCTTCACATAGGCCACTGTAGAAGTAGTTATAGAACTAGCATTACTAATATACTACGAGATAAGTAGTTCCACATTTTTTACACATCTGATTTTGAAATGATACCTTTCGGCATTATATCTAGAAGAAGTGTTATATAACGCAACACTATTGTTTAGTCCTATATAAAGGTACACATTGAGTACAAGGCAAACCATTCTAATTGTTCATTACTTTACAATAGATATATAAATCATATTTAAGTTGACCTAGTACAAGAGTTTCAACATCCTGAACCATAATTCTTTCAGAATAATTAAGATCACTCAAACCGTAAAGAAATTTTGTAAATATTTGTAATATACATGTATATAAATCAGGATAATAAACAAATGCGATGCAAGCTTTCAAAAATAAAGTCGTATCTTTTGATCTGAAGTAGTTCAATATCATAGCCGGTTTTTCATAACTCAGTTACACATGAATTTAATATGTGAGAAGAAAGAACATGATAAAAATCACCCACTCTTCAACGTTAAACGATGTTCTAGAATTAAGCTAGCAAGTTTATACGCGTATTCCTACTCTGTCGAATGGACAAAACTTGACATTTATTTCCTGCAAAATTCAATTGTCATCCCATAGACCCTGCTTGGATTGAATTAAGTGATTTCTGGAGAGCGAAATAATCGGAGTACGACTTGATATTAACAAAGAATTTGGCATCGCCGGCAACGAGGAACATGGTGCAAAGGTCAGGGAAACAGAAATTAATATGAAAGCCATTAATGTAGATCAGAAAAAAATTTGACCCAGAATACTACCTGTGGGGTGGTAGTACTGCTCCTAGGGGACCAGTTAGGGTAAAAATTGTTCAGTGTAACGTTTGAAATATTTCAGTCAAAAAAGAGGAGAAACCACGTAAAAGTTTTCGTTTACATCATAATTTTGCAACTTAAAAAATAGTTTATAATAGGCAATGCTATCAAATGCTTTCAAAAAACCGATGTTGACAGGGTCTACTTTTTTCAACCTTTTTCTTAGTTTATCATAAACAGCAAATCAGGCATAATTAAGTAGAAATAATTAAAACTTGATGTCCGTACCCAAACGTTATTGTCAGATACTGACATCATGCCTTTGATGAGGAAACGGACGTTATACGTTTATTATTAGTACTATACATAATGCCCCATAATCGCTTCATTCATATTGTTTTATTGCCTGCTATATACTGCCTTATTGCCTAATATATATTGACCAATTGCCTGAAATAAAATATTTGTGCCTTATTGCTTGATATATATTGCCTTGCTATCAGATATACACGTATATTGACTTATTGTAAGATATACTGTATGTGCATATTACCTTATTGCCTGATGCATATTGTCTCAATGCCTGACATCCTATTGACTGGTATTTCAGAGAAATATGTTTCGTATAGTTCAATAGCTTAGTTATTGCTCCTCATCGTTCTGCTTAGTGTTTTTATTGCTCGATATTGTCATGATGTGATAATTTTGTTAATTTTTACCTTTACATTTTTACCTTCTACTTAGTTTGTTACCTATTGGTAACATTCGTTTGGTGCTGTCATTGTTGTTGCTACATCGGATTTTATTAAGAGCAATGCAAAGGTTTTTGTAAGTTATGAGGGTTTAATTCTCGTTTCTACATGTACATTATATTAGAAAACTGATTTAAACCATCGGTTTCAAATGATAAAAAATTAACAACTGTCTAGTTTAAAACTAAATTAATTTAAAACATTTAACATAAAGCCTTAAAAATATATTAAGGTTGAAAGTATACGCCTTATGCCATGTATAAATTCCAATGTTAGAATTTTTATAAAATCTAAAAATTAATAACTTTACCCGTAACACATTGGATACTATTAACAAATACTCTTCGACCAATAATTCGCATTTTTATATTCAGGCATTTGTGCTGACGAAGGCCTTTGAAGAACCCCGCACTTCAACTGTCATAAACACTGCTTTATTCCGCTGGAATAATTCAAACGAAGTGTCAAGTGCTCCAGTCGAATGGTATCGCAAATGCACAAATGTTTTATGATAAACGTGCAAAGATTACATAAAGGATATTCTAAAGTATAAAAAATCGTTAATAAAAAGTTGCAGAGAACAATACATTGCATCCAGCGATGGAACCTGATGATAAAGCTAAGGTTAACGTCAGTTTCCTCATTCGAAAGTGATGTCAGTGACAGGCGAGCCCAGGATTGGGCTCGTCCGTCACTGACATCGCTGATGTGGGTTCATCGCTTCATGTTTTGGTATCATCGCACATCGCATGATGTGGGTTTAACGTCAATGTCAGTAGCCTGGTCTTGTCTTTAAAGCGGAAGCTTGAAGAGAAGACTTCGACTGAACTCACTGGAGAGAGAATATCATTTTCTTAGGTTAAATTAATTTAGTATTTTTTAATTCAATTAACTTAATTAACGACCCTACATTTATAAATTTCTATCTTTGAGACTTTGTCTTTGGTCTCTGAGCCTACTTAACAAGCTCCTCGAGGGGAGTTTTATAAATATGATAAGCAGCTGCTTGACTGATTGAAGAAATTTAAAATCAAGAATAACAGGAACTTTTAAAGTAGTCTTAAAGACCGTTTTCTATCATTAAACTACCGCGGAAATCGTTACAAACAAAAATCGTTACAGACTAAACTCTGCGCAGAATACGCTCATTTGGACGGCTTATTAGGTCAACGTCCCTAGGTTATAATTATAGAGTCAAAAACTATACTAGCCTACAAGACTAGTTATAATTAGCACAGTGTTCAGACTAAGACAATTCTAAATGATCGTTGTAACGACTGATAAATTATTAAACTAAGATCAACTTTTACTGTCACCACATGACATATATGCATATTCAATTACTATTCAAAACTATAAACAGCATCTTTCAACTTCTCAACCAGTCGATCTGCACGTGAATGATGTAAGTTTAAAAATTTCCATAATAATTTCTGCCAAAATAGAGATCAAACGCCCAGCCGACACTAAAATAGCTTCGCTTTGAAGAGTTGATAGTGTACAATTATAAGACGTTGTATATATTTACCTTGCTACTCTTCAAACTCTTCTCTCTGTCCATTCATGTCAATTTAATGCATAACTTTACACCTATTGGTGTAATTAAATTTATAAGTAGCCATCAACTTGTTTATTAACGAACACCTTTATTTTAAGCTTGGAATGAAATTAAATATCTTATATCGCCGTTCAATGGTCGATGTACTTCTTGGTAATATGACACGTGAGATTCTTATAAACTGTTACGTAACACTCGTGCAATATGGCTTCGGTTCTATGCGACATCAATACTACAACAAAAATAGATCGCTGATATTGTATATCAGCGATTTATTTCCTAGGATTTAGCATAAGGTGGATTATATATATATGATAATGGCCTAGTGGCCCTAAGGTTCTATAAGCGTTTTTTTAAATATCACTTATAGGCCTACGTTAAATATCTATCAATAGTAACAGGTATTCTAGTGAAATGATCAACATAGTTGCTATCTATCACTCTTTATGTCCCATGTATAAACCGTTAAGCCATTTAACGTTTAGTCCATTTTCAGTCCTGTGAATTTAAGAGATTTTACTCTCAGATCAGCGCGTCCGAAAATCGAACCCACGAAGGTTCAATTCGCCCCAGGATTTGTCATTTAAAACTTCATGACGTTGCAATACTCTCTTTATACTACGCTATAGAGACATTCAATCATTTTTCAATAATTGATAAAGCTAAAAGCTAATGTTAACGTCAATTTCCTTACTCGAAAGCGATGTCAGTTACGGGTTAGCCCAGGATTTTAACCTTGCACATACTGATCCGCGATCGAATATCTTACCGACATCGCCAATGGATCCAGCCATTTTTACAGATACATTCTATAGTGTCATATAGTACCACATATAGATATGTTCTATAGTATCATATAGTACCTTATAGTACCATATACAGATACATTCCATAGTATAATATAGTACCATATAGTACCATATGCAGATATATTCTATAGTACCAAGAGAATCTGATAAGAAACCAGTTATCAGCAGATCTTCTATATTTTCATAACATAGTTATCATCATGTCAAAATATACTCCAAGAAACTTAAATACATAATGGCAATTGTACACTGCAGCCGTAACACTAAGCATTTAAAGACAAGCAAAATAATGGCAGAAAAATAGACGGTAAAACGGCAGCTAGTTAAACATTACTTATAGTAAATGAAGTAAATAGTTAAAATAAAATAAACGCGTTCAAATATAGCAAAGTAACAGTAGAGAGAGACCACGAGGATAAGCCCTGTTTAACGTCAGTTTTCCCTACTGAAGTATTTAAGTTGATATGAGTCTGGAGTATAGATAAAATAATAATGATACAATAATATGTTGATTGACTTGTTAATATGTGGAGCGTGAAAAGCAGACGAACGCAGGTCTACTTTGGATTTGACACTTAGCAGGACACTGTAGAGATAGTAAACATGTGGGGACTCTAAAGCAAGCACGGTTAATGATCAGGAGTGGACAGGGAAACAGCAAAAATGAAATAAAGAAAATTCTGCAAATATATATTCCTATATAGGCCTACTATTTTTAGTCTATGTATGAGTGCAATTTTTAAACAAATTGAGAAAAGCACATGTGCTACTACAAAAGGAAAGTAAACACTGATTTTTAATCGGAATTAAGAACACGCAAAAAGGCCTACACAGAAATAATACGATATTACGATGATTAGAAGCAGAAATGTCTACAATTGTTGTTTGTATCAGTGTTTCAGTACATAGTCTCTAATCGATAGAAAGAGCGAGAGAGAGAGAGAGAGAGAGAGAGAGAGAGAGAGAGAACGAGAGTGAGAGATGAGAGAGAGAAAAAGAAGCCAGCGAAGAAAAGAAAGATCACACTAAAGTCAAATGCAGAAAGGCAACTAAGGAACAGAACATACAGTAAATTCATACAACTTATACGGATCAAAACAAAACCTGAAACTGCATATAACACTGGAGCTAAGAAATCTCGAAATATGAATCCACTATTTGCATAAGGCAATGCTACTTATCAATATCATCATCATCGCCTTTAGCTTCTTCTTCTCATGAATCGCAGTTTAGCTAGGGTCGGGAGAGATCTTCACCTTTACATTCGTTTAGAACATTTCGGCAGCCTAGATGCTTACCAATCGACTGCCTTTTCTAAAGTTTGTTTGGATCTTAGTGCTTTGTCGACTTTTACGTCACATGCAATCTACGGTTGATCTATTCTTCACTAAACCCGAATGCAACACGAATTCGACTTATCAATATCAATAATTAACAATATACAAGACCAAGTCTCGAATAGGGTATTGACTGGTGGTGTGATGTAGGAGAGAGAAAATTTGGGACAGTCTATTCGTATCCCGACCCTGGTTAAACTGGGATTCAAGGGAGGATGATGATGATGATGAACAGTATACAAGACCGCAAGAGTAATAATAATTGCAATAATAATAATTTTAATAATAGCAATATTAATACTAAATAAAAACCCTAGTAACAGTAATATATAATAATAGTAGTAGCAATAATAATATTAATAGCCTAATGGTAAATATACAATATAGCAACAAATTAATATATGACAATATATTAATACATATTACTATAAATTCATCGTTATCGTTCTTCATAATCATTATAAAATAACGACCGTTTACTCACCCAAGGCAAATATTCCTAATGCTTCACATATCAATGAATACAATGAAAATCGCGACAGATTTTTACTTCCTTTAGTCCCCCGATGTCAACATGAAGTGACTCGATCCAGAATTGTGCACCATAGAAGACCAATAGCATGAAAGCCAAGCGCTCTATTAGCAACACTAGGCAATCCAAAAGCACCACATCAATGAAAACGTTAAAAAGTTGACTAACTAACCCTATTTCAAATTATCTGATTGCTATTACAGTTCATTAATCAGTATATTAACCTCATATATTTATATATCTGCTTACCCAGATATATATAGATATGGACAAACAAGATAGTTTTCCCAGGGATTGACGCCCCTGCCCAGTAAATCTTAGTCGAAGCTGAGGAAGGCATAGGGACCCACATAGTTATAAGCAGAGTCCCCAAGAATAACGGTACATAACAACAAGAATGAGTATTGCTAGATTATTTAAAGTTCCACTCATATGAGGGCATGAAGCGAAAAACGGAAGACAGAGAAGAGTAGAGACGTTATATACCATGGACCTGCTAGTGGGCAATGCCGTATAGTCTTTCATAAACTTGTGTACTGAAACAGACGTTAAACTTGACCGTACATTGTTTATCCATGTGGCTTAGGCGACTAACATGATAAAAAAGCCGGAGCGCTGACAAAGCGCTACAACCTGAAACGATCATACGCAAATGGGTGCGCATGTAAATACAGAGAATGCTCAAAAAGTTCTAAATCTGAAATATCGCTTGAAAATATCCTAAATGAAATGTCGTCTACGTTAATCACACGAAAGAACCGTACGAAAACAAGGCCAAATAGGTTAAGGCATTTGAAGCTCAGCATCTAAAAATAATTGTCTAATTAATTAATTCACATCTCTATCAGTTTAATGGCAGATACAATGGGTCAGCAAACAGCTGAAACCTTAGGTAAATAGTAAGACTTTTGTAGGCTTAATAAATCTTAACCTTAAATAAGATTGTTTTTTAAAATACGAGGCGTACAACTACAACAAGGTAGTATGTAATCTGATAGATATGCGAACGCTAGATATGCAAGATACTACACAGAATTGTAATCTAATTATGCAAAGAAATCTTCATAAATTTGCAAACCTTAACTACTTTAGTAGCAGTATGATGTATACATAAACAGCCATACGTAATAGCTTAGCAGTCAAGGCAGAATGAGAAAACACACAACGACTAGTCTACATAAACCTTCTATAGATATGAACTTATCTTACAGATAAGAACTTATTCGGCTAACGAAGGGGGGGGACCATATTTTAGTTCTTTAAAATATAAAGATAATTTCCAAAATTCACTTAATTCAAATGTCATCAACTACTACTTATTATATAACAGAGCACATTCTATAACTTGGATATCTATTAAGTAAAATCACCAACTTTAAGGCTGGAACCAGTGGCGATGTCGGTAAGATATTCGATCGCGGATCAGTATGTGCGGGGTTCAAATCCAGGTCTCGCTCGTCACTGACATCGCTTTCGAGTTAGAAAACTGACGTTAATATTAGCTTTACCAGCTTTAATGTTTACCAATCAATCAATAAGAATTTAACGTCCGGTTCCTCGCCATAAGGCAATGTCAGGGACGTTATGAAAATGTACACACAAATTTGCTTTTTTATAACAGGAAATATTTTTTAAAACACACACTATTCAATGAATTATTACTAGAACCTTGTAAATTTTCTATGCTAACGTTGCCTAATTACACTGTTACGAATGACTATCTTTGATTAATAATCCGTAACAGGGCCAATCGGACAAGACATGAAATCAAATGAAAACTAAGAAAAGCTTGCAGTGTAGACGAAAAATGAGTGTTGAACATCAAATTTGTAAACATCGTAAAAACAAGTTAAGAGCGTAATTAATTAAGTGATCACTTAATTAATTATGTGATCACTTAATTAATTAAGTGATCACTTAATTAATTATGTGATCACTTAATTAATTAAGTGATCACTTAATTAATTATGTGATCACTTAATTAATTAATCGTAGCAGAGCTACTTCACAAGGCATAAATCACACACTTTACACAAATAACTAAATTATACCTTAATAATACGCATGTCTTCAGATCAATCTTCATTGGAACAGTACTAAATATCTTCAAATTAAATTACTCAGCACTACAAATACTAAGTGCTTCTTTATGATGTTAATTTTATATTTTTATATTAACCAGTTTCTAGCGTCATAGCTTATTACAATACTGACTATTGGATTGCTTGATTTGTCTATAATATATATATATATATATATATATATATATATATATATATATATTATATACATGTATATATCTATATATGTATATATATATATATATATATACTGTATATATATATTAATATATATATATATATATATATATATATTAATATATATATATATATATATATATATATATATATATATATAATAGCAATAAACCAATAGAAACGTATAACAATAATCTCCGAGAAGTATCGCAGTGTTGTGCAGGTCTACTTAAGAATAGATCAACTTTAAATTTCACGAGTAACAAAAGAAGACTAAGCAAGAACTGACGAAGCAAACGAAAAACCATCTCAGAAAGATTATTGTTAAATGGGATGACTAAATATTGTTATAAGATGGCAGAATAGTTACTACACACTGGCCTAATAAACAGGAGACGATATATTCGACATCCAGTCTGATTCTGCCGGACACAGCCCCTATGATAGAGAAACGGACGTTAAACTTAGCTACCTGACTTTTAATCAGCACCGATTACACTACGATATTCGTCTACAAAACTCTGTGATTAATCTAGGACTGGAAGAAGCATATTCAGCAAAAAGCTAAATAAAATGAAATGATTATATGACAAAATTAATAATTTCGAGCAATTATTTATATATCCAACCACTGCATCAGTACTAAAACTTTTCCCATGACTTAAAATAAAACACAATGCGTAAATTATTTACATCTTCCACTCTGTTGTAGACAGTATCGACTCTGCTAGAGGCAGCATAAACATTGCAATTTAAACATAAGGTCTTAAGTTCTAATCCTGGAACCATTCATAACCAATGAAAAATTTTCTAATCGGTAAAATCTTAGCGACAAAATTAGATAGATACACCAATGAACGTAATTTTAATAGAAATACCAAGTGCGTTTACAGGATCCCTAAAGGAATGATATTTATCGCAGAGAAAGTCTTATGGCCTTTATCAAAATAATGAGGCCTACCAAAACTTCGCGCACACGTAGAAATATTAACGTTGAAGTTTGAAAAGTATATTGCTTCTGTGGTGGTTTTCCATTGCCTACCTCAGTACTGCTTAGTTGCATCTTTTAACCTTCCCAGTATCAGCTTTGTCTATTCGCTACTGACATTTCACAGCACAGAAATTTAAAATATATCATTTATTTCCAATAATTTTTTCATCATCATCATCATCCTTCCTTAAATTCCAGTTTAACCAGGGTCGGGATACAAATAGACTGTCTCAAATCCTCTCTGTCCTACACCACACCACAAACCAATCCCCTATTTGAGACTTTTCCATTCGTTTAAATTTTTGTAGCAATTTCTGGAGCCTAGGCGCTCACCAACCGAATGCCCTTTCTGACGTTGGTATGGATCTTAGTGCTTTAGTCGCCTTCTACGACACGTGCAGTCACCGGTTGGTCAATTCTTCAAACAACCCTGACACAACATGGGGAAATTTAATAAATGAATAATCCAACAAATGAATGATCCAACAAATGAATGTAAATGAACTTAGTTCCTATTCCCGTTTTTTTGTGCAGTTTACCACTGCACACACAGTCTGATTTACTTATTTACGGCGAAAAACTGAAATTGTCTTAAATTATCAACACCTAACAAACACAATTATCACACAGATATCACATCTAGCATTGTATCAATGTATCGTATCAATCTATGCATCAATATTGTATCGATCAATGTGAAATTCAGCAACAAATTCATGATTTAAATCATGTCTTTAGACATACATCACACCAGTTATATATCACTGTAACGGAAATAGTCAATACAAAAATAGCGCGAGAGAAACTCCTACGAATTCAAATCTTTTACACTACTATTCGTATCTGCAGAAATAGACGGCAGCCCGGCTATAATACGTTCAGCATGTAAATGACGGCGCTTCAGAGCTTGTCGGCAAGACAGATAGCTCAGAGGCAGAAGAAGTAGGACTGAGAGAGCGATGGCAAACCCATTTAGTAGAAACGAGAGTCGATAGCTTCCGGTCATCTCAAACATCCAACCTGGAAATATTGTAACATAAACACATCCAAAGTGGAAATATTGTAACATAAACACATCCAACCTGGAAATATTGTAACATAAACACATCCAATCTGGAAATATTGTAACATAAACACATCCAACCTGGAAATATTGTAACATAAACACATCCAACCTGGAAATATTGTAACATAAAAACATTCAACCTGGAAATATTGTAACATAAAAACAACCAACCTCGAAGAATGAGCACCTAGCAATATCTCTCTCTCATAACGCTGCCTACTGGCAAGTCCATGTTATAATACTCCTCTACTCTTCTCTATCTTCCGTTTTCCCCTTCATGTCTACATACGAGGGGAGCTATAAGGCATCTACATTAATAATCTCCGTCTGCCTCTGTTTCTCTTTCCTTGCATTCTCCTTTCTATGACTTCCTTTAGTAAACTATCTCCCCTCAGAATAGGTACTTTCCATATCTTCTTCCTATTTCTTATAGCATTCATCAACTGTCTACCTCTACCAACTCTATTCAAGACTTATTCATAATTCATATGTAACTTTCTAGATCCAGCAAATCCTTTCCATTCTTCTCCATATCCACATTTTCAACGCTTCTAATCTCCTGAGATCATCTTTCCTTAATGTCTTAATATAACCTCTATTAATATACCTTCGCCCTTACAATTTGTCCAGTCCAACTCTTCTTTCTATTTCTTATAGCATTTATCAACTGTTTATCTGTACCCATTCTCGTCATTTATAACATTTTGGTCCAGCTAATCTTTTCCATTCTTCTCCATATCCACATTTCCAAAAGCTTCTAATCTTCTGCCATCTTCTTTCTTTAATGTCTATATTTTACATCCACACAATGCTTAGTACAGTCCGTACCAAGTTCTCTAGCAATATAACAACTTAATTTTTGTAAATATATCTATATCTACTTCTTTATTCCTCAACATTTGACAGGAGATTAATGCTCTACGATAAGAATCGAACCTGAGAACGGAGGTCCTAGCAGACATCCAATCCCGCTAGACATCAGGATGTACGGATACACGGTCGTCAGCTGCTCCGCACCGAAAAACTCCGACACTACCATCGGAGAAGAGCTACAGATTCCTCCGTACGAGAACCCGAACATAGCGCACATGACGACGAGAGAGGCGAATGTCTCGCCTGAGAGCGGCATGAGAAGCGTCGCCGCGGCGGCGATCAGCGTCACCACGACGTAAGGGTGCAGGGCGCTAACGTGGCAACCGCCGCACAGCAGCATCATCACCGCCGCCATCACAAAACGTCCCGCCGCAGACATAAACCCGAGAAGAGATAGCAACATGGAGGCTTTCAGGCGCTCGATGCCGCACGACTCTGCATAGTCGACGAACATTATAAACACTGGAAACGTCCCGAAGCACATCAACAACGAATTGAGCACGATGAGGATGAATCTGATGTTCCGCAGAAGCGGAAATTTCATGTGTTTTAACTTAACGCAGGCGGCTGTAATAAAGTTTGCTCTTTGATTTGACGATTCGATATCGTCGAGGTTTAGAGATTTGTCTCCATCGATTGGATGGTCGTTAAGATCGCTTTCTTTTAGCTTCTCGTGAAATATGGACGGCTGTAGATAGAGGCTGGTAGAGCCGTTTTGAACTGCAGTGGAAGATTCTGGAAGAGTTGTTTGCAGATGTTTACGAGAGGACTTGAACTGAAATAGAAAATATGTGACTTTAACCGCAAAATAATACACAGACGGAAGAGTAAAGTTTACTTTTCAGATGCTTTATTAAGAATACTCTTCAATCAATATTTTATATCATCAATCAAACCACGTCGACACTTGAAATCGGGTTATAATATGAGAGATCAAAAATATCACTAGATCTATATAAATTCTAACATTTAAGTCATATGTCTTTATGCTAAAAGAGAAAAATGTCTTTATTCTATAGGAGAAAATGTCTTTATGCTTTCAGAGAAAAATTTATTTACAGTATATGAAAAAATGCCTTCATGCTTTAGAAGAAAATTCCTTTATGCTTTAGGAGAAAAATGTCTTAATGCTATATAAGTGTCACGAGTGCAGCTCAATTGTTCACTTTGAAATACCTATAGCAAACTTAAACCAAAGCTACAAAAATCACGTACTACCTACTCTTTTTATAGATAATCTAATTGTCTTGTCTTTATTATATGAATACTATATAGCAAGAAATATATCATCATCATCATGATCATCTTCCTTAAATCCCAGTTTAAATAGGGTCGGGTTACGAATGGATCTTTTCCACTGTTCTCTGTCTCATACCATATCAAAATCTTCTGCATTCGCTTTAGAACTGTTTTTAAATCAATTTCTGGAGCCTAGGCGCTCACCAACTGAATCCCCTTTCAGGCGTTCATATAGTAAGAAATACAAATATGAAATTTTTTAACATACTTATTCTATATTTGTTCAAATACATTCATATTCTTTAATAATAATAATAATAATAATAATAATAACAATAATAATAATAATAATAAAGCTTTAACGTCCGTTTCCTCATACAAGGATGATGTCAGGGACGTAATCCTGACTAACCTAACGTCTAACAATAAACAAGGACCACCAACCTTTAACCGCTCTTTTCCCATAAATCTCATCATGTTCCCGGCAAAGTCCTGCTTCTCGCTCCAGAAGGACTTCGGGAACATGAGAGCACCGAAGGCACAGCAGTGCAGAGCTATGGCCGAGCTGATCATGAGGGCCCCACGCCACTGGTACTGATCGATGAGATAGCTGAAGAGCATCGAGAACACCATCGCCCCCGCCCCGCCCCCTGCCATCACAATGCCCAGAGCTAGGGGCAGCCGGCTGTCGAAGTAGAGTCCTATGATCCCAATGGACGGACTGTACACGAGTCCAATGCCGAATCCTGAAGATAATACATTGAGCTATAAAGATAATACATTGAGCTATAAAGTACAATTAACGGTCTCTCTCTCTCTCTTAGTGCACTGCCTACAGGCAGGTCCATGGTATGAAACGCCTCATTTAAAAATTTCTATCTTTCTTCTTTCTCTTCAAGTCCACATATGAGTGGATCTTTAAATTATTTATAACTTTCCTTTTGATATACCATTATTCTTGGGGGATTCTGCTTATGATGAGGTGGGCCCTATGCCTTCCTCAGCTTCGATTAACATTACTGGGCAGGGGTGTCATTCCCTGAGAAAACTATCCTGTTTACCTACCAATTAACGGTATAAACTGTATAATTAATGTAGTACAACTCAACAAAAACTATCCTAGCGTGAATTAGGCGATCATTTATGTTAAACAATATTAATGATTAGAATGATTGGTAAAAGAATCATTAAAGAGATTCTGTAGGGTATCGGCAGGTTGAAAGGCCCGGCAACAGAAGTCTGAAAGTTTAAATCTCAGCTCAACCGTATCACACACCATCGTCCTTATCATAGAGACAGACGTTAAACCTGGCGTAAGTCTCTATGTCACAGTAGCATCGCCAGCAAGAACTAAGAAAGGAAACGGGAAACCATCTCAGGAGCCATATTTGTCCAAAATTATAAGCTACATAAGGTGCGGATAAGGCATAGCCTTACGAATTGATTAAGTTGATTTTCTGAGTTCATGGACTGCTAGAAAGAAGACTACGAGTATGAATATGTACATTGGACCGGCCATCTGGCAGAACCCTAGTTGGAAGGAAAGAAGCATAATCAACAAAACTTTAGCTCATCAAAGTTATCGCTCAATGTTAACAGTATGACACAGTGAAGTATGGTATATATTATGATAAAGTGAAGTATGATACAGTGAAGTATGGTATATATTATGATAAAGTGAAGTATGATACAGTGAAGTATGGTATATATTATGATACAGTTAAGTATGGTACAGTGAAGTATGGTATATATTATGATACAGTGAAGTATGGTATATATTATGATACAGTGAAGTATGGTATATATTATGATACAGTGAAGTATGGCATAGATTATGATACAGTGAAGTATGGTATATATTATGATAAAGTGAAGTATGGCATAGATTATGATACAGTGAAGTATGGTATATATTATGATACAGTGAAGTATGGTACAGTGAAGTATGGTATATATTATGATACAGCGAAGTATGGTACAGTGAAGTATGGTATATGTTATGATACAGTGAAGTATGGTACAGTATGATACAGTGAAGTATGGTACAGTATGATACAGTGAAGTATGGTACAGTATGATACAGTGAAGGCTATTTTTAAACATCAGCATCAGATAAGAACACTACCAATTAACAGTGACTTCATTACGAATTCAGTAAAAGATGATTAACCAGTTCCATTGCATTATCTACTCTAAGATTTGCCCTATCTATACTGAGATAAAGAAGGCAAAACTAGCCATGAGACATAATCTTACTAATATTACTGCTATTGGTCTACTAACGGAAACTTCCGATAATGCGCCCAAATTCAATAACGCCATATAAACAAAAGATAATCAATAGGCTACATGTGTATAATCATATAATTAATATACAATAATCTAGTAACATATTACAAATTAAAAGTAATTGCAAAAATGTACGTTATCAATGCAGCGGTGAATGTTTTATATAAATGGAAGCTACATGCAGTTCTGAAGTTTTGACAACATTTGAAATTATCAATTAAAGCTGCCTTATGAGTCAAACTCTTAAATGAATTTCAACATTATTCTTTTGTTTAACTAAATTTAGACTAAAACTGCACCAGACTGTATATACTACATGACAAAATTTTTATTAGAGCTTTATTTCACCACTCAGGTAGCAGGACGAAAACAAACTACAAATACAATCATACAAGCAAACACTAAAATAGCAATCAAAACATTCGACGCAAACTTAAAATCAAATAAGCTAAGTACAAATATTAACTAAAAATTAATTTAAATTATTTTCAGCGAAAATTCGAAGTAGTTTCGAAATATTGACTTCCAGTCAACTTCCTCAACCTGGAAGCTCTCTGGCAATAATAATAATAATAATAATAATAATAATAATAATAATAAAGGTTTAACGTCCGTTTCCTCATCCAGGGATGATGTCAGGGAAATCCCCACTGCACACATCACTACAGATCAATTCACTCAGACCAATCTGCAAAAGAAATGTGCTGAGGAGAAGTCAGGTCCAAAACGAAAGCCAGTCCGGTGGAGATACAGTAATTGATGTTACTATCGTTGACGCATTATTTATTAACCAATGACAACAACTCTCCATTGATACAATTAAAAGATTCGAAATTTACAAATTACCTGAAAGAAACAATTTCTTCAAGAAATTAAATCTTCTAGTTGCAATGTTTTATTCCATCGTAAACCGACCTGAGAAGAGTAGACATTACTTAATTGCACTCATATCAAATCGACGAAATAACTTGCTATACAATTGAGAACAAGCGTTTACTAGGCTCTGAATCACAGATTTTGACATTTCTAGTCAGAATCATAGAGCAGTATAGGTACGCAGTAAGCTTCAGCCAGTGAAAATACCATTGTAATGAAAGCAACAGCAGAATTATTTGAAGCATATTAACTGATAGGTGTGATACCTGTAACAAGACCACAGCTTAGATACAGATAAAGAATCCCATTGGCCCAAGTGCTTGTGAACATTCCAAAGAACATAATTATGCCACCGGCGATGATCGAAGTTCTGTGACTGAACCGTTGACTAATAGAGCCCGATACAGGAGCTAATCAATCAATCAGTCAATCAGTATATCAATCAATCAATCAGTCAATCAATATATCAATCAGTATATCAATCAATCAGTCAATCAATCAGATGATCGAAGTCCTGTGGCTGAACCGCTAACTAATAGAGCCCGAGACAGGAGCTAATCAATCAATCAATCAATCAGTATAACGTCTGAATTGCATCTAAACCTCTCAATATATCTCTCATTAAGATTTCTAGATTTGAAATTAAATTCTCGCTCTGAGACTAAAAGCTTTGAGTAATAAATAGTAAATTAAGTACTTAATAAATTAAGTAATAATTCAATTAAATAACTAAAGATTTAAGGAATACATTCCTACTACAACTAAAATGTTCAGCAATAATTCATTTAAATAACTTAATATTTAAAGCAATACATTGATGCAACAACTAAAACAGTAATCACTTAATTAAAAAGTATACACGCAGTATAGGGAAATGATCAACTAGGTCGATATCTATCACTTCTTTATTACCACATGTTTAAACCGTTAGACAATTTAGTCCATTTTGCGTATAACCAGTCCAGTGAATGTCCGAGATTTTACTATCAGATCAGCGCGGCTGGGGTTCGAAGCCACGAGGGTTCAATTCACCTCAGGATCTCTCATTTAAAACTTCATGACGTTACCCCTGCGCTATTGAGACAGTCTATTCTAAATAATTCTTAATTAAATAACTTGTTTTAACCTGCTATCAAGTAGGCCACGCCGAACTGCATTGAGGATATCCAGGCGGTCTCAGCCTTTTGAGTCTGGAACACTTCCATGAACTCGACGAGGAACAATCCTGAGGATAGACAGAGTCCTATGGATATTGTGTGGAGCAGGAAAGCTGACAATAGGACCGCCCAACTCCAGCCTCTGTCCTTGGGAAAACAATTCGATTCATTTTCTTCCTCAGAATCTGTTAAAACTTTTCCTTTAGTCGATCCCTCGCAGGATATCCCATTGGTTTTAGAATTAGAGAAATGAACGCCGTTTATTTCTGAGGAATTAGCGGACTGAAGATTTCGCATAGAACCCGTCATTTTAATATTTTAATATAACATAATTTCCTAGAAATATAAGCTGGGCTATATTAGAAACATCTGAACGTTCACCTATTTCGCTGCAATAGTCAGCAAAACAAACAATTGAGCCGTATATAATTAAATCATTATCGTCTCCCTTAAATCCCAGTCTAACTAGGTCGGGAAATAATTAAAATGATTGAACTGTTAAACATGACTATACATGATTAAGGGAGAAATAATTAATATGATCAAAATTATTAAATATTCCGCTGAAGAATTTACATTAAAAAGATTTATGTTCAATGAATCATACAAAAAGCTTATCAATTATTTATAATTATAAATACCGTGGGACTACAGTATACATACTAAAATAAACTTCTGATAATACATAACTTAGTAATATAAATTTTAATGCACTAATTAGACTTCTATTAGAAATATTTGATAAATTTAGATCTAAAAATCAACTAAATACCAAGTTAAAGGGGAATAAAGTTAATACACAAAAGACACCAAGCAGTCAATTCAGCCATTAAAATATTTACAGACCTAACAAGAAATAAATTTTCATTCATGCCTGCTTATTTTTTTATCGAGATGCACTATATGGAACTATAAAATTAGCAAACAACTAAGTTGAATGGCCTATATTTATTAGCTCTCGCAACAGTTTACTGTACATTTTTTCCCAGCAGAACATAATAATGAATTATTCATGCACTAGTTACACGGCTAATAAGAGTTGTATCTACTGCAGATAAAGTAAATAGACTGTAGAGGTTTATCAGATGTCTAAGTGGACTTGAAGTGATTGCGTCACTTCAATATGTTATTTATGTTTTGTCTGTCTCGATTGCATTAACATTGCACTATACTTAAGCAGAAAATAGATAGTATAAGAAGTTAAATTATAAGAATATGAAATGTAAAGCTTCCCTAATACAGAGTGCACACCGTGTAAAAAACACGCCATATAGTGAAATGATCGACTATGTAGATAACTTGATATCTATCAATTTTAATCCAACATGTTTAAACCAATTGGCAATTGAGACCATTTTCCATATAACCAGTCCAGTGAATGTCCGAGATCAGTATTCTCAGATCAGCACGGCTGGGATTCGAACACACGGGGGTTCAATTCACCTTTAGGATCTGTCATTTAACTTCAGGACTTTACCCCTACGCTATTAAGTACAGATAGACTGCATGTATTCGACGATTTAAAAACTAACAGCTAAGTTTAAGTAAGGGGATTTAGTTAAACCTTGAATTACTATTGAATTAAACGCTATTAAGTACAGATAGACTGCATGTATTCGACGATTTAAAACGAATTGCTAAGTTTAAGTATGGAGATTTAGCTAAACACTGAATTTAAACCTAAAATTTACAACTCTTTATAACAATGACTTTCGCTCTATGGGCCAACTGTACAACTTAAAGGCAACATAACTAAAACACAAAGCTCAAGCAGTTTGAACATGTTTTAATTAATACGAGATAGCAAGCGTTGCTAATGGGCACGCTTTTACACAGAGCACATCATGCTAACCTAGTGAGTAAATCAACTGAACTGGCCTATAAACTTATCTGGTTAGAGGCAGAGGACAGTATAATATATTACTAGTAAACTATTCCACATTGCAGCATGCAGCCCGACCTGTCAAGGTCAAAATGTCCCACACTTTGGGGGCATTTTGTACCTTCATCACCATCATCATCTTCCATTGAATCCCATCTTAGCCAAGGTCGTATTTTAGACAATTTTTGTAAAATTTCCTTAGGTTCACCAACCGAATAGCTTTTCTGACGTTGGTTTAAATCTTCGGCTGGAGCCAGTGGCGAAGTCGGTAAGATACTCGACCGCGGATCAGTATGTGCGGGGTTCAATCCTGGGCTCGCCCGTCACTGACTTCGCTTTCGAGTGAGGAAACTGACGTTAACCTTAGCTTTAGCTTTAAATCTTACTGCCTTTTATCGCCTTTTATACCGCCTTTTATGATAAGTGCAGTCTATGATTAGTCTATTTCTCTGCAACCCAAACACAACACAAGTAATCCAGACACAAAAAGGGTACCTTACTAATAATATTCTCAATTATCAAAGTAAAACTTAAATTAAAATAGAAAGCTATGATTAATCAAGTATGACTCTATACACTCAGATAGACTCTCTGTTCAGCAGCATCTCAACATCACTTATACAACATCAAGTAGTTAAATTAATTGCTTGACGCCACAGTTACGTTATAGACTACAATAGCATATAGCCATAACTCCATGATGTACAGTTGTATACATATTGTTACTGTTTAATGTTGTTGTATACATATTGTCAACATATAATAATAATAAAGGTTTAACGTCTCTTTCCTCATTCAAGGATGATGTCAGGGACGTCCCCCCATCACATGTCACTACAAATCGATTCACCCCAAACGATCTGAAAAAACACATGCTGAAGAGAAATACAAGATCCTAAACAGCGCCGGTCCGGTGAACAATAAAACAATAAAACAATAAAACAGTAAGGCAAGATGAAATAAAATCTATGGTGGGAAGAGATGTGTTTTCAACTTACAACGGAAATATAATATTGTATACAGTTTGTATACAGTTGTATATATTCAATTAAAACACAGCCATAATTATGTATTCTTTAACAAAAAATATAACATCACGCTAGCAACACACTAATAAACTACCATATATCCATATATATCCAGCAGGGCATTAAAGATTTAATTTTAAGATTGAAGTTCTACTCTGTGTCATACTGTTTTATATTTGAGACAGAGGGCTGACCTTAAACAGCTGTACTGTGGTCTACACTGACTGCGTTTTCTACACGAGCCACTTAACTCACAGCAATAAACTTAACTATATATAGGCCTCTCTCACTCTTACTTCAAATATATATCACACATAGAGCATCATCATCACACATAGCATCATCATCACACATGTATCACATCACACATAGCATCATCATCACGCATAACATCACTCATAGAGCATCATCATTACACATCTCATGAAGAGCAAATACAGTTATGTATATCATTAACGAATTTGCCACATCTATATCAGTCTATGTCTCTGACACTGTACAAAAGAATCTACGACTTGGATAACCCATTTAGTAGAGCAATTAATAAACCACTCCATTCTAATTAGGCTCACAAAGCTTTTTAAGCAGTCCTATACTACTGGCTGAGCTGTGTCAATGTTGAGTCAGATAGACATATGACAAGTCTTGAGTTTGTAGTACAATTCTGTATAAGGAGATTCTTAGTGTTAAGTAATTCAACTCTTTTACTGAATGAGATAAAAGCACTGAGTGTTGTTTGAATGTTCACTATTCTTTGGTTCCCTCAGCTGGTGCAGTACTGACATTCTTCACATCTGATAACCCGCCATCTGCATAAAATTAGTAAAACAACCAATGCTAGTCTCAGCAAAGACAGATATCCATATATAGTTATCAGCTTGTACTCTCTCTCTCTCTCTCTCTCTCTCTCTCTCTCTCTCTCTAGGTACATAGCTAGGTATAACACGAATACTTCAAATACTAGTACTCATAATATAGTAGTACTCTACTACTTCTTACACCAGTACTTCTAATACTAGTACTTCTAATACTAGTACTTCTATTAGTAGTTAATATGGTAATACTCTGGTACCTAATGAAGTCGTAGGTTGATAGCTGTGGGCGGGGGCTGTTGAGCCGCTGATAGATGGTAGCTGTGATGTTCCTTGACTTATATAACTACCATCCTTCTTTATTTTGTACTGTGCTGAACTAAAAAGATAAACAATTCATAATAACTATATAAGACAACTAAGAAATAAATGGTTTAGAATTAATAGAGTAAAAGTATTATATAAATATGAGAATCTGAAGAGAATAGCAACCCATATAAGCAAGTAATCATATTAGTAATATCGAACAATATAATAATATAATAATATATAATATAATAATATAATATAATAATATAATATAACAATATAATAATAGGAATAAAATTACCTAAATCACACCATTCTGAAATTAATAATGGCAGCATTTGGTCACAGAATACCCAGGAAGTAAAAACTTTACAAAGATTTAAAGGGTTAGAAGTATAAATCAAGAATAGTAGTAGTTGCTTTAAAAGAGACAGAATTTAAATTTGTACTGCTCTAAATCAGTCCAGTTTCGAATTCTATATAGATCTTATTTATTTAAGAATTGGTAGTTCATATGAATACAAATTCTTCCCTCATATTTCTACAGTTGCTAGGGCACTACTCCCACTAGTGACCGATTGTAAGGCTTGTATTGAGTTCAACATGCATCAAGTATTATGTTTATTTCACTTTTTACTGTTCTGCTGTTTAAATAGTAGTTTTCATTCTGTTTTCATTCTCTAATTTTGCTTGAATTACACATATGATGTGATTTCTCTTTGGTTTACTAAACACATTTCTCTCTTTATGTGATTTAAGAAATAAAGGCAGCAGACCAGAGAGCTAATAGGAGAGGATAAGATAAGAAAAGATTAGCTAAGAGTTACTATTCAGAATACTTGCATGCGGCCAAGTTGGTTAGCATGTTTGCATATTAAACAATAGACCACAGGTCCAAGACCCCACCAAGCTGTCTAAGACAGCACATTTATGTTACAGAAATATATTTTGAACTTCGATTAGATTTTAATTGGCAAGATGATAACTAAATAACTTTTATTACTCAAAAAGTTACTTGGTGACCAATTAACACTGAAAATAAACATAAAAATGTGACAGGAGTGGACAACGCAAATTTCATTCATATTTTCAGGCAAAATTTCCTGAAATGGATGTTATTTATATTCAAATGATCAATAAATGTTTTACAAAGATTAATTAATTTATAAAATTTAATTAGCATTAGTCTCAAATAGGGGATTGACTGATGATGTGATGTAGAAGAGAGAAAATTTGAGACAGTCTATTTGTATCCTGACCCTGGTTAAACTGGGATTCAAGGGAGGATGATGATGATGATGATTTAGCATTAAAATTAGCAATAGTAGGTACTCACTTTTGCGCAGCATTTTGATCCAATACAAGTTGAAGTTCTACTGCAGCATCACCGAGCTGACTGAAGTACTGGCCCGCAGCCTTGAACAACTCTCCAACCTGACGTCCCATATAATTCAAATTGCCATTTACTACTTTACCGCCTTACAAGATTCAATTTTAGTATTATTCGGACGAAGGTTTTACGCATAATCAACTAGGCTAATTTTATTGCAACAATTCAACATTTATCTAAAGAATAATAATTTTTCCTCCGTGTGAGAGTGGTTGTGCAAGTTGTTTGAGAGCCATACAGACGATATCACGATAGCACGCTCAACTTTATGGGAAAACTCTTTTTGAAGAAGTACAAGTTTTATTTAATGCCTACCATAAAGAGTGTCTCAATAGCGCAGTTATTAGAGGCTTCTGGTAACTTTATGAAGTTTTTCATGATAAATCTTGAGGTGAACTCTCGTGGGTACCATTCTCGATCGCGCTGAAACACGATCGCGGTTTAAACATGTGATATTAAAAGTACTAGATATCAACACGGCTGGTCATTTCGGTATAATTAGTGTTATTCCGATTTATTTAAAGGAACTTTTTAGAGTCTATTCAATATGCAAATCAGAACAAAAACTGCAAGCCGAATCTCAACAGGCCATACACTTTCACATCTGCAGCTGATTATCTGACATTTCTACAAGAAACCTTTAATTATTTTATGCGCAATATATGCAACAATTAGAAATACCTTATGAGCAGAAGAACTCATTTTGCTGAAGATTAATCCAAAAAATATAACTTTAATTTTAGGCTTCACGTGTTTATAAACAATACAAAATAAACAAAGGACTTTAGCTCGGCTTCCGTTAAGAGCTCACCGAGCAAAGACACAAAATGGAATTAAAATTATTTAAGACTTTAACAATCTCAATCTGAAGTCGCGAAGAATAGAATACTAATTCATTGTACTTTAAAACGATCTATATACTTGATATATATATACAGTGTAATATAATAATGTACGCTGTTAAACTATTCAAAACGATTTTAAAGTCGATCGAGTTTCAATATAGACATAAGTTAGAAACATACGAGAGAATTCGTGTTTAAATAACTAAATATCATATTAACTTTTAGCATAGTTGATTAAAACGTTAACAGTATTTGATACTAGGACTCTCTATGATAGTGCATTCTGTGATATTGATTTATTTAATTATCGGCAAATATTTGAGGTTTTTGCATTTTTACAAGTCAGACAGTAAGTGAAATACGTCAAAAGAATCCGTGGTTATAACAGTCATTCCAGCCACTAGCGAAATGCTCACATGGGGTTAGGCCTAAATCGAAGAGTTCTTTAAATATATGAAACCCCACATGTAGTTGGCTCCTATATAATTACTGTGTCGATTACTTCTGGAATAAAAGTTGCAGAAAAATATTTATCTAGATTATTGGGCTTGCATGTATATATTTCAAATATCACTTAATTATGATATTTATGGTGTCTTTTGAAGTTACATGAGGTCATGGGCGGAGCGATTAATAATTAAGTGGAGAAGGCGGGGTTTAAATGGACCCACTACTTTTTTCCAATATTTTCCCTGCTTTACTTTATTTTACAAATATATTTTTGAGTGCATAAATTTGCACAAGGATTAGGTTAGAAATTTAGAATTCTGTACTTAACAATTATAATTTATGCGTCGTTAGGCTACTACGGGCCGACGGCTGTGAGCAGTATTCTGCATTCATTGTAATTTATTACTCTTGAAATTGTCAGCTACTTAGCTTTCAGCAATATCCGTAATATATAATGTTCTAAAGCTTTGCCAAAATACTAAAAACGCTGATTCTAAATTTATAATATACATGTAGATCGATTAGAACTACATAAATTCCCGCAACAAACCGTACACAATTTCGAATCTCCGCATCAAACTTTCTATGCCATGGACCCGGTGTATGACTATAAATTAGGACTGAAAGTTTAATTGAGACTCATTAGTCATTCCATTAGCCTCTAATACTTGGATTGTGACAATTTAAAAATTTAAAGTCATGCCACCTCTTAAAAATAATTAGAAAAAGCTGCAGCTCTCAGCCAAAACGCCAATATTTCGTCAATATGTCATTTGCTAACAAAATATAGGCCCTAAAGATGAACTATTATAGCTGATATACTTCATATACTGCACCATGTCTGCACGTGATAAGCTCAGTGGCGAAGCCAACCTGCAGCATAAAGTGGGGTTATTTAAAACATATAATTATATAATAATAATTATAGAATTATTATTATATAATTATTAATACAATTATATAATAATATATTTGTATTAATTGACTACTGACGCCAGTAGGCCTACGTGTTATCAATCGGCACCGGTATCAGAATCGTTATCGGTTCATTCTAGGTTTGCCTCATTTTTACGCACATCGGTGTATGTTAGATTATGACCAGTGGCATTGGCGTAACCACCGGGGGGGTGGGGAACAGGGGGGACAAGTCCCCCAGAATTTAGACTGGGGAGGACACGCATGCAAATGTCCCCCCAGAATTTAGGCTCAAATATATATACTTTATGTAAGAAATTGTGCGTATTTTCAATGTCGCTCAATAACTGCATGTGTAAGTATTACTAGCATTTATAGAGCCGTGCTGTAGATCGAGTGGTAAACTGATATGCTTTCATGATATTAATTATTGGCATCTGTAGTTGTACGGTATGCTCGGCCATAGACTTCTATATATTGTCACATACTTTAGTAGTATATAGGAATAGGAGACTATAGGGCTGAGCGTCCGATGCTAAGTGAGTGTGACGAAACATGGGACAGTGCCAACTTGCTGAGCTAAACGGGATGAAACTATATTGGCCTACCAAGAGTTTTTGTGCTGCATAGACCTATTGTATCTTGAGAGGTCAACTTATCAACCATCGGTATATGCTCTGAAAATGTGCATAAATATTTAGCTTATGGAGTTTGTTACAATATAAATTCATAGACAGTAAAGCAAGTTCTGCATAATTGCAACCTGGAAAAATTTCCGTTAAAGACCAAGAAGCCACGTCTTGTAAGAATTAATACATTACTAATTTCGAACTTGAATTCTGAAAGTTGTCAATGCAACTTCATAGTATCATTCAGAGTTTTGTTAGAAAATCTCGAGGAATTTGCGCACGGCGCTGCTTCTACCGTGGAGGGCAAGGCCACTGCCCTCCACGGTAGAAGATCGATCCACTGGCCAGTGGATCGATTTTTGAAAAGTAAAAGCCGGTAACGCTAATCTTAACGTCAGTTTCCTCACTCTAAAGCGATGTCAATGACGGGCTAGTACAGGATTTGAACTCCTCACATACTGAACGGCATTCGAGTACCTTACCGACATCGCCATTGGCTCCAGCCAGTAGTTGTACTGTGTATGCTAGTGAAACTAAGTTCCCTCCCCCCCCCCCTTAACCACTTTCCTTATATACATATTTATACATAGAAATTTCCATAAAAACAATGAAAATACAGTTTACATTTTTTATCGGCCGGCCTAAGGGGGGAGCAGACTCCCGCCCCCTCCCGCGGATACGCCACTGATTGTGTCCCCCCCCCCCAGATTTTCGGTCGTGGTTACGCCTATGGCCTATGACCAGTGGTTAAAGTGAGAGGGTGGGGGGCGCTGGGAACTCAGTTCCACTAGCTCTCTTTTTCTGAGATGCCTTAACCTGCTAGGGGCCCATATTAGATACTAAAAGAGTTAGCGACGTCCCTGCCCAGTAAATGTTAGTCGAAGCTGAGGAAGGCACAGGGGACCCACCTCACAATAAGCAGAATCCCCAAATAATAAGGGTATATCCAAAGGAATGTTACAGATGATTTAAAGATCCACTCGACTTGAAGAGAAAGATGGTCGATAGAGATGAGTGTAGGCGTTATATATCATGGACCTGCCAGTAGGCAGTGCACTAAGAGAGAGAGAGAGAGAGAGAGAAGTGGTAGGGGTAAATATATTACAGGTAGGGGCGAAATTGTCTGACCGTTACCCATGCTACCCATGAAATTTGACAGGCTAGCACCCCCATCCCCTACATATTAAATAATCTTCGACTTCTAATAGTTACGAGAGCCACTTTTTCAGAAGTGGGGTTGTTTGAACAACCCCAAACAACCCCGTGGCGAGGCCGCTGAATAAGCTTCTCTAGGCTTTAGGCTACAGCTAGAATAAATCTGCTTGACCTCGTTGTCGGAGACTTGAGCGCACGTGCCGTCTGAAATAAAACGTTTGTCTAAATAACCTCTGTTCGCCAGATGACACGATGTTATATGACTTATTAGTCTCTTTCAAAAAATAAACAAAGGCTCAATTCTACGATCAACGGTCCAACCAATCACAATTTATAGCATATCAAGGCTATCGATCAAATAATTAGTCAATCAATTAACTAAAAACGTAATCAATCCATCAATCACTCAATCGATCAATCAATAAATTAATAATTTAATCAATCAATCAATCAAATAATCAATCAATCTATCAATTGCACGTCACTCGTATAATTAGAACAGCTACACCGATTCTATGTCTAATTCGTCAATTTACACGAGTCTCTGCCCACAGCATTGAATCTCGCCGCCTGTTGAATTCTGGCCTCTTGACCTGCCCCTCAGAGATCAGCTAAAACCTAAACCTAACACTAATCCTAACCCTAACCCTAACACTAACCCTAACCCTAATAGTAACCCAAATCCTACCCATAAACCTAACAATAAGCCAAACCCTAGCAATAACCCAACCTTAACCCTTACAATAACCCTAACACTAACCATAACCCTAACCCTAACCCTAAACGTAAGACCCTAACCCTAAGTCTAACCCTAACCCTAACCCTAACCCTAACCCTAACACTAACCCTAACAATAACCCTAACGCTAACCCTAAACCTAACCCTAAAACTAACCCTAACAAGAACCCTAACCCTAACCCTAACAAGAACCCTAACCCTAAACGTAGCCCTAACCCTAACCAACAATAACCCAGAGCATCAAGCGCTGTTTATTAGCCGAGGCCAGAGGGGGCGTGGCTATGAATCTACCACTGTGTTTATTATGGCTGCTATATTGAGTTTTGGCAATTATTAGTTGTTTGTTATAATGGTATTGTAGGCCTACTTTTATGCAAACATATACACCATTTAAAACACAGAAGACGTTAACGTCAGGTTCTTCAGACGTATACGGAGTTAAATATGTTTTAAGATTTATATTTTAGCACAATGCTGCGCATAGTAAGCAATCACAACAAAGCAAGCATTAAATTATTTTAACTGCATTAACAAGAAAATAAAAGGGTATCATATTACATAGAATTTGATAAAACTACTCAGTTAATGGGTACGGATTTATTGAACTATTTCGTACTTAAAAGCGATTTCATAGCCATCATTAAATATTATTTGAAGTCTAACCGAATTAGACAGTACTTATATTTGCAATAATAAAAATATTAATAATTACTTGAGATTAAAATTAATATTCCTGACGCTTGTTTGATCTAATTTATCCTATGTTTCGTACGCGTACATGCACTTTGTGCTCTAAATTTGACAGGATATTGTTGGCAAATAAGACAATCGAGAATGAATTACGGACCTATAAATATTTATGACCTACAGGAGTCCTGGGAATTTACAACGATTCCAGTGGTGACTCCAAAATAGAGGGTGGAGGGTGGGACGAAAATTATTAGGGTAGGACGAAACTAGTATTAAAGTTTAAAGGAAACCCTTTCTGAATTTTACTTAATAAAAGTTAAACTAAGTTTAATTAAAGATTAGGCTTACTGAAGATACTGTAATAATCAAGTTTGAAAAGAAACAACACAATCCAATAGGGGAAACAATTCAATCCAGGAGTGGAAACAACTCAATCCAGTGGAAAAAACTCAATCCAGTAATGGAAACTACTCAATCCAGTAGTGGAAACTACTCAATCCAGTAGTGGAAACAACTCAATCCAGAAGTGGAAACATCTCAATCCAGTAGTGGAAACAACTCAATCCAGTAGTGGAAACATCTCAATCAAGTAGTGGAAACAACTCAATCTACTAGAGTAGATACAACTCAATCCAGTATCGTGGAAACAACTCAATCCAGTATAGTGGAAACTACTCAATCCAGTAGTGGAAACAACTCAATCCAGTAGTGGAAACAACTCAATTCAGAAGTGGAAACATCTCAACCCAGTAGTGGAAACAACTCAATCCAGTAGTGGAAATATCTCAATCAAGTAGTGGAAACAACTCAATCCAGTATAGTGGATACAACTCAGTCCAGTATACTGGAAATAGCTCAATCCAGTAGCGGAAACAACTCAATTTAGTAGCGGAAACAACTCAATCCAGGATTGGAACATCTCAATCCAGTAGTGAAAACAACTCAATCCAGTCTAGTGGATACAACTCAATCCAGTATAGTGGAAACAACTCAATCCAGTATAATGGAAACAAATCTATCCAGTATAGTGGAAACAACTCAATCCAGTAGTGTAAACAACTCAATCCAGGGGTGGAAACAACTCAATCCAGTAGTGGAAACAACTCAATCCAGTAGTAGAAACAACTCAATCCAGTAGTGGAAACAACTCAATCCAGTATAGTGGATACAACTCAGTCCAGTATACTGGAAATAGCTCAATCCAGTAGCGGAAACAACTCAGTTTAGTAGCGGAAACAACTCTCTCCAGTATTGGAAACAGCTCAATTCAGCAGTGGAACAACTCAATCCAGTAGTGAAAACAACTCAATCCAGTAGTGGAAACAACTCAATCCAGTAGTGGAAACATCTCAATCCAGTACTGGAAACAACTCAATCCAGTACTGGAAACAACTCAATCTAGTAGTGGAAACAACTCAATCCAGTAGTGAAATATAATTTCGACAGAGAAATGCTTAGACGCAATTCCCTGAGGAGATTCTCATCTCTCTTATCTCTCAAATTATCTCTCAAATCTCTTCTCTCTCATGATGGCCCTGGTCTTGCTATTCTCGTCATTGACCCATCCCAGTTCCAAATCAAAACCCCCCGCCCCCTGAACTTTTGTCTGGACTTAAAATTTTCACCGTTTTGGAAATTTGACTTTTTCCTCTTCGGCTTTCCTTTAAATCCGTAGTGCTTCATATTGTCATTAACAGCTGTAGAAATCTGCATGTAGTTATTGTCACGTTATGAGTGACTCGTAACTAAAAGGAGTAGATTAGGCTAAGTAGCCATCAAATTTATAAATAAATGATTATTTAATGAATTAGGTTCAATGACGTTGTTTTTAAGTGCATGAAGATGATTTGATTGTTTTCATAATAAATCATTTGTACCATCATAATAAATCATTTGTACCATCATAATAAATCATTTGTACCATATATAGGCCCACAAGCTGGAGTGGAAGTCCATATCTCTTCTACTTCCCTTCCACGACCTCTCCTTCTCCAAGTGTAAATTTGGATCAATTTCGGTTTAACATTTTCGACAGTCTACTAGGAGGATGAGAGTAAGGAAAGAGAAAATGAGAAATTGAAAGAGAGATACATACACACATCTGTACATGCCAATGAAAAAGATGTATAAAGATCTATAGATATACCCGTAATTATTTAGGCCTACTTTTAAATACACAAATATAAATAAGTAAACAAGTATATATATATATATATATATATATATATATATATATATATATATATATATATATATATATATATACTACAGGCCTAGAGAGAGATAGAGACAAAGAAAGCAAGAAAGTGAAAGAAAGCAAGAAAAAAAGAGAAAGAATTATTGAAGAGAATGTCTCTCTTTAAAGTCTCTCTTTATCATTCTTTTGGAAAAGGAAAAATATGTTATGTGGGTCGCTAGAGAGAAATAGAGAGAGAGAGAGAGAGAGAGAGAGAGAGAGACTGAGAGATACATGTAGAGAGAGAGAGAGAGAGAGAGACAGAGAGAGAGACAGAAGGGTAGGGATAGAGAGAGAGAGAGAAGAAAGATAGAGAACAAATTCACATATCGGAGTGAGAAATTTTGCAGTTGTGGAATTGTAAGTGTAGGTTGGACTACATAAGAATTTAGATTTTATTTGTTTGATTCAAACAAATTCACGGTACGAATGTTTGAGCAAAATAGCACTCCGCCTTCGGTTATTAAAAAAACCCAAGCAATTACCGAAGAGATTTAAATCTCAGATTCTAATGCTTTGCTATTACTATAGAGGACTTCACTGGTCATACCTATAACTGTATGCTCTTTTGTAAAAAAAAGCTAAAAGCTAATGCTAACGTCAGTTTCCTCTCTCGAAAGCTATGTCGGTGAGGGTGAGCCCAAGATTTTAACCCCACACATACTGATCCGCGGTCGAATAACTTACCGACATCGCCACTGGCTCCAGCCAATAAATAATACTGAAAAAATAATACCAGTACTAGTACCAATAATAATAGTAGCTAATAGACCTACTTATTGTGTGTTAAGGAATTTATTCATAGCCTAAATAAAATTAGCATCTACCAAAACTCTCGCTATTTCTAAATAGCTCTTGGTTAAGTATGCCTAAGTGTTAAAGCTGTTAAAGCTAATGTTAACGGCAGTTTCCACACTAGAAAGCGATGTCAGTTACGGGAGAGCCCAGGAATTGAACTCCGCATATACTGATCCTCGGTCGATTATCTTACTCACATCTCTACTGGCTCCAGTCTGTTAGACATCTATTTTTTCAACTCATAGTTAGTTAATTCTTAAGCAGATGGAGTAAATAGACTATAATTAAAAAGTGAAGCCTTTAAATTTCCTAAGTCGAGTGCAGATATAATGTGGGAATGAACAAGTAGCAATGCAAATGAACGCGTAACGTATGTAGTCTGTGAGATAGGGTGAAGCAGTTTAGTTTAACCCTGGGGATGATTTTGAAATTCGAATAGGACACTTGAGTACTGATACTGTACTGGATTTAAGCTGAACATGTTATCAATTTATTAATATTTACGACGTATTTACATATTCGCTCTTTGTCTAATTCATGGTTAACCATTGGTCGAATTGGTACCATAAAGGGTTAAATGAATGAATTGATTCAATTTTTCAATCTATAATAAGTTAGTTAACTAATTTTTTAATTTTGTATTTAGTTCATTTAGATGAATTCTGTACCATTTGTGCAGTTATATTTACCAAACGGTCAGCAATTTGACTTCTAAATTAAATTTTCCGGTAAATTTACATTCTCGTTTTGTCTAATAAAATATGACGATCAGAGATGATGTTATCCTAATAACTGGGACTGAAACAGAAAATGAATATGAATTGGGAATTAAAAATTAATGCCTTGAATCACTTTTGTGGCTGATTTAAGTATAGGCCTAATCGTGAGTAAATATTTCACTACTTTTAACCCAATCCCAAATCCCAATCCCAATCCCTATGCCAATCCTAAACATGGTCCTGGTTGAAAAGAAATATAAAGAACTTAGAAATATTTAAGATAAAGGACTTAAAAAATAAGACTAATAGGTGTATAGGGTATTAATAGATTTCTAAGAAAAACTTATTGTAATAAATGGAAGCCTATAGCAGAATTATAACACACCTTGATTTCACGGTAACGCATTCATGGGAATTAATGCGAGCTTTTTGTCTAAATTCGTGATTTTGAATTTTTCTAATTAGGTTTAAGTCACTGGATTGTAAAATATTACTAATAATTATTGTGTATAATGGTAATCATTATGACACTGCTAGCAAATTTCTCATTCAACGGCTTAAAGGCTCAGGGCGACAAAAATGTTTGACTTACTATAAGTTATCGAAATTTCAAATTCTCGGAGCATTGAATTTACTGTACACTCGATTTTACTAATATAGAAGCTGTAGTCATATAATTATGCAAGTACCCCTATACTACAAAATAAATTTATTTGATATACCAAATAATAAATGTCCATACTTGATAATACTTTTATATACCATAGTATTATAAATACATAATACATGTTCAGTATATACACTAGCTGGAGCCAGTGGCGGTGTCGGTAAGATATTCGACTGCGGATCGGTATGTGCGGGGTTCAAATCCTGGGCTCGCTCGGCATTAACATAACTAAGACTAGATAATGCAAGTTCATTTTTGTACAAGAGAATGCATATGTATACTAGATAATATATATATATATATATATATATATATATATATATATATATATATATATATATTATCTAGTATACACATGCATTCTCTTGTACAAAAATGAACTTGCATTATCTAGTCTTAGTTATGTTAATGCAACTAACATAACATAACATTAACATAACTAAGACTAGATAATGCAAGTTCATTTTTGTACAAGAGAATGCATGTGTATACTAGATAATATATATATATATATATATATATATATATATATATATATATATATATATATATAATCTAGTATACACATGCATTCTCTTGTACAAAAATGAACTTGCATTATCTAGTCTTAGTTATGTTAATGCCGAGCGTTAAACACATACATACACGCATTATAGTGAATAATCAACTATGTTGATATCTATCACTTTTAAAACCACATGTTTAATCCGTTAGGCAATTTAGATCATTTTCCGTTTAACCAGTCCAGTGAATGTCCGAGCTTTTACTCTCAGATTAGAGCGGCTTGATACTGCACACTTGATACCGTATGCATAAACTAGATAATGCATGTATATGCTAGATAATAAATTTGTATAATACATGCATACTGTAGATAATGCATATATATATTCTGCTAGCATAATTCTATCAGAGTGGAGAGTTCAACGTTTTGTAAAAAATATTAACAACTATTCTCTAAAAAGCCTCTAGGCCCTGGAAAACATCTCTTACCGTTCTAAACATTATTTTATGCCATTAATATGGTAGAATTATGTTTTACAAATAGGAAGAAGAGTTGGATATGACACATTCAAAACGGGAAAGTCTACTGAAAAAGTTCATAGAAGACAGAATGGAAGAAAATTAAGGTAGAGGCAGGCCGAGGTCAGGTATGTTAGATAATTTAAAGACCCACTTATATGTGGAAATGAAGTATAAAGAGGACGACAGAGAAAGGCGTAGGCGTTATATGACATGGACCTGCAAGTAGGCAGTGCACTAAGAGAGAGAGAGAGAGAGAGAGAGAGAGATGTTTTATAATCTAAAAGTCGGGATTGAAGGGATGATGACGATGATGATGGTATGATGATAACAATACCTCATCAGAGATACGATATATTGTTGCCTACATGTACGTTCATTTAATAGTACTTTATTTAAACTATCAAGGTAAACTATTTAGCACTTGTTGACAATCTAGAAAACAATTTAATACTGGTTTACTAAAATTGTCTAAAATACTCTTTAGTGCTCGTTTATTTGAACTAATGTATTTAGAAAACCATTAAATACTCGTTTATTTAAACTATCTAGAAAAACTATTTTGCACTGGTTTATTTAACTATCTAGGAAAACGAATAAATACTCGTTTATTTAAATTATCTAGTAAAAAACTATTTAACAATATTTTATGAAAACAATCGAAGGAAACTCCTGACTCTGAATCAAGTCTGTGAGTAGGAAAATTAATATAATAGCAGTTATTAAAAGCAAATAACCGATAACTTGCCGAATTCATAAATATTTATTCCCATCCCGTTTCAAGTAGTAAAATAAAAGCAAATGAACTAAACGCCAGTGAACATTACGTACGAATAAATGCAAGCTATAATAAAATATATACAACATATTAATATACAGATACGATTCTGATCTGAACACACTTCAGTGATATCACATGGGACATGGAGATAGTTTGATCTCCTCCGGTGGGAGGATAGGAGGGTACAGTCATTTATCCTGTCTGAGACGTCCCTAATATAATAATAATAATAATAATTACAATAGTAATAATAATAATAAAGGTTTAACGTCCGTTTCCTCATACAAGGATAATGTCAGGGACGTTACATAATGACGTCATGTCTATGGATGCTAAATGACCACATTTTGTAATGCCTAAATTACCACATTTTGTAATGCCTAAATTACCACATTTTGTAATGCCTAAATTACCACATTTTGTAATGCCTAAATTACCACATCTTTGTAATGCCTAAATAACCACATCTTTGTAATACCTAAATGACCACATTTTGTAATGCCTAAATTACCACATCTTTGTAATACCTAAATTACCACATTTTGTAATGCCTAAATCAATACAATAGATTACGTTGATGTTGTTAAAACTAATCACGCGGAATGTGTCTTAAACCCAAGTATCAGACTAAATTTATTGAATCTGGATACAGCAAATGCAATAATATTTAGTATCCACTGTTCCTAACATCATGCTTGAGTGACAAAACACGTCTTCAACTTCCTTTATCAATATGTAGTTGTCTGCATCGATGCCTCGTCCCAGCCGAACCATATCAGTGAACTTGTGTTACAAAAACTGGATGTCAGGCTTTGCTAAATTTCCAACTAGTGTAGAAAATGTGCGTATAACTGTTTCATAGGCAGTAATTCTAGACTTTTAGACAGCAACAATCTGTGGGCTAAACTGGGAATTGAGAGCAAGGGAAAAGGTATAAATTTCTCGGGACTCTCTAAAATGTTTTTACGGATCTCCTAGAGTCTAGTATAGGCCCCTGGCAGGGGAACTCACATCAGAAAAATGAAAGCTAGGAGAACGCAGTTCACCCTCGTCTCCCCACTTTAACCATTGGAAATAATGAATAAGTACGCAATAAGTACGGAATAAGTACGCGTCTGACGTATACGTGTACATGTAGTATGTCTATAGCCGCAATGGTTTCTGATGATTTCACAGTAAAGCAACCTAAAATGTGATACACGACTTAACTTACTTAGCGGCCATGAAAGCTTACTCATTATTTATATTTTTGTAAAAGTTAAAGATAGCATTAGTTTAATTTAAAAAGTGCAGACTTTTCTTTTTAGCAGAAATGTGCGCTTTGGCTCAGGCATTTCTCAGTTTATCACTGAGATACTACTACTAATAATAGTAATCATAACAAAGGGTTATCGTCAGTTAAGGATGATGACTTTCCCCCATCACATCACTACATCTAAATGGCTCGATATAGATATACATGTACATGTTCATTTATATTAAAATATAATTCAAATATTTAGAACGTTCGAATTTAACAATGCAGCATAGTTGAACAAGATTTAGTTGAATACAATAAAGTGACAGAACGAAATAGAAAAATCATAAACCGGGTAACCGGGAACGTAAGGCGAAAAACTTAAAAATTAGCTGTACCTTTTATCTATTGTTAGAAAATTAATGTTCTAAACGTCTGTATAGACATGAGAAGCCTATTATAAAAGAGTTTTCTATTCTTGATCATAGTACGGTTGAAATTTTTTAAAATGAATCATACATGTATTTTCTCTATTCTTCTCAATATCCACAATTTAACAGTTATTGTTATTAAGTTATATACAAATGATTGTCTTTGTTTGATAAATTAAATTTAAATTAACACAGTAAATTCCGGATCAATAATAATGATGACAAATTAATTATTAATTAATAAAGAAAAATATAGTATAAATGTAAATCAATAATTCATAAAAATATTTAGAACTTCAATTATCAAGCAAAAAGTGAGCTTGATTATCAATTATCAAGTAAAAAGTGAGCTTGAAAGAAAATGAAATTTATGAAATCAAAGTTGCACTATTTCTACATGACATTGTATTTATAAATTTCAAGCAATATTGTTTGAAACAATAGGAATATTCTAATTACTAATAATTTTCAGCTAACTAAACTGAAATATAAGTCACTCTCGATTTGCTGACGATTTTCTGTTAACCCAACAGATATATCACATATCAATTAACACCACAATTCTCGTGTTATTTTATCACTTAAAATAAACTTAACGTTCATTTCCCATTAAAATCAGAGCATTCTTGTACATAGGCCTACAATTTATCAGATAATACTCAGATAATACGTTCTTGCATTCATACTGCATTTTGCATCTACAAGACAAACCTTAGTTAACAAAGAGTAACTGTTAACTTAGTCTTTGAAATGGTAGCTCGAGTGTGCCGAGTCGTTTTGAAGAGAAGTCTTGTGCATCCGAACCATGACGTTAAACACACTACAGCCTTACAGCAGATCTAAAGATAGATTCCTTATCTTGACTCAGATTACGTTAATCTTCCACAGATTCTCAATATAATGAAATGATTTATTTTACTTTAGATTTCGAATTAAATCATATGATCAGTTCCTTCTCCGATCCAGTATCTCCTCGATCATTTCCATCCCTGGAATCACCTGGAATCATCACGTCCTTATAGGGACGCTGAGAGGACTCGGGATAGGTCAGTGGTGATGATCGAGAGAGAGATGATCTAGGAGTGCTTCTGAGCTTCATGGAAAGACTTGCATTCTCAGATTCCAGACTCTGAAGGCATCCCCTCAGGTTGGTAATCTCTTGAATCAGAGAGTCTGGTGAGGCAGCGTAAGGCAAGGACTGTTGAGGGGAAGAGCTTAAGGACAGACCTAGAGGAAGCTGAGAGGCTGGACTGAGGTACTGATGGGTAGGATCTGGCTTAGTGGGGGCCGGTGAGCGATGAACAGCCGTGGTGAGGGTAGGGAACACTGAAGGACTCTGAGCGAACGTTAGGTAAGGATTGGGTGAGTGAAGGGAAGGTTCGTCGAATGATCTTCGTGGTAGGAGGTGTTGCTGGTGCAGGACATCGTTGTGGTAGACGGACTGACCCGGTGTCTCAGACTTTGGCCGCTGGATGAGAGCAGCAGATGGAGGATAAAGACTGGACTCTCGATTGAACGGAGCGGGGTTTGCTAGACCTACGTCTTGCCTCGGGATGTAACTCAACGGGGAAAGCAGCTGCTGAATTTGCTGCTGCTGCTGTTGCAGCTGCTGCTGTAGCTGTAACAGCTGGTCTGTGAAAGGTTGAGCTGCCGGAATACTTTGATGGAAATGTTGTGGAGTTGAGCGAAGCCTGGAAAAACCATCGTCATCAGACCTACAATACCTAAACCCGGGCGATCTGCTGAAATCTCTCAGATCTCCTGTAGAGTGTCCGGAATCCGTAAGAACGCTGTACACAGGGATGGGTGAGACCAGCATGCAGGGATCACCACGGGATGGATGGGGGCAGCACCTCTCGATGGGTACCAGTGGAGACGGGGTTGGTCGGGCGGGAGGCTCGATGGTTATACTCGGCCGTGGCGAGGAATAGGGCAGGGACGGTCCGCTGCTCTCGGCCCGGCTCGATCTTCCCGCTCTAGGAGGCGACGCTTGATCCCACATGGCGTTGGACCCACCGGTGGTGGAGGACCGGACGTTGAGAGAAGGTCTTCGGGACGCAATCCCGTTTGCGGACTCGTTATCGCTCGTGTCCTGACTGCTGACTGATTCTACCGTATCCAGCCGGACGGTCTGAGTCTCTTCCCTCGTCGATCTCCCATCGCCGCCTGATGACTGAGTGGGTGCGCAGCCCCCGCCCCCGCCGTTGTTGTGTGAATGTGATGACGCCGGGCCAATATTGAGCAACATTGATTCGAGTGGAATCTTTCCAGATGATTCCAACTGACCTGGGGTGCTTCTACTGCGAGGCAGACCTGGACATAGTTCAAGATATACTCAAAGATATATTTATCGGGATATATTAAGTATGAGAGTTGATATAGGTATGCAGTTGATAATCGCATTAAGAAATGGGAAGAAGAGCTGAATGAAACACATTCTTAAGGGCGGGGAGATAGTTTACTAATAGAAGTCATAGAAAGCAGAATAGAATGAAAGAGAAGCAGATGCAGACCGAGATAAGGAATGCTAGATGATTTAGAAATCTATTCAAATGTGGACATGAAGAGGAAAACGAAAGATAGAGAAGAGTGGAGGCGTTATATACCATGAAACTCTCAATGGCATTGCACTGAGAGAAATATATTGAAGTAATCTTTAGTCTCTCTCTTCAGTGCACTGCAAAATGGCAGGTTCAAGGCACATATTCATACCCAAAGTCTGCTTTCTCGCTTCATAAGAGCACTCCTTAAATCAACAAGTTAATCCTTTCAGATGGTCTATACCTATTGTCTTCTGAGATGGTTTCCAGTTGCTTTCCTTAGTTAGAGTTAGAATCTATAGCAATCTTGGAAAAATACGACTTCAGATGAAACTGCCTATTGAGATGCCTCTTGCTTGTCGCCTTATACCACACGTGCACTTTGTGTTTGATCTATTCATCAGAGTCTTGAACAAAGAATACTTCGTTTGTACTAAGTTGAGTTAATTTTAGCTGCATTAGGCTATTTCATTTCCAAAAGGTCCATGACAAGTTGTAGAAGCCCGTGACACGGAACACTCCTATAGTAACAGTTGCTGGACATAGCTTTGTGCAGCTGCCGCGGTAAGGAGTTTATTTATGAAGCGAAAAGGAAAAGATTGCAAAGTTTGATGCGAACATTCTTCGCAAGTCGTACGCTCAACAGACAATTTAAAGCTCAGCGGGGTCGTAAAGTCGGCAACATTTCCTCGAATTGAAGACGTAAACAAGCGCTCCAGTAGCCTGGGCTTACGACATGTCACACCAAATCTGATGCAAATGAAGGACCGGCCGAGTGGTTACTGGTGCGCATATCAGCCATTTTGATCAAGCCTCTTTATCTATGGTTCGTCTGCGGCGAATTCTTACACTCTCATACTGTTATACTTTCTTTAAATCTCATTTTTTCGACTTTGATTCTCCGTCTCCGTTTTTTATTTTCAATTCTACTTTGCTTCTTGATATTACTTCATAATTTATGTTTTATTCTTCCTTTTTCTGTACTTTGTTATTAATTTTTCGTTTTTCACCCTTTAGCTCTTTTTTCAATCTTTCTTTCTTTATTTCTTTCTATCTTTCATTCATTCTTTCTTTATTTATTAATTTGTTTATTTATTTATTTATTTATTTACCTTTCTCTCATCCTCTCTCTCTCTCTCTCTCTCTCTTTCTCTCTTTCTCTCTCTGTCTTCTCTCTCTCTCTCTCTCTCTCTGTCTCTCCCTGTCGTTTTTGCTTTCTCTCTTTCTTTCTATCTTTCTATCCTCTCTCTCTCTCTCTCTCGCTCTCCCTCTTCCTTCTTACTTTCTCTCTCGCTTTCTATCTTTCTTTTCCTCTTTTTTTCTTTGTCTCTTTTGACATTATTTTGCCTTTTCATCGCCAAGCATAGTGTCTCGCAATTTTCTATTATTTGCGCACTGCCGGATGGCCGTCGTATTGTTTTCTTTACGTCTGTCGATTGTGTAACTTCGTGTGAACTTATTTCAATATCTTCGATTTTCTATTCACTCTATTTTTTATACAACCTTTAGCTATTTTGACCCAGAGCCTCGCAATGGCCCAACCTTTAAAATACCTTTTTAATTGTAATTTTAACGTCATATTTATAGCAATGAAGATTTCTTATGTACATTCCAAACTCCTTTTATACTTCTTACGCTCCTTGTATACGTTTCTTATATACATTTCTTATATTGCTTATTCCCATTCTTATTTTCTTAGTTATTACTGTATTTTAAATACATTAACTTACTATTACCTTAATCTTTGTGACGGTAGCTCGAGTGTGTCGATTCGTCTCGAAGAGAAGCCGTGTGCATCTGAATCTTGACGTTCAACATACTACCACCTACCTACTTATATAACTGTGTACATAATGATGTCTATTTCGTCTAGCGATAACAAACTAATGCTTACTGCAATGCAATAGGAGTTTTTACTGTTATTTATTTAAATAATTAAAATCACTTGCCATGTCACAATTTCTCAAGGAAAAAGACGTATAATGCTTTATGAATTCAAAGTATTTTGTGAAATAAAAATCGTCTCTAAGATCAAATAAGTGCTCCTTTTGAGTGTCAAAACTGCTAGCTAGTAAGTGAGAATATATGCCCTTATACCTCCGACACGAAATCCCGTATACCACTGAATATACAAATTAGGTAGATAATTACTAAATTAAAAACATACACAATTAAAAAATATAAATGCGCAACTTACCTCTCGAAGCCTCTTGTTCTAACGGAGCTTTCTTGTATTTTTCCAGGCGCTTCACAGCAATCGCTTCCAGTCTGACCCTGGCTGTGGGATAGTCCTTCAGAACCTCCCAAAGGTCACTTTTGGACAGGCAGAACAAGTCCGAGTATCCCACGGACCTCACGGAAGCAGTCCTCCTGTTTCCGGCATTACCCATGTTGAGAATGCTGATCTCACCGAAGTAGCTACCAGGTCGTAGGGTGGCTAGGACTGTGCGCCCGTTGTCTGCCACAACCTGAAGTCTGCCCCGGTTAACTATGTACATCTCCTTACCTACCTCTCCTGAAACGTGCAGCAGTATCATAGTAAAATATCGGGAGAGGATATAGCTGGTAAAAAAGATGGTAAAGCTTTGGTTAACGTTAATTTCCTCACTCGAAAGCGATGTCAGTGACGGGCGAGCCCAGGATTTGAACCCCGCACGTGCTGATCCGCGTCGAGTGTATTAACGACTTCGCCATTGGCTCCAGCCGGTATAGGTAACGTAACGAAAAAAGAGTAACGGTTAGAGTGTTCGTCTCGGATAAAAGTGGCTGAAAGTTTCCTGGCTTCAAAGCCCAGACCATCTTCGCTTAAACCATTCCACGCGAGTATGGGTTCAATGACCATAACGTGCTCAGCCAAAATATATAACTTTACAAACATGAATATTTTCGGCAGAATACAAACTATCATTCGCCCGAATTTCACAGCTAATATGAAGAATCTCGGCCATACCTGATTCAATAGCAACCCGTAGCACAACAGTCGAGTGAAGTCTAAATAGGATGGTTGAATAAATCGGACATACGTATAAAAAGAAGATAGTAATATAGTATAATTGGTGCAAAGCGAATCAAATTCAGGGCAATCCTACATGTACTTATAACAAACTACAGTAGTACAGTGATGGTCCATGACAACATCGAGAACTGTGGACAAAATCAACCGATAGACGCTAATAACGTCATAATCAATATTCGGAAAACAAGTTCAAGGTTATGAGTTTCTCGGGTCAAATTATTCGCTTCTCCACGTCATAGAGAACTTGGAATAATTTATGAAAAATTTAGACTAAATAGTAAAATAATTTTCTCTCAGTTGATATTTTTCATGTTTTTATTGTCTTTAAAATAATTTCTCTTCGTGCACTGCCTAATGGCAGGTATATAACACCTCCATTCATCTCTATCTTTTGTATTCCTCTTAGTTTCCACATACGAGTGGATCTTTAAATCGTCTAACATTCCTTTTGATATATAATTACTCTTGGGGTATTCTGCTTATGACGAGGTGGGCTCCTTATTCCATCCTCAGCTTCGACTAACATTTACTAGGCAGGGGCGTCATTCCCTGAGAAAACAATCTTGTTTACCCAAACAATCCTGTTTAATCAAATAATCCTGTTTAACCAAACAATCCTGTTTAATCAAATAATCCTGTTTAACCAAACAATCCTGTTTAATCAAATAATCCTGTTTAACCAAACAATCCTGTTTAATTAAATAATCCTGTTTAACCAAACAATTCTGTTTAATCAAATAATCCTGTTTAACCAAACAATCCTGTTTAATCAAATAATCCTGTTTAACCAAACAATCCTGTTTAATCAAATAATCCTGTTTAACCATTAAACTAATACAGAAAGAAATTAATTAAATTTTAAGGTTATTATTATTATACATGTATATATTATTCGCTTCTCTAAATCATAGAGAACATGGAATAATTTACCTAAATTGTAGACTAAAATAATTTTTAATTTATTCTCCTCTCAGTTGATAATTTTTATATTTTTATTGTCATTAAACTAATAAAGAAAAAATTAATTGAATATTAAGGTGTTTAACCTTTGCGGCAGATGTAGTCCCCTGGCGAGAAGAGGACAGGTCTTAGGCGCAGCACAAGCTCACACAGGAACCCTGCCTCTGTATTCTGGAAGATCTCCACCCTCTTGAGGGTGTCGAGATGAACGTGAAGGGCTATCTCCGCTTTGAGCTTGTTGGGAAGGAGACACAGGGTTTTGTCCTCGTCAGCCGATTTCTTGCTCAGCCACAGATAGTCGAACCACTTGATGACGCGATCCTGCAGTCGAAGGGGAACCCGCCTCAGCATCATGTAGGTTTTGACGCTGTCGAGTTTTGCTGCAGTAGAATGGGAACATAAATATGTCTACACACGGTAAAATATGTGAACGTAAGTTTTTGATGCACACTGTACAATACAGTATGTGATCATAAAAGTGTGCTGCACACCGTACAATATGTGGTCATAAATGTCACATGAACCCGTCTAAGCGTCATGTAGGTTTTGACGCTGTCGAGTTTTTCTGCAGTACAATAGAATGGGAACATAAATATGTGCTACACACGGTATAATATGTGAACGTAAGTTTGTGATGCACACTGTATAATATGTGAACATAAGAGTGTGCTACACATGGTACAAATTGCCAACATGAACGTATGCTACACACTATGCAATATTTGAACCTAAATGCGTGATACACACTGAGCAATTTCTGAACATAAATATGTGATACACACTGTACAATATGTGAATATAAATATGTGATACACACTTCAAAAAAACATAAATGTGCGCAACACACTGCAAAAAGTGAATATGAACGTGTGCGACACGCTGTACATTAAGTGAACTTAAACTTTGTTAAGTCGGCCTTTGCTTTCCTACGAGCAGTTCCATAGGCAGTTGAAGACCTATCTTTTCCATCTCTCTTTTCCATCCAGTGTCCATGAGCAGCTACCTGCGCCTAAACCTCCTTTTCTTTAATTCCCTTTGACTGATTATCTGGATTTTGGAATTTGCACCGTTTTTGGACCTTCTTTTTGCTCGCTGGCTTGATTTTGTCTCAATAGTGCTCGATGTTGTCATTGATAACTGTAGCACTCTAATTGTTGTTATTATTATTAAGTGAACTATACTTGCTTTCGTATTACGAGATAACACCTTAAGTGCTGGCATAGAAAAGGTAACCGCATCGATGTAGTTGACTTTAATTGTAAGACGCAATACGGGGTAAAGTTTCATTTTCAACTTCTATTTACTAGTCAAGTACTTCCGTACATATAGCCTATGATTTAGAGCATAGTCTTACGTAAGAGCGGCAGTGTTTTTGTAAGAAATTCAGACTAATGTAGCAATTTTGTGAAATAGTTTCAATACGGGAAAAAAGGAAATAACGGAGCTAATTTGTTAGTCTACACTGCTTTTAAGCATTCAGATGAAAACAATTAGCTGCAAGCTAAAGGATGTTATGGATATAATTAGTTCTAGACAAAATTATCCGTATTGTGTCTGGACCAGTGTGCAGTAGACCAAAGTATGCTGCATGAGTCGTAATATACAAGTCATAGCTGGAGTTAAAGAAGACAGTGAGAAATCACCCCAGAAGCCATATATACCAAAGCAATGAGTTGCTAAAGGGTTAATGAAGGGCAAATTTCTTGTTATCGAAACTGTTATCGGGAGTGTTCTCTACAACTGTTATAAAAGGTCCATATAGAACACAAAATGAGTGTATTGGCTCACGCCTAGTGCAGAAAGGTAGGTTATTTATAGCATGTTTCCCACAACCAAAGATAGAATTCTCTGAAAAGACATTGTCCTAGTCAGGTATGAATACAACACCTGAAGAAAGAATAAGTCTGCTGCTACGAAAGCTCATTGGAAGAATTAAATATTTATAACTTACTGAATATTTATCTGAAACGGCTAATTTTTTATTAAGCTCATCTCCACGAAGCAGCACAAATTCTCAATGATTTTCTGTCAATCTGGAGAGAATAAATAATTTCAGCTTGGAAATCAGAGTTTTAATTAACTTGAATGAGCTTTAATTAACTGAGTTCCCGTCGGTTTGAACGTGTTAATTGACGGGAAACTGCAAAAAGCTGATAAAGCTAATGTTAACGTCAGTTTCCTCACTCGAAAGTGATAACAGTGTCGGGCGAGCCCAGAATTTGAACCATGCACGTGCTAATCTGCTGTCGAATAGCTTACCGGCATTGCCACTGGCTCCAGCCGTTAAATTCCGGATCCAGCAATGTAAAAATACAAGATTTGTGTCTCAATTAAGTGAAAGAAAGTAAATCATGGTAACAATATTTCCTCTTCAACAAAATAAGAGTTATAAGCTCCAGGTTGATGTCTTTAGTGACGGAACTCCTTGTAAAAAACAACAAAGACATTTCCTCTAGCTTTTTAGAAATCATAAAAATCAATGAGTTGATCATAGCGTTAGATTTTGGATATTTTTGCGTTCATTGATATAAAATACACGGTTAATTTAGCAATAGGTTTTATCGTAGCGACATTAAACAACCTATTAACTTATGTGGCTTAAAGAACCCATTTCAAGCTCACGTTATGCTCATGTTATGCTCATGTTACGCCCACGTAATGCTCACGTCTTGCTCACGTCATGCCCACGTCTTTCTCACGTCATGCTGACGTCATGCCCACGTCATGCCCACGTCATGCCCACATCATGCTATAAGTCAAGCAAGCTTTAGTAAACTGCAGCGTAATTATAAAACTTGTTTTCCATATATATCGACTACTTGTTGTAAACATTATGCAAATTCTCTGCAACTTTCTATTAATTTTGTAAAATATAGTAAAACTGTAATAAAATATAATAAAAATAATATAATAAACTTTCATTATGAAATATAAAGAGCCTCTTTTCATCGCATTCACGTCGAGTAAATATGAAAAATGTCTACAGGTCAGTTTTAAAATTTAGCGTAATATCAAATAAAATTAATGATATGGTTGAATCGATTTAATACTAATTACTGAATTAATTAAGTTTTTTCTAACTCACGAAGTTTAAAGTATTTCCGACAAATGCGCTATTTGTGCTTAGATAATAAAAGGTCAGATACAGTAAGGTTATAGTGTGCTTAACGTCAAGGTTAAGAAGCACAAGGCTTCTCTTCAAGACGACTCGACACACTCGAGCTACCGTCACAGAGATTATAGTAACAGTAAGTTACTGTATTTGTAACAGTACTTACTACAGTAGCTACCGTACTTACTACAGTAACCGTTTACTGGAGCAGTTATATGAATCGCTCTAAACTCCAGTTTTGGGTGTTCCAAGGATGCATTTGATCGTTTCTGCTATTTTGTTATTATGCAAATCCTTCATTAAGTATTAACTGGAGTATTTGCATGTAAAACAGATGTCACTGGTGATAATGACAAATTCTCGCTTTCTCTTCACTTTAGCGGCAGAAGAATGCTTGAGTAAGTAAAAATAGAAAAGAATTTAAAAGAACCGAGCCACTTGTCCAGTGAGATTTGATTCAGGTAAAGAGAGCTCTCATGCATAAATATTTGAAATTCTTTCTCTTAATCATGATACTGCAGAGACCGAATCATATTGGATATTGTATATATTATATATATTATATATTTTATATATATATATATATATATATATATATATATATATATATATATATATGGTGGATTGGAGTAGCCGACATACTTGTTATGAATTCGAAATCGAAAGAAAGACTAAGACAAGATTAATATTCAAGTTATGCTACGCAGTTACTCTATAAAGTAAAAGAATAAGCTCAAGATCTTTATTCAATCAACTAACTATGAAAAATTACCACTCTCCAGCACAATGAAATTGAAAACGAGTGCTTATTGGTTGCGCATCAGGTTTTAAAATAAAAGTTTTCGAATTAAAAAACATATAGGAGGACAGCCTTCAGCAAGCTGCTGCATTCTCCAGTATTAGGGAGATGTAAAATGTACTATAAGTACTTATACATATAAGTACTTATATGTATAAGTTTTATTTGTTTATATTTTGACATATTTAATCTACCTATTTGAGCATTTATACCAAATGATAAAATAGTAAATTAAACCTGAGAAAACTGGCAATCAATACAGCTGAAGTCAGACTACAGTGACTTCCAATATGGCGTCTAATCCATCTGGAAGGTATATATACTCCCAGAAACGCGTGCCTATTATAGAGTTGTCAGGCTGATTATTCCAACATTGGCTTCTTTGCCCGAGACTGACGATGCATACAGCGACGTTAAATTAGACTGCCGGGTTAATTTACCATCCAATTCACACATCCCACTCTCTATTTCCTAGTTGAGACTTTTTAAAAATTGCAGAAACATAATAATGCGTAGGATACTCTGTTAGATTAGAACCTACTTAGTTGACCGTCATGTTTTAATTGCTTAGCTGTTGCCTTGAAATAATTCACTATTAGGTCTACCTATTCATAATAAATGAACAAATTAGGCCTATCTAGCTCTAATAAAAGAAACATTTATCCAATGTTTGGCTACAAATTTATATGCATAGGCCTATATGGAACTATGTAAAAAGGTTGCTTCAAGGCTTATATTTTACCTCTAATTCAACTTGTTATGACTTGTAGCTTTAATAAAATGTGACAAATCTAACACTGAGCACATCAAACTCATCAATATTCAAATGCATCTAATATATATATATATATATATATATATATATATATATATATATATATATATATATAGTGTTGATGTTGAAACCATGTAGTCTAATGGTATAAACCTCAACAGTTGGTAGATGATGTTAAGGCGCTAAATTAATTTAAATATAGTTGTGTTATGATATGTTAATATACTAAATTCATCATAGCTAACATTCAACGCCTCACTGTCGTTATATAACTATTTAGCGAATTTCTCATCGCTCTCTTAACCTCGATTAGAACGCCTTCATAAGCAAAATTCCCAAGATAAATGGTATATCATGTTAGATTATTTAAAGATCCACTCGTATGTGTACATGAAGAGGAAATGGAAGTTTGAGATAAGTGGAGACTTTATATAACATGGACCTGCCAGTAGATAGTGCACTGAGAGAGGAAGTCAGACAGCGAATTTATCATCGCGCTCTTAAATGAAACAACCTTGGATCGGACAAATTATCTTCATTGATAGAAAAAGGTTGACATTCTTTCGTCTCAGAGATTTTTCGCCCTGGGATTCGTGAACAATGTTCTACTAATGAGTTACTTCATTGAAGTTCCAGTGTTCACGAAACGCACTATTACAAGCATTACAATAATGGAATTGATTTTTATATATTATGTTGTTCGGACTGGTGGCCAACTTATTGACAGGCTTGCCTAATACACATGAGGTCTCGAGTCTTTAATTCGCTAAATAGTCATATTCCTAGATTATTGTTCACGCAACTTCGACCAAATATGCTAAGATATCGGATTATATTATGGCAAAATAAAGTGAGATTGCGAGTTACGGAATTGGAAAGGGCAAGAGTTGGTAGCGCTTAGTGCTGAGTGAATTTCAGTTAAACAACTACCAATGAAAACGGTATAACTTGTTGATTTAAAATATGATCAAATTGAGCTTAAAAGCCTACAAGTAACAATGCCTTTCTTGGATTTGCCGTTTGGCATAACGCACAAAGATGGAGAAAAAGATACAATTTAGAGTGCAATAGTAAACTTATTGCCTCTCTTCTAGGAAAAGTAACTTTGAAACTGTAGTTAGGAATGGGGGTTAAAATAATGATTGAAGTTTTATTCTTCGAATGAAGGCAAAATATAATTAATTCAAATTTTCTTAGCGCTTAGTTAAATGGTTGTCTCTGTACGCAGTACATTTGCAGTGAGCACACAGCCTGATTTTAGACTCGAGGCCTCATGTGTATTAGACAAGCTTGTCAATAAGTTGGCCACCAGTCCGAACAACATAATATATAAAAATCAATTCCATTATTGTAATGCCCGTCCAAAGTTGTACCCTTTCTCTTTCATTAGATGTACGCTAGTCAGTGGGGACTGGAGAAATGTTATTTTAGTATCCACTTCAATCCTCGAGGACCACTTTTAAGGTGTCTAGTGTTCGACGTATTGCCTTAACGTCCGATCAACCACTCGAACTGCGGCCTACCACACTCGAGAGATCAGCTACCAGGTGGCGCTTCAGCACACCTTTATCTTACCGACACTGATCTCTATATAATTCTAACTGATCTCTTGCTTAATGGCATGATATGGTACATGCAGAACTAGTTACTGCATGTTTAGTTACATACCAGTGACTTTCCAGTAAATTACTGTTACCTTAATCTTTGTGACGGTAGCTCTAGTGTGTCGAGGCGTCTTGAAGAGAAGCCTTGTGCTTCTGAACCTTGACGCTAAACACACTAAAACCTACCTACCTACCTTGCTTATTGGCAATTAATAATATTATTTTTATTATTCTTATTATAGTCACAATATTCTATATCTCAGTGCACTGCCTACTGGCAGGTCCAAGGTTTATAACGCCTACATTAACCTCTATCTTCCACTTTCCTATTCATGTCCACATACGAGTGGAACTTAAAATCTTCTATAACATTTCTTTAGATATACCATTATTCTTGGGGGATTCTGCGTATGACAGGGTGGGCCCCCTATGCCTTCCTCAGCTTATGCCTTCTTCTACTTTCATTGTTAGGCCTATATTAAACATAACTACATCAATAAATTATTGGTGCATTACACTAGAGTATTAAATCAGGTGAGTAACTTAATTCTTGTGGCGGTAGGCAGAGGGTAACAATTTTATTAGAATAGAATTAAGTGAAGCTCTAATCTCTAATTCGTTATAATTGTACGTGTGGAATAGAATTAATTTTATAACGTTTACAATTAGCCATATTTCATTTCTGCTAAAGGTAGTCAAGGCAAACATTTTCGTTTAAAACATTGTAAATAAAACAAAATCAGGATTTCGCAAAAACAGGTGTTTTGCATGTCCGAATAATTATTGAACAGCATTTCATCGATCAACATTTGAAAGCCTCCCTTTAGATAGCGATATCAAAGTGTTACTAAATATTAAACTTATGCTGCTAAAAACAACACTACTATTGCTAAAGCGGTTCCAAACGAGGCGGAAAACAGCTAAACCGCTTTTAAAAATATTCTAAAGGGCGAAGGTACCGGTTGATAGTCGAAGACGACTTCTAGAAGCCTCAAGAGTCTGTAAACCATCCAGTGACCTTTGATACACTCCTAGGTACGGAAACATTGTCTCGCTGTATTCAATTACTTATCCACAACGTCTGGGGAGGCGATAAAGCATTAGTGCAAAGTGGTAGATGATTAGAGTGCATGCCCTGTGTTCAAACCCAGAAACGCCTACAAGTTTCTAAAATTAAAATCTTGTTGCATTTGCATTAGGCCTATTTTGCAAATATTGAATTCAATCAATCAATAAGAATTTAACGTCTGGTTACTCTCCAAGGGGCTAAGGTTCTTCAAGGTACATATTTCTACAAATTATATACTCGCATGCCTTTTGAAGAGCACTTTTTGGTGGGTTTACGTGCATCCAGTCATGAATATTTTCCTTTATCAATATAATAGGAAGTTCCTGACGTCAATCTCCTATGTGAAAGAGGACCTTACAATATTCTTAAATTTTTTAAATACAATTTTCGAAGGTAACATTCGAGATATGAAACTGGCGTTAACATCAAAATGTAAAAGACGAGCGATTATATTAAAGCTTAAACTTCTATTATGCATTACTGCTATTAATAAATTCCTATGCAGCCTTTAACTCGAAACAATTTAACTACTCGTGTTGATTTATATTGCTGTTTAAGGATGACGTCCCTGACACATCTTTTGATGAGAAAACGAGCATTAAACCTTTCTTCTTCTTCATTTTCTTTTTCTTCTTCTTCATCTTCTATGTAATCTTCCGTCAACTCTTCAGAAGTTTTCTTATGAATCACATTAACCTTTGCTTTCCCGTGAACAGTTCCGTAGGCAGTTGGATTACCTGCTTTTTCCATCTCTCTTTTCCGTCTGGTGTTCACGCTTTGCGACCAGCACGCAAATATCCATTTCTTTATTTTCATATCTTTTAACTGGATTTTGGAATTTGGATTTTGCATCGTTTTGGTTCTTCTTTTTGCTCGTCCGTTTAGAGTTAACTTCATAAAGCTCGATAGTGACGACATTATCATTGTAATTGATGTCGTTGTTGTTTGGTATTAGTTTGATATATCTATTCTTCATCAGTTAAAATGTGTTTAGCCTACTTATATTTAATCAGCTTCGTCCTATGGAGCATTAAAGCCATGACATCACATCCAGAGAACAGAAGCAAGATCAGTAGCTAAATATAGAGAAGTGGATTTAACTTGGAGATAAACATAATAAAATCATCACATGGCGGCAAGCCCTTTCTCAGGCTCTGAATTCCATTTTGCGCAAAGAGAAATAATTTATATTTAATAATTTATAGTTTAATTTGCATAAGTTCTGATGATGCAGTCAGCATTAAAGTAAGGGACCATTATTGGGTCTCTTTAAAGTAAATAATTTGGAATATTAACTAAATTATGCTTTAAGATAACTACAAGATTTGTTTGTGGGTCTCTAACTGATGAACTGGGAACAAGATGGATCGTCATGCTTTAGTGCCGTAGAGCTCAGTTTATCTCAGATATCTGAAAATAAAATTCGTTGAACCAATAATGCAACCACATGTGGTAACTGTAATAGAAAAGTATCATTTGATGTCCCCTATTATATCTCTTGCAGTCTTAGATTTTTTAGCAGAAAATTATAGTTTTAAGAATGGAGTTTCGTTGCTTTTCAACGTACTTGTTCTAGCTAGCCCTTTCAAACAAAGTCAGGTTTTTTCTTCCGCATGTTCCGTTCAAGGAAGCAAAAAGATAATAGTCTTAACAGATCTCTTCAGAATTCTCCATCTATACGAAGTTGCTATTCTGGACTCATATATGCTTGTCTACTTATGGACAGGAAAAATAGTAAATGACTAGGCGTCTTAACTTTCACAGCATTTCGTGTCTCTCATCGCCAGCTGTAATTAAATTTGGAATCGCTTAAATTGCGCACAGCGAGCATGGTTAGCGACTTAGCTAAAACGAAACGAAATTAGCAAAACACACGAAAATAATTAATCCTATCCGATTTCACTCAGTTGCTCATGCCTGTTCATCGCTGCGGGTATAGGTCAGAGGTGGACCAGTTAATTAAATTTTCAAAAGAGAAGTTATCAAAGTTTTAATGATTTTTTAAAGAAATGAAAAACAATGTGATATTCTCTTAGTCTGAACTTGATTGAAGTTTATTCACCCGAAATTCACTTGAAAATTCTGGTCAGCCATATTAATGCTCATATTTTAAAAGAATATAGCCCTACTTATTTTTAATAAAGTTTTTGCTATTAAGAATCATAGAAGTTCTCAATATCGCAGTGTTTAGAGGCGTCAGGTAACGTCATTATGTTTAAAATGAAAGATCGCAATTGTACACAGTATATTGTTAGGAATAGTATACAGCATATTGTTCACAATTGCATACAGTATATTATTAGCAATAGTATACAATATATTGTTCACAATTGTATAAAGTATATTGTTAGCAATAGTATACAATATATTGTTCACAATTGTATGCAGTATATTGTTCGCAATGGTATACTGTGCTTGAGGGGTACCTGACATCACTCGGACTAGAAATATACCGTTAAATCTTTATTGAGGTAGGCAACGGGAAACCATCTCAAACGATTACTTGAAACCATGGAGAGGAATGGAGAAAATAACGAAAACTGCAAAAACAGAAACCAAGAAAGGAAACTAGGTAGCACATGCGGTATGTCATGTGTGTAACTATACGAACAAAAGTATCTCATAAGCCATATTTTTCCCAATCAATAGGCTATATAAGATAAGGATAAGCTTAGCTCTTTGTGAGTGGACTAACCTGTTGATCTTTTGAGTGCCCTTTATGGAGCGTGGAAACAGACTCTGAATATAAATATACTTGGGTTTGCCACATGGCAGAGCCATAGAGAGAGATATTATGTAGTAGAAAGTGCATTTTTTACAACTCTACATGCTGAACATTTTCAAATGATCAGACGGGCAAATTGGAGGAAGGAAAGATGAAATATTGGAATATGCCTTTTCTGATTAGCTTTTAGAGGAAAAAGTTGTGTAAAGACAGGATCGCTCTGCTAAGGTGACAGCTCTTTATTGAAGATGTGTCTAAAATTACAACCCTACCCCTAAATTATACGTTATCCCTCTCTCCCTCCCACAATCCCCCACTCTTTTTTCTTTTTCTCCTCATCACTATTTCTTTCTCGCTCTTTACCTCTTCTGGTTCCTTTCTTTAATGTCTAAGTTTCTTTCTCGCTCTTTACCTCTTTTGGCTCCTTTCTTTTAATGTCTAAGTCTAAAATCTAATTTTTTTACCTTAAAGTTAAAAAAAGTTAATCAATCCAAGTTCATTGACCTCGTTAAGAGAGCAAGTGTTTGAGGACTCAATTCCAGGACATCCCGGATATGCTTAGATGTGCTTAGATGTGCTTGCTGCAGTCGGAAAAGCTTCTTGGACTGATTAAACCATAAAAAGAGATCAACATGATGCATGTTATGAAGCTGTTTTAGACTATGAGACACTCCAACTGCAAATTTTCATTCCGAAGACTTGCAATACGAGTCTCAGAGGCTCCTTAATGAATCTTATTTTCAGTTAATATATTGTATCGAACTAAAAATTAATCATATAATAATAAATTATATAATTAAAGGAAATAACGAAAAATACAAAGCAGCAACTAAATATGAAAATACTGCAGGACATACTATTCATATTTATAAGTAAATACATTAAAACAAAGATGGATGTCAGAAACGGCCTGTTTGGAATTCGAACTAGAGTCTCCTTCTTATCATTCATGTGTGCTGCCATCTCTGTTAATCAATGTGTATTCTTATGTCGAGGGACCCACCTCGTCATAAGCAGAATCCCCTAGAATAGTGGCATATCAAAGGAAATGTTATAGATGATTTAATGATCCACTCGTATGTGGACGCGAAGAGGAAAACAGAAGACAGAGATGCGTGGATAGAGTTCCAGCTAAATACCACGAAGCTGCTAGTACGCAGTGCTCTAAGAGAGAGAGAGAGAGAGAGAGAGAGAGACAGAGAGAGAGAGAGAGAGTGAGTAAGTGAATGAGTGAGTGAGTGAGTAAGTGAATGAGTGAGTGAGTGAGTGAGTGAGTGAGTGAATGAGTGAGTTAGTAGGTGAGTGAGTGAGTGAGTGAGAGTATTAACTTTTACAATGACGATTAAGCAATTGAATGACTGTTTTATTGACATGTTCTTTGAAAATCGAAAGCGACCTTCAAACTTTATGATGTGTTTACTATTGTCGATCTTCAGAACCTATTCTGTAGGTCATAGTCATCTAAGGACCAGGAACTGTTTAGCTTCTTAAAATAAAGTTATTTACTACATTTCAAAAGTAATTCCGAATACTTTAGTATAATATGTGCATTTTAGCTCACGTAATATTACATGGATAATTTCATTAAGTGAAGTGAAATTACGATGAAGACTGAATAAACATACAAATCAAACCGAATTGAAAATAACGAGGGAGCCATCCCATATATTAGTGGTCAACTTCAGGCATCCTGATTAACGCAGTTGTTCGTCAAAATCTTTCCAAACTTAAATCTGAGATTTTACAGTGTTCTTCGATTCCCAGTTACAAATTTATCGAAGTTTCTGACGGATTGCGAATTATTTTGCAAAAGACAAAAAGATGTTGGCATTTGACGATATATCTTGAAGATCGTTATGCACACCTTGGGACTCAGCTGTCTCGAAAAATAATGGTAACAATCAGACAGAAACCCCTGTGTCTGCAGTTTCCGCTCGCATGTGCCGTGGTTGTACTGTCTGGCATTCATTCACAGCAGGCAAGCATTTATTTTGTCAGCCTGCATTTTTAAACTGCAGAGTAGCTTGTATTTACTTTCGTGTTATTCTGAGGAAGTCGGGACAATATTTATTTACTGATATTCTTTATAAGTAATTCTTTATAACTTGCAAATACGTTTGACACAGTAATCCTATGATTTATAATAAACTACATGTGTTTATGTAAAGTGCTCGCCCGCCGGCAAATAAAGAGCTGGTAACGCTAAGGTTAACTTCAGTTTCCTCACTCCAAAGCGATGTCAGTGACGGGAGAGCCCAGGATTAGAACCACGCATATACTGATCCGTGGTCCAGTATCTTACCGGCATCGCCACTGGCTCCAGCCGGTGGCGATGTCGGTAAGAAATAGTGAATATGACATCGATGTCGTCCAACAAATTAATATGTTCCAAACAGTGAACTTTGAAGAAGACTAATCATGTATCTGAGTTAATGTTAATCAGTGTTAATTTATGGTACTAATAAGCTATTGATATTTCAACAAGTGCATTAATATTCGTGTAATTATAGGAATGTGGAAACATTTATTTTCATGTATTACTTTCATGCTTTCCTGAGCAAGTAGAGAAGTGTGTTAGCATCTGAACACAGTGCATTAGAGACGATGTTCAAGTCCGGTTGGCGTTTCTTAAAGTAAAGCTTCCATTGCGCACAGTAAAGCTCTGGAGTTAAATGCTGACTAGAATTTTATAAATATTTAGAAATATTTTTTGAAATAACTCTATACATGAAATAAGGAATTTTTGTAAGAAATAATTTCGCCCAATACTATGAAGAAATTAACTGACGCAAGATGTCATTGATGCTATTATTCTTCACATTATTGATGTCAGTGTGCACTAGCATAATGCTGAACTACGTTCAAAATAAGATTGCTGCAGAAGTTAAATCAATACCAAGGAATTGAAATTAAATTTTTCGACGTTGTGTAAACTATTAAACATTTACATATTTAACTCACTTTAATTCGTCTGATATACGCTTATAACACTATCAAATTTCTTGTCTCTATTACGGTTAGCATAGCAATTGCATTGTACTTATTCTAGCAATATACAGACGCCTTAACAAAAGATCTGACGCAATATGTACGCACGTAAGTGATGTATTGTCTCAATGCAATATCAATGACGTTGACTAATCGTGCACATTACTTTGTTCATCAAATCCTGAGGCCATATTTCTTATATCCTGTGTTAAACGAAACAAATGAAGAACAGTTAAATAGAGACGAGGCTCTGGAGATTTTTCCGATAGTCTGCCTATGAGCGGCTCCAAACTCCATCCAACTGGAAGATAACGTTAGCAGTTTAGACATCCAAACAAAAAATCCAGAAATATCTTCAAAAATGTCTACAAAATAGCCAGAAATTAGCAAGATTTGTTGGAAATACTGCGTTGATTCAGGCGTCGGTATTTGGCGTAAAAATATTAAGTAAAGAGATAGTTTGCTAAGCTTATGTATTTAAATCAGATATTATAAAATGGTTGCAAAATTCGGCAATTATTTACCCAGATTTTACCCATAGGACTGACTCGTTCAAATATCTCATCCTAACCCCCAAAATACTCCTTTCTCATTAAAATCTGAATTAGCTGCAGCTCTCGACAGACCCATATCGTGATTATAGAAGGCGCTGGCTTACTTCGTTTAATATTTTGCTGTTACAATATTTCATTAGAGAGATTTGTCTGCTGTTTTGTTTCACATATGACAGATCGGAAGTGTTGCACCGAGATTCCTCCCTTAGTTACTGTTTTTATTATTATGTTTCTCTATTTCCTTCTTTACTCCATGGTTATTAGTTAGCGTTGCTTTTTAATAGCGCAAAGATTAAAATGATTGAAGCGCTGATCTAAGAATAATCTTCTAAAATGCTGGACAACTTATTCAATGCTGAGAGCACAGAGTTGTTCAGATCTTACAAGATGGTCGCCCAATCAAGCACTAACCGAACCCGTCTCATGGTTTTTATAATATTTCTTCCTATTTATATCTAGCCAGTCGGTATGACATTCATTTTCCTAGAAGACGACTGAAGTTTACAGCAACTGTTCTGTAATTACACGCAACTGAGTAGCTATCAAAAAGAGCAACAAGCTATTATATCTCGATGACGCCATCGTATCGCAAAATAGCGCATCGCTTGCGCCTCAGTAGCGCAAATAGAGCTTTAGTTGCGCTGTTATAAATGAAAGAGTTTGCTTAGGATCAGGTGATCCGCAACAGGATGCGGAAACTAATGCCGTCATCAATGTAGTATCCCAGTAGTGTCTGATATAGCCAGTGTGGAGGCTTCCCTGGAAGGAACCTGTTGCTTCCATGAAATTTGCTTCCGTCCATCTCACGATTGATTTCTGTTTACTTTTTATGGTATACTATTACTAGTAGTAATTTTACTATTATTATTACTACTAACTATTCATCTTACCAATAGTATTAGTAGTAGTAGTAGAAATAGTAGTATTAATAATAATATAATAATAATATCAAAAATAAGAATAATAATAATTATTATTATTATAAAATGAGTTAAGTAAGTGTGTGAGTGAGTGAGTGCGCGAGTGAATGAGTAAGTGAGAGAGAGAGAAAGAGAGAGAGAGAGAGAATAAGAGAGGGAGAGTGCAAGCTAGACAAAGCGGAATGCGAGAGAAAATGTGAAAAACAACCTTTGTATGACTTCATGTCATCTGTATGACAGATTAATAATAGATAGGAGCGAAGATCTTAACTTTTCCATTACGGAAGAAAACTGTAAAATTCCTTTTCGCATAATATTTTAGGAAATTATTTCCAAGTAAGATATTGCAACCATTACGAGATGCAACTTATATGGTTAAGTCTTTTCTACTGAACTGTATTCAATTGTGAATTAGTCCAAAGCCGAAAGCGTTTCATTAGTCAGTGTTTTACTCAGCAAAATCAGAAGTCTCGATCCTATTATACTACAGATTGTAAATCTAAATTGAAATTATAAATGTTCACAGAAGTAGGCTTCAACAACAACAACAACAACAACAATTAGAGTGCTACAGTCATCAATGACAACATCGAGCACTATTGAGACAAAATCAAGCCGGCGAGCAAAAAGAAGGTCCAAAAACGGTGCAAATTCCAAAATCAGATAATCAGTCCATAGTGAAGGAAATTAAAGAAAAGGAGGTTTAGGCGCAGGTCGCTGCTCATGGACACTGGATGGAAAAGAGAGATGGAAAAGATAGGTCTTCAACTGCCTATGGAACTGATCATAGGAAAGCAAAGGCCGATGTGATTCGAATGAAGATTTCCGAAGATTGGATGTAAGAGAATTCCAGATCTGCGGTGCAGCATGCTGGAAAGAACGATTAGATAGCTTACAGCGCGAAGGTAAGCTAGGTCTCACAAGAGTAATTAATTTAGAAGACCGAGTAACAGCAGGTTTGTATGTCTCACTTTAATCAAGTGAGACATACAAGTGGGTCCAGGGATGGTGATGGACTTGTAGGTTAACGAAACTGTTTTGTAAATGATACGCTCTTTAATCTTTAGCCAGTGCAAAGACTTTAAAATAGGCGTAACATGTGAGTACTTGGAACTACAAAAAATTGCTCGCGCAAGAGAATTCTAAACAAACTTCAACCGATCAATCTCACAGCCAGGGAGATTTAAAGACAGGAAATTGCAGTAGTCCAACTTCGATTGCACAAGAGCAGCACCAATTGTAGCAGCTGTCTCACGTGACAAATATGGACGTATTCGACGAAGATCACGGATATGGAAGAAACATGCCTGTGAAGTTTTAGTTATGTGTTCGTGGAAGGTTAGGTGTTTATCAAGGACAACACCGAGATTTCTCACAGAAGAAACAGGTGATATTTAATACCTGAAGATAACGAAAGAGTTTTCCCATACAGTTTCAGAAGCTGTTGAGGTGTCCCAACCAACAAGAATTCAGTGTTAGATGGATTAAGTGCTAAGAAATTAGCAGATATTCAAGAGGATATAGACTGAAAACTTTGTTGCAGGAGGGTTTCAGCATCAGAGTAGGAGTTAGGGGTGAAACAAGTGTACATTTGAGTGTCATCAGCATATAGTTCATGATCAAGAGAATGAGAAGAGATTAGAGAGCTTAAGGGTGTTGTATAGAGGTTAAAGAGGATAGGACCAAGAACGGAGCCTTGAGGCACGCCGTACTTTAAATGAGAAGGCGAAGAGATGTATTCCATCACTTTCACACTAAAAGAACGATCAGCCAGATAAGAGGAAAACCAATCAAGAACAATTCCACGAATACCAAACCAGGAAGAAAGACGTTCCAGAAGATTATTGTGATCAATGGTATCAAAAGCGGCCGAAAGATCAAACATACTTATACTTCCTTCAAGGATAATAATATACTGTAATAAACGAGTAAATGACGCCTTACCTTTAGTACCTTTATGTAACGTGTCCCTAAGGGGCTGAGCTAATTAAAATAAGACATAACTCAAGTTCAATGTTGAACAGAATTTCGTAAAGTTGTAAGAAATCTGTGAATGCCATTTAAATGCAGTCTAATCAATTTCTTTTAATACCATTTATACAATTTTACAGAATTAAAGACTTAAATGAAAAATGTTTTAAAAATTACTAATTGGTAATCTGATAAATTCTGGTAATTTGAGAAGCTATGATAATTTGATGATAAACTCTAGTAATTTTATAAACGCATGTACGTAAATGCAGTGTTGCACAATGTAAGCACTGCTTTTCCATCTCTCTCATGATAATATTTTAAATTTACCATCTTGTCAAAATTACTGCAGAACATTCGTGATTGATAGTTCTTCCCATTCATACAAATGCTCATCCTCTATCATCTAATATCTAGATACTAACTAACCTTATAATTCAAATATATTGTTTAAATAATTTATGAATTGTCCTTGTCTGGGGTACTTGGTCCATTTCTTACGGGGAGCCATTCGTCTGTAGGCTACCCTATCACTACACAGTGGCGTGCTCAATGAAACGTTTGTTCTGAACGGACCCCAATGACTTTCTGAACGTCTGCACGCTTCAAACAGCCTGAGATTAGAAAACTTCTTCAAAAATCAATTTCAAACTGTGATTTAGATAACTAGTTTTGATTGCTATTTGAACTCTAATATCAAAGTTTAGTAAATATTATTGTATGTCAACTCTCAAACGAATGGAAAAGTCTCAAATAGGGAATTCACTGATGCAGGACTGAGAGGATTTGAGACAGTCAATTCGTATCCCAATCCTAGTTAAACTGGTATACAAGGGAAGAAGATGATGATGATTGTACGTAAACGTTTCTCAATGCGCAGATGATATGCACGCATAGTGTTTATAATTTTGTAACTCTTGTAGGTTCAGACTTTTCTTGTCTTTGGTCAGTTGGGTACAACTGCAGGCGACTGAAATCTTATCAGATTTACCATCCGCGATATAAATAACGCATCGGCTGTCAAACCGCTTCTAAAAATAGCTTCAAGTTTCTTGAGTAAAATGAACCTTCCTTCTAACATTTACAGACGAAGATGTTGTATTGTCAGCGCATGTTCTATGCGATCCCTGGTATTGTAAAGATCGTATGCATGTTATACTTAAAAACGATAAACTAAAATTCTGTCATGTGTAATGCGATAAAAGATTTGAAGACTTTAAACGTCAGTTTATTATAACAAAGATATTAAGAGAGAGAGAGAGAGAGAGAGAGAGAGTGAGAGAGAGAGAGAGAGTTTGTCTGGGATTCGAACCTATGGTGCTTTATACTTTGATCAAACACTGACACGGTTTAAACTATTAAATTGGGCTGAGCCGGTAGCTTGTTGGTAAGTTATTCGACAGCTGCGGATCAATAGATGCAGCGTTCAAATCCATAGCTCTTTATGTTCTTTGGAATGTTATACGGTTTTTATAGAGTGGAAGAAGGAAGACGGAGTAAATCTTAAGAAGGAAGACAGAGTTTTGACAGATTTGATTGAAACGTTCCATAAGGTGTTGGAAGGATATTCTTAATTCCGCGCTGGTTGCAATCAATGCGCTGTCATAATGCAACAAATTAGAATAACCATGGAGAGTATGAAGAAGAAGAAAAAATAAAACTACAAAACAGAAACTAAGCAACGAAACTCTGTATCACGTGCTGCATATCATGTGCTCAGCCAGGGTTGCATTTGCTGGGGGTCGAGGGTTCGAGCCCCATAGAGAGATGTGTGACCCTTCTTATAAAGTTTAAATCCCCCAGTTTTAACCTCCCCCGATGACAAAATCCTGATGACCCTTCTAGCAGCCTCCGACCCCCCTTAACGACACCCCTTGGAAAATTTTTACAAATACAAGCATTGGTGAAGAAAGATAGATATATAGTCATGACAGAGGGCAGTAATAGGAGATTTATGTAAAAGCTGATATCCAGACCCATTGAATATTTATCTAAGATGTAGTTCCTTAGTTAACGGGAATAGAGTAATTTTAAAACTGTCTAAGATTGAAATGAACAAAATTAATACTTCATTTAGTGGTTCTATAGTCAATATTATGAGATTGACTGATGATATGGTGTGGAACAGAGAGGATTGGAGAAGGTTTATTCGTATGCCGACACTAGTTAAACTGGGATTTAAGGGAAGATGATGATAGTCAATATAACAATATGAAAAATTGAAGTTAGTGTTTAACAGTTAATGCGATATATGACCTTATATTATTTTCTAGCAGCTGTATAATTAAAGCTTATATTCATTGTACATGTATATTTACCATGATACCAATATGCAAGGTTCTAAGCCGCAAGACTTATGTATGTTTTAACAACAATTGCTACTGTGGTTGCTCTGTTATTTACTACATTAGCTATTAATAGGATCGAAGATCAATACTTAGGCCAAGTATCACAAACGACAAAAAAGTGTTAGAGATCCAACAAGTTTCGAAATCTTACTTACAACCACGTACGAATCATTAATTATACACGTACGAATCATTAATTTAATATATTAATTTAATATTAATATTATTAATTATATTATATTATTATAATTATATAATATAATAATATTAATTTAATATAATAATTATACACGTACGAATCATTAATTATACTAAATGTATACGTTAATACGTAGAAAATTCCCAGTTTACCCAAAATTTTCAGATTTCTTTCAGGATCTTTAAAAACCTCACATCTTGAGCTACCGCAACTTAAAACTCAACTTAGCATTCGCTGAACGGGACCGCAAGGATAGTTGGTAACATTCACGATCTTTCTCGCAGCCCATTAACTGTGTGTCGAGATTTATGCTCAAGTAAATTGACCGAATTCTCGTCGCAACCCTCAACAGATCTCCCTTGTTTACTGCAACAGCTCTGGCGGGTCCGGTGAAGGGATTAGGGTATCGTATTGTACAAACCTGCCGAGTGATAGACAGAGAGACCGAATAACAGCTTTTACATCCACGAACCCCTAAGATCCTGATGATGATGCTGAAGCACCGAAGGGCTTGATGATGTTATGATGATGATGTTGTTGTTGATGATGATAATGATGATAGTGGTGGTGGCGGCGGTGGCGGTTAATATGATGATGATGATGGTGATGATGATGATGATGATGGTGACGATGATGATGATGATGATGATGAAGCGCCTAAGAGTTTATATTTCAAACAGTTACGATATTTCTACGTTGTGTTGGACGGTTTTTAATTTTAAAGATATATTTAAAGCAAGTCTAACGTCAGTTTTACACTCGAAGGTTTGTCAGTGACGACGCGAGCACTGGATCTGAACCTTTTTGGTACTGATTCACACTCAACGCCTCACCTAAACTCATTATTGCAAAGCTTTTAATAGTTTATTTAAATTGCAATGACGGACAGCAAAATGTAGGAGTTTTTAAAATGATGTCATTCTGCTGCTGAAAATCTACAATACACGTACATTAAACATATTTGAACAATTGCATTTTATAAGAACTACATGAGTTAAAAATTATATGTGTTCAGAATTACATATGCGAAGAATTACATATGTAACAACTAGAGAACTAAAATGTGAAAATATTCCACATAATGAGAGCGAACAACTCGCAAGTGTGACGTTACAAGTGAAACTATTTACACATTTTAAATAATCATAACGCCATCATCTGAAATAAAATTAAAATATACGGAAAAACACCGAACGTACCGCGGCACGTGCGGGTGATGTCAAAGACTTGGGGAGATTAATACTGTTTTGCGACAGTTTCAAGAAACCTTGAGCGAAGAATGTTCCATGAACATCAGGAACTGTTTTCGCTTCATTAATCAATATGGTGACCGAACTGATGCGGCCTTGCTACCGGTTCTTGCTTTATGTCCTCGCTGGAAGAATATTAGAGCGAGCAATCCATCGCGTCAAACACTCCAGTCCTGAAGAATGCGACGGATATTATCTAAGTGTTATCTGGAAAATGCTCTCTATATGTCATCTAAATGGTAGTCTTAATCTGCAGTCAACATTCTATGTCTATATATCTTCTAAATGGTAGTCATAATCTGCAGTCAACATTCTGTCTATATATCTTCTAAATGGTAGTCTTAATCTGCAGACAACATTCTATAAATGATGTTGTGGTTCTCACGTAGAAATTCAAAAAAATTATGAACACGATCTTCTTTATTACGCTTCTCCCTTGTAGGTACATGGTCACGTTTGTTGCATGAAATTTTCCATTTAGCTCGGTCTATGGCGTCATTTCAAAATAATAAGAAAAGTTATTTGTATTTTGAAGTTTAAAGGCATCTTATATTAAGGGTGTTTAAAGTATTTTAATTGTACCTATGCAATACTACATCTATTCACGCAAACAGTGACTTTATAACTTGCTAAATATAATATTCTATTCCATTATAAAAATTATAGTTATTCATATTAATTATTAATATGGTTCGCTGTACTGTAAACATACCGTCTATCTTTCAGGTTGATGTACTTAAGGAGAGTATAAACGTACAAAGTGAGTCGAGTTAACGTCACTTTTATCGACTGTAGATGATAAAAATTAGGACGAGCCGAGAGATTTGGTATATTGGACCTCAAATTTATTGATCAACAGTAGGTGGGCCTTACCGATCATGCAATTGATCAGTCATTATTATCTGCAACTATTAATGCTCATTTAAAAGCAATTTCTGGTGTTACTTTTTGTTACTTTTATACGTTTTATTACATATTGTAGTAAACCTATAATTTAAAAGGCTTCTAATAATAAATTAATAATAAGAATGATGATGATGATAGTAGTAATAATAATAATAATACGTACATTTATGCAAGCACCGCTCTATGCAAAAAGCCACAGTAGCGCTAATGATTTACTGTGAATGGGTTAAAGAAATTGGCATAAAGTTGAATCTTACATAAAATGCAATAGAAGGATATATTAATTTTAAATCTCTATGGGGGGGGGTCTAAAATAGATTTGTTTGAATACTCTTCAGCTCTACCACTCAGTCCTATGGGATACTCTTTCTATGACGCAATCGTCGAAGCATCTCTAAATCACGTGACAGTTTCCATGTGTCCATACATGGATCCGTCTGTCGATCTATCCATTCCTTCATCCCTTCTTCCATCAATTCATCCATTCGACAATATTTCAATTCATTCACTCTCTTAAATCCATATATAAATTTATTCATTCGATTACTTTTTCATTCATTTGACCACTTCATCTATTCCACCTTCAATCCTCCTTCCATTCTCTCTCTCTCTCTCTGTCTTTCTCTCTCTCTCTCTCTATTTCTCTCTCCCTATCTATCCTTCTCTCTTCCTCTCTCTATCTTTATCTCTCGCTATTTCTCTCTGTCTGTCTGTCTCTCTCTCTATCTCTCTCTCTCTGTCTCTCTCTCTATCTATCCCTCTCTCTCTCTCTGCCTCTCCCTCCCTCCCTACCTCCCTCCCTCTCTCTCTCTCTCGCTAGACTTTAACTAAACGCTAAACGGTCAACAGACTCGGCGTAGGAAGGAATTTTTTCAGGAGATAAAAACGCATTCCCTGACAGCTGCGCAAACATTCCAAGACTGGAACAAGACTTGGACAGTTGAATGCCTCTGGTGTCCACGTGGAACTAAAGATTTCAAGTTTCAATAGAAAAGCAAACGCTTTACGGATGCTCAATTAACTTGAATGATCACTCATAAAAGAGAGATACTTCTCGTATCTTGTCCTCATTGTTGGATTGCTTTGTCTTTTATTGAATTATTATTATTATTATAATTTATATTATTACTCGTATTATTATTATTATTATTTATTATTTATTTGTGATAAAAAGATTCGAGCAATACGTGCTGAATCATTATTAATTATTGGTGAATAATAATAGTAATAATTATTATCCTTGCATACTTAATTTTAAAAAAATTTAAAAGCTGGTAAAGCTAATCTTAACGTCAGTTTCGTCACTCGAAAGCGATGTCAGTGACTGACGAGTACAGGATTTGAACCCCGCACATACTGATCCGCGGTCAAATATCTTACCGACAACACCGCAATGGCTCCAGCCGCTAATTACTCTTATCATAAAATTTATATCATTTATAAATCTAAATAGAGCAGGCAAACAACTGGCATATGCTGGAGTCCATTATGTCAGTCATGGATTTGGGATCGTAACCGGAAGAAGGAAAACGATCCTCCAGGAATCCGCATCCACCACCACCTGGAGCTGGACTCAGATACTCGCGCCACGGGTTGCCACTACGGACAACATCAAGTAGACTTGAAATAGACTTATCTAATATATAACCCACGATGGTAGCTTGCAGAAGCTCTGAGTATAAGATAAAAAAGTAAACACTCATTATAGTGAAATTATCAACTATGTTGATATCTATCAGTTTTTAATACGACATATTTTAACCGTTAGTAACTTAGACCATTTTCCGTATAACTAGTTCAGTGAATGTCCGAGATTTTACTCTCAGCTCAGCGCGTCAGTGATTCGAACCCACGAGGGTTCAATTCACCTCAGGATCTCTCATTTAAAACTGCATAACGTTACCCCTACGCTATTAAGACATTCCAGATACAACCAGAATCCAGATATGGCAGTCTGCGAACACTTTAGGTTCCAAAGAAATCCAATGGATACGCTCCAAGGACTGCCGTCCGGATAAATGTAACAGTCCGAGTTAATGCAATCGCCTCCTACGGAGCGACGCGTTCCAAAGAAGCCCCGTATTGATTTGTCATCCGGCGTCGTGTGAACTTTACACCCAGCCTGTTAGACGACGTCGTAGGGCTGCCGTTACTACGACCAGGGTCTACTTGAATCAGTTCAGCGGACTTGCGGTTAGGTGGTCACTTATTTGGACAGAATTATTTGCATCATCGCGGGCTCTTGTTTACATCATCGCGGGAATCTGTATTTTTAATGTAAATTTTTAAACTATCCCTAACCCTAATCCCTACCCTATACCCTAACGCTAAACATATTCCTAAGAAACTAAGAAAATTTAGTAAAACTTCAAAGAATAAAAAGTGACTCAAAACAAGAGCCCGCGATGATGCAAATAGTTCTGTTCAAATAAATGACCATCTAGCCGCTATTGTCCTGCGGTCTCCTTTATTTCATCCGAGAAGCAAAGCTGATTGAAAGGAAGTTATTTCTTTTTGGCTGAAGCCAGTGTCGATGTCGCTAAGTTATACGACCGCGGATCAGTATGTGCGGGGTTCAAATCCTGGGCTCGACCGTCTCTGACATCGCGTTCGAGTGAGGAAATTGACGTTAATATTAGCTTTTTTATAATTCTGCACTTAATTAAAATTAAACGTCCGCAGTAATCGGTAAGCTGACGTGTTAATTATTTCGCAGGATTCCTTTTTATTATAACAGGCGTCGAAATAAAAATACATTTATATCACGCTTACGTTTGTAATAAACCATCCATCTGTCGTTCCAGTTTTAGAATAGATAACTTATTGGCAACTACTATAAAATATAGTACTATTGAGAACAAAATAAAATAAAAGAGCATAATATATCAAGTACTAAAACATACTGGAATATCGGTCTCATTCTAGCGATAGTAGTGACTTGAGCAATTGAGAATGAAGTATGCAAATAGAAAAAATAGAAAAAAAGAATTCTGCAGATTGAAAAAAATTGAAAAAAGAATTCTGCAAATTGAGAAAAAAGAATTCTGCAACTTGACTAAAAGAAATAATAAAATGAGAACATACTGGCATCATTAATATTCTAATATCACTATTTGGGATCATAACGCAGAGCTGACGCTATTGATACAGCTTCTGTTGCCCAACGACGAAAGAACAGAACGGCCCATGTTGGGCTTAATACGTCAACAAATCGTTGAGAAATCATGAAAGCTTAACCGTCACCAGATTCTGAATAAAAATGTCAACGACAGATGGATGATATATGAACGAGCTGAGGAAAATGAATTAGAGAGGTAGAGAGAGAGAGAGAGAGAGAGAGAGACAGAGAGAGTGAGAGTGAGAGAGAGAGGGAGAGAGAAAGAAAGAGAGAGAAGTGAGAGATTGAGATAGAAACAAAACTAGAGAAATAGTGAGAGAGAAGAAATTATATGACAAAAATAATTGATCTACTCTCTTTTCCTTCTCTCTAATGGTCTGGCAAATGAGAGGTGCGTGATACAAATTCCTACTCCAAGTCTGCCTTCACTCTAATACAGAACTATAAAGATTAATTTAGATTTTAACTTGGGAAATATGGCTTATAAGTTGCTTTCCCGTTGCATTCCTAAGCTTCGACTTACTCGCTCTTTCAAAACAGGCAATTTAAATTTGGTCTATTAAGTAGTGACTCGGACACGAAACGGGACTTTTTCTTAGAGATTTCAATTTCTTAAACCATATTCTTATGTTGTGAACAGCAAAATCGTTATAAATTTCAGAGAGTGCTCAACTGGTATGGAATGTGTGCTTTTGATTTCAAGATTAGAGCTATCACATCCATTCTCAATCTTTTAAAAAGAAGACTAAATTTATTGTATATCGGTAATCGATGGATCGTCTTGGTGGATGTCTGCTAAGGAAGATTTAGAAGGAAATATAGTTTATCAACCGAGTAATCTCATCATTAAGCTTTTACCAATAGTCCAGTTTTAATTAAGTGTAGGCATAAAACATGATATATCATGTATCTAGGTCTTGTTTAAATTTAAACTTATTAAATTAATAAGAAAAAACAAGAGCTAATTAATTAGCCTTAAATTTAAGATATACAGTAAGTGTACATGTAGACCTATAAGGCTAATACTACTCAGAAAGTGGTTTCATAATGACTTATTTATTACTTTGCCGTCTCCTCCATTACAGAAACGGTAAACGGCTGGACAAATCTCTAATGTCCGGGACATAACACCGGCGTTTTGAAAGGCCTGAAGCATGATATGGGACCCTAAATGCATCGGTAACTAAATACAATCTCGACATTACAATATCATTACTAAAATAATTCTATAATTAATTCTTTGAAAAATGACAATGAAATGTTAAATTAATAATCGGTAAATAATTAGTAACTTATTGACATTTAACTAACAATATTAACCAATATTAATCCATGAGATGTATTTTGATTGACAATCAGATTTCGTTTGTATATAGTACCAGGCTCCCCGAGACCAATTATTTGTGTGCTAGAACAACCTCAGAATTTTTTAAATCTTATGCCTATAAGTATGTCAATTCTTGGAACCAAATAACTCCTGATATCCGCAGTTCGAGGTCTCTAGCTGAATTCACCAAACGTTACAAATGCATATTGTTTGATGGCTTGCAAATGTCTATATTTTCGTTTTTTGTGTAAATGTTCAGATAGAATTGTGACTTAGCTAATTGCTTTCTAATCAGATTAATTTGTAATTTATTTTCCTTTCTTTTAGTTTGTTCATTAATTCTAAGATAAATTTTTATTTCGGTTGATTTTGCATTATACATATATATGTCAATAATGAGTTAAAGACGGTGGTCAGCTAGATAAGATGTGTATCATCTTACCTGACGGCCGTTGTTCTGGTGTTTATAGACTGTTTAACACACTGTGTTCCTGGGAATTTTTTAAAAATGTTATTTCATTTAAATGTTTATTTCTGTTTGCATTTGTCAGTGATTGGTGTTGATGCTGAAATAAACACATATCTCTCTCTCTCTCTCTCTCTCTCCCTTAAAAATGTAGAAATTAATAATAAAATAACATATAATAGTTTAAATAGTATTTTCATGACATATTTACAGAAATTACATCTAAATTTCATTAAAAACGTACAGTTTTGATCTTTCCTCGAATAGGGCTAACATGTACGTTTTAATAATGTAAAATTACATTTTTGTAATTCAAAAATAGTAATATTTTTTATATAATTACTTGTTAAAGTTACTTTTATTTTCAGTTAATAATAATTGCTAAATTATTACATTTTAATTAATAATAATAATGAAGGTTTAAGGTCCGTTTCCTCATGCAAGGATGATGTCGAGGACATCAATTGTAATATTAATAGACACTACTGTGTTAGAGGCACGCTCTATAATAAATTATGCTAGCTTGGACATTGAACGCCTACTGAAACCTACTCCTACACTGAGACTACAAAAGGCAAAAAGCACAAAGGGAACCAGTCTCAAGCAAATGAAACGAACAGGAATTTATCTCTCTCTGGAAATAGAATTTATATCCTCTGAACATGGACAATGCTACACTCTATGTTGATCCCTTCGAAGGCTGGTCGGACGTCATTCTCGACCAAATGCTATCCGGAGATGTTCTCCGTAATTTCATTCCAGTTCCGCTTTGGATTTCTCAATTCGATGTAACTTTTCAGGTCTTAGCGACTCTAGATAGCTCATCAGTCTCCGCGCATTGTATAAGTCTCAATATGACCTGTCTGCTGCTCAATACAATCTGTCTGCTGCTCAATACGACCTGTCTGCTGCTCAATACGACCTTTCTTCTGCTCAATACGACCTGTTTGCTGTCCAATACGACCTATCTGCTGCTCAATACAACGTGTCTGCTACTCAATACGACCTGTCTGCTGCTCAATACGACCTGTTTACTGCCCAATACGACCTGTCTGCTGCTCAATACGACCTGTTTACTGCCCAATACGACTTGTCTGCTGCGCATTACGACTTGTCTGCTGCTCAATACAACCTGTTTTCTGCTCAATACAACCTGTTTGCTGCTCAATACGACCTGTTTGATGCTCAATACGACCCGTCTGCAGCTCGGTACGAGATGTACCAGATAAACTAATAGAAACAATTTCTTCCAGGAAGACAAGGCAATTGGCAAAAGCGTAGTAAGGATGTCGAAAGAACAGGACGACATTTAATGGGTGTGCAACATAGCTATCTATGGACATTTCAAAATTAAAATGAGCCAACTCGGAGCACCATCATAAATCAAACAATAAATTGTTTCTTTCAAACAACCTTTAAAGTTTAAATTGCGGAATATGTAAATTGTTCTGATGGAATTTATGGACTGTACGTTTATTATGTATCTGATCTTGTACAGAGATCAAAAGTTCTATCCTTTAAGAGAAAAGATCATGTTTAAATTTAATATAAATCTGATTTAAAAAATAATAATACTCTAATAACCAAGCAATATTTAACGGATCGACTTTCAGATATGTTTTTTATATGCGCTCTGGTTTAAAATTACGGAAACTATATACTCAAAAACGTTGCAAGCATTATTTGAAACTAAACATACAATACTTAGTATTTCATTCGACAAAGATAAAAATTTATAATTAAAAACCAAACTATCAATATCGTTTTGACTGGAGTGGAAACAACGAAAACAAGATCGACGGGTGAGTTGGTATTAATAAAGAAATTGAAAAGAGTTCACACGTAGACTGAGAGATGATAAATTCTGTCAGAGCCGGATTAAATTCTCTCCGTCAATACACAATATTTTGTCACGAAATGGCTCATCTCTGAATTGTATTAGTTTATTTGCTTTAACATTGCCTGGCGTATGGAGGTTTAGAGATCTATAGATCTACCGTAAATCGCAAGTGTCAAACGAGGCGACTAAGCAATAACTGAGAAAGCCAGAACAAAATTGATGTAGAAATGGCTTCTGATGTGATTTCCCGTTACTTTTATAATTTAATACTCACTCACCTCTTGCTATACGTTCAGTTTATGAAGGTCTATTCTCTAATGTACCGGTCACAACACGGGAATAAATTATAAAAAGTGTTAATAATACATGTACAATAACAAATTAATATCAAATAGTACAAATTATAGGGTGATGGTACGTAATAATAATGATAAAGTGATAGTAAATAGTACTCATGATAGGGTGATAGTAAATATTATATAAGAGAGTGATAGTAAATAGAACCATTATAGGGTGATAGTAAATAGTACCATTATAGGGTGATAAAAAAGTACTAATGCTAGGGTGATAGTAGTATAGTGCTAATGATAGGGTGATGGTGCTAACGATAGGATGATATTGCTAATGATAGGGTGATGGTGCTAATGATAGTGTGATGGTACTAATGACAGGGTAATGGTACTAATGATAGGATGATGGTACTAACGATAGAGTAATAGAATTAATGATAAGGTACTGGTACTAATGATAAGGAGATAGTATTAATTTTCGTTCAGTAGTGATATAAAATACATTTCACACGTACCATCAGAATCTCATGCGGATTCCGACCCGGTACTAGGCAGGTCTTTATCAGAGCTCTCGTCTGATTTACGGCGGTGTCGGGTAACTGAGTCATAACAATTTACAGAATTTGTTCATCGCATTATCACGCTTTGCAGACAAATTTCCGCGCACCAACTGCACTATTTGTACCCACGAGATCACAAACACGGCTTTGCAATAACGTGTAAATTACAGGGAGCTTTTGAGCCTACCCTGCAAGAGAAATACTACCTCTCTGTTTTCATGCAAGAGTTTAACTAATTTTTACCGTCAAAATGTTGTGTTTCTTTATCTTGACATAAATAAAAGTAAGTGTAAATATAAATAGGAAGGAAAGAAGCTAACAATGAAATGGACAAATAAACAAGCAAACCCTATAACAAATGGATAAAGAAACACGTAAATGAATAAATAAATGGACAAATAAGCAGCAAACGAATAAACAAATGGACAAATAAGGAAGTAACCAAATAAATAAATGAACAAATAAACGAATAAACAAATGGACAAGTAAACGAATATACAAATAAAAATAGTCTCTGTATGTGATGCAGTTGGTAGCAACTATTAAGAGTAACTCACTTGAGAACTTATTAATACTGCATGCCACAAAGTTTTCAACCGTGCCACACTCTAGGGGACACATTGAGCTAGTAATAGACGTTAAATATTAGTTTATTTTACAGATGTTGCTGTAGCAAACACTTGCACAAGAGGGAAGAACGATTACATTTTCCCTATTCTTCGGTAGAGCTATAACCATAACCCGTCAATGTATTGCTCTATTTTAATGTTTATTAAAGAAATATTACGTTCTGTTTGAAAATCAAATAGAGAAGCGATATAAAAGTTTTCAGCATTCGAGTAGACTTCTATTGGAATGAGATGATGCAGATATGGGCATTTCAAAATAAATCTGAACTCACTGTTGTCTGCCATATATAAATTTCAAGGACTTTGGAAAAAGAAACCAATGAAAAATTTGCGGTCATCATTTTTTAGAGAACCGTTTCTATTATATGCCTTAAGATATTTCATAGCTACTTAATTCCATGAAAAATACCCTTTTTACTTATTTTTTTTATTGTTTTATTAATTTTTAGAAACGTCACATTAATTATCGCGTAAATGGTGTTTCTATTTCGACTACATCAGTGAAGAATAGGAAAAGCGGGAATGAGTTAAGATAGGCTTCATTTGCTATAATAGAGCTAGTAAAGGACATCACTTCCGGTAAGTGGGATACATGTCCATGGATTGCATTCCCGTTGAATTTGGAATTGTGATCGTAGAAGACACGAACGAGGGATATTAACACTGCAGCATAATACAATGCAACAACGATCATCTCAATGATTATTGATGGAAATTGACGTTTCCCGACTAATCTGAGGATTTATCAAAATGTGTGATTTTTAAATAGTTCTTTTATAATTGATCTAAACTGAGATTGAAACTAGATTCTGGTATAGTTGTGTATTTTAGTTTATTTTAATCCTGGGAGGTTTTATGGCAATACTACAACTGCAGTATTTAAATTTCATGTTTATTGGCTCTGACTTTCAATATTCGTTATACTGATATGAATTCTATATATATATATATATATATATATATATATATATATAAATCTTTATTATTACGATAATTATTATTGTTATTATTATTATTATTATTATTATTATTATATATATATATATATATATATATAACCTTATATGGATCTCTATAAGTGCCTAGTGCCTTGGGTTAAGTCCGATTTTGCAATTATGTGTTATTCAATTTTTTTCTTTGCATTGTATCCTTTCTCTGCAAATCGACATTTTAAATAAATAAATAAATAAGTATGCATTGTTAAATTACGAGTAGTAAAAATGTATTATCTAAATTCTTGTGTAACTAATGTAAAGTTCTGCAAGGAAGAAGTTTTACAAATTTAGTCTAATATTTTATCTAAACGTCTGACTCCGTACAAAAATGGTCTCCCAGAGAAGGTTCTGCAGGCTTTAAAGCCCGTAGCATTTGCTTGGCTGGAGCCAGTGGCGATATTTGTAAGATATTAGACCGCGGATCAGTATGTGCCAGGTTCAAATCCTGGGATCGCCGTCACTGACATCGCTTTCAAGTGAGGAAACTGACGTTAACATTAGCTTTACCGGCTTTATAGGTAACGTCCCGCTAACTCGGCCACCAGACATTACAATATATATCAATAGAGACAAGTGACATGGTGTAAAATTTAGCAGCGCTTGAGCAGTGCAGCCTAACATTAAAATATGGACGTCCCTGACACCATCCTTGAATGAGGAAACTTCATTGATATTCTTGGTACTCTACATTTGAAAGAGCATCGGATACATTGGCAAAATTGAAATGGATGGCGCTGTTTTTCTAGACTCTTTTCTAGATCAATTGTTGTCGAAAAGTACTTTTTAATTTTTCTTGATCATGAAAACTCATCATCGCCCGTCTTCTAATAATTATAATTAAATTAGTAGTTGATTTATTGCGGAGTTTGCTAAATTACTTTAATTTTGACAGGTATAGTAAATTAGTTTAACTCATGCAAAACATAGCGGTTAAAGTAAATCGATCCGTCATTATATCTCGATACAATTAAGCACATACGACTTCCTGTCCCACACCTGTCACGAATTGCAAATTGTAAAAAGATAAGACGAAGCATCGTCTGCACAGGATAATTTTTGTTGAGTTCCTGAAAGAAATTATCGTTAGGCTTCAACAAAAGCAAGAGCGGGTTGCATGCTTGATAGTCTTATATGAATCCGACTTATGAGCTACTCGCTCTCTCTCGCTCTCTCTCCCTCTTTCTCTCTTTCTCTCTTTCTCTTTCTCTCTCTCTCTCTCTCTCTCTCTGTCTCTTTCTCTATCTCTTCCTCCATCTTTAAGACAAAAAACAAAAAATCCCATATTAGTTCAATTATTGAACGAGCTGCAGTATCTCGAATTTCTACAGGACCAAAAAATATACATGGATAATGTACAGAGAAAAGTAGAAGAGTGGTTATAGTTTAACGTCGATCTCTGCGTACGACGACGATGTCGCTGGGGTTACTAACGGTAGATGTCTGGTACGGGTGATCTGCTGTCATTAAGCCAGATAGGCCGCTGATAATGTGAGAGACGAGAAAGCAACACACTTGGCGCGAGAGAATTACGCGAGAGAAAAGTTATTATTCCATTGTTATTTATTTTGTTACTTCACAATTAATCTATAATAAGTTACATGACTATAAAGCAATTACGCGCTGATAGTTACTTTCTGCCTTAAGCCCGAAGGCTTCGCCTTCAAGCGGCCACAAACTACAACGAACTATTCCATCGCTTTAATAGCACAAGTGCACCCAGACTAAGTCTGCACTAGGATTATATAGAAACTTTCTGCAACATCCGACATACAGCAACCAATAGCACTGCGGCAAGATTACGATATAACTAATAATAGGAATCAGCCAATAGCAAGAGTGTTCAAACATCACCTCATACATTAGGCCTACACATCTACGAATTTTCCAGAGAGTATGCAGTTTTCTAAACAACTTGATAAACTTACAGCACTACATGCTAATCCAATATATTCCACATTCCTTATACTCCTACAATAATGGACTATATATTTTAAAAATAACAGTAAAATTGATAAAGAATGGTCATTGATTTTAATTTCTAAGGCTTGTAACCTCTAAGATTTTACTAATGCAAACCATTGTATATTATTTTATATTATTTTAAGAGGCTTCAAGAGTGCTACGTAAATTATCTTGGAAAGCAATAATATTATATAAAAATTGAAGTTAAGATAGCGGTATTTATATTAAGTTAATATTAATACGTAATTTTGTTTGCCTGTGGAGCATCCAATTTATTCTGTGTTACAGTACAGGATCCAGTGTTGCCAGAAAGTACAGACAGGTGGTGCTGCCGTACGATGCCGTATGCGTACTTAAATTTCGTACTATTTAAGACTAATTTTCCTTTATTTCGTTCCGTTTCTATTCATGTCCACAAAAGTTACTATTCTGCCACAAACATCGTTCAATCAAATTGCCGATCATACGTAGGTAGCGATAAATATTTACCTAAGTTTCAGCAAAATCATCCGAAAACAACCCTGACAACTTTTGATTTTAGTGTCTTCGCGTGTTCTTTTACATAGAGTGAGAGAGAGAGAGAGAGAGAGAGAGAGAGAGAGAGAGAGAGAGCGAGAGAGAGATTGAGAGGGAGAAAGAGAGAGAGAGGTAGAGAGAGAGAGAGAGAAAGAAAGAAAGAAAGAAAGAGAGAAAGAGACACAGAGAAACAGAGAGAGACAGTGAGAGAGACAGAGAGAAAAAAAGAAAGAGAGACATAGATAAAAAGACAGAAAGAAAGAGAGAGAGAGAAAAATAAAGGGAGAGAGAGAGATAGATAGATAGAGAGAGAGAGAGAGAGAGAGAGAGAGAGAAAGAGCGAGAGAGAGAGAGAAAGAGAGAGAGAGAGGGTACCCTCTCTCAAACAATCCCACGATCATTTGATAGGAGACTGCGTGTCTGCTAAATGATGACTTGTCACATGAAATAAATCCGAGAGATCAGCCAGAATTGAAACCATCGCCTAGACCCGAGTCTTCATAATCTTCACAAACAACATTTCATTGGCTCGGCTAGTGTTTCTCAAATTTGAAATCGGTCATTTCGTGTAATTCTATGACATCTATGACGTGCAGGATGAAATCACTTACTGTTAGTATAGATAAAATGGAAGATCAACAATTCATAAAAGTATTTATTAACATATTTAAGACGTTTCTATTTTTAAGAATAAATTACGGGCGAGCCCAGGATTTTAGCCCACACATACTACTCCGCAGTCGAACATTTCAACCACATCGTCACTGGATAAAACTAAAAGAAATCGACGAGGAAAAGATTTAGATATATGGCAGACTATCGTTTCATTTAGTTATTTCATCATTTAGTTGTTAAAAATACAGTTTCTCTGAGGTGCGTTCCCCTGCTAAGGGCCCATATTAGATGCTAGGAGATCTATAAATCTATTACAGAAGGGCCTGAAATATTCTGACCGTTCCACAAACTCTCAATTCCCAATTATGCATAATATACATAATATTTAATATTATTGTAGGCAAATATTTTGTATAATATACATGTATGCAATATATTAAAAAATATAGGCCTACAATATATATTTTGATTTACTTTTTAAATACACTTTTTACTACAGTTTAAGTTAATATTATGTATAATACATAATATTTAATATTATCGTAGGCAAATATTTCGCATAATATACATGTATGTAATCATCATCATCATCTTCCCTTAAATCCTAGTTTAATCAGGGTCGGGATACGAATAGACTTTCTCCAGTTTTTTTAAAGTTTATCCATACGTTTAAGTTTTGTGGCACTTACTGGAGCCTAGGTGCTCACCAACCGTTTGCCCTTTCTGACGTTGGTATGGATCATAGTGCTTTAGTCGCCTTCTACGACACGTGCAGTCACCGGTTGGTCTAATTCTTCAAACGACCCGGACACAACACGGGGAAATATACATGTATGTAATATATTAACAAATATATGCCTACAATATATATTTTGTTTTACTTTTTAAAATGATTCAACGTGTTCAAGGACAATTCGATAATATAAACTAAACGTCCTGTCTGCGAAGCGAATCTCAGCAGACGAAAATAGGTTTGAATGTGGCGGACCGGACTACTACTCTGGCCCTCCGCGGCGGAGGAATACAATAAATCAGTCTGCAGGGTGGCGGCGGAACAGCCCTATCGATCAGCATTAGATTTAATATTGTTAGTTCTGTTAGAAACCTCTTCAATCGATCAATCAGTTGCACGCTGATGCAGGAAACCTTCGTGTTTATGCATGGCAGATGTATAATCAAGGTGAAGACGCAATGCGCCCAGATAAGCTGTCGCTCATGAAGGTGATGGATGGTAGCTCGTAGTAATTTATTGCTTTCCTTTTGAAAATTGGGTGAATAAAAAATTCCCCAAAAATATAGTTTTGAGTCTCGAATATAGTAATATAGGATAATTTCTACGTAAAGTTTTTAATTGTAACAGTAATAATTGTTTTGATTGATTTATTTATTTTTAAATTGAATTATATATTTTGAGTTATTTTAACGGTGTAACTGCATCACTAAGTCTAAGCCGAAGACTAAGGCTAAGTCTATAACTTTACGCGAATAAGTAAGCTAAATTCGCGTAAAATTATACACTTAGACTTAGATGTTCTTTTTAAAAAATGGTAAACTTATAAAAGTTGTAAAATGGTAGAGTTATTGTTTAGACTTAGTCTTAATCTCATGCTTAGACTTTCTGATGCAGTTTTGCGTCGATCAGTTCTCAGTATGACTTATATCCGAGTTTAGCCTATTAGCACTGGCTGAGGTAGCGCCAAAATCGACACAATAACAATAATAAAAACAATTGGAGTGCTACAGTCATCAATGACAACATCGAGCACTATTGAGACAAAATCAAGCAGGCAAGCAAAAAGAAGGTCCAAAAACGGTGCAAATTCCAAAATCCAGACAATCAGTCCAAAGTCAAAGGCATGACTATTTCTTGATATTAACTCTAGTGGCATTATTGTTTTCACAAAACTTGACAGGATCCTTATATTTGAACAAATAGTAGCGGAACTTGTAGCCTAAGCTATACCTCTTATCTCTTCCATTTATAGCATTACATCGCAGTTTATGTTCTAATCACACTTCAGCGGCAAATTATACCGCAAAGCAGATAAGTTAATATCTAAGATCACACTCTTGTTAACAGAGCCAAGCGTGTCTAATGCCATTATTTAATACGACAAAACACCGTAATATTACAATTCCTAGAAATTACATGTATATCACAATCAATCCATGAAGGTTAATTTTTGCTGAATGTCTCGGGAGCTCAGTGTATGATATTAACTACTAGATATTCCAAATGTCTGTTCCTGAGGTCCTGGGACCAATTCTCGAAAGAGCTGATCAGAGAGTAAAATTTCGTACATTCACAACTGAGGTTACTACGGTACACCTGGTGTTTTGAAGAGAAGCCCTTCAAGATTCTAACGTTGACGTTAAACCTACATTAAAAATTCTCTTATGCTTCAATTAATAAAATATTTGAACAAAGTTCCACACAAAAGAAAGAAATAAGCAAATTAACCTTGCACTGTTCTCGAAATTATTTAAATGGGCTCAGTGTTGCGGCCTATAATTAAAAATTAGATGATTTGTAATTAATATTTTATATTTAATTGCTTCTCTCAGTCATTTCTCAGATCTGTGATGATTAAATCAATGCTAATCAGTAAGTGATTAATCAATGGTAATCAATGAGTAATCCATCAATGGTAATCAATGAGTGATCAATCTTTGGTAATATACATTTATAACTACAAAGTGACCTTATTTATATCTGAATTTATAGTATAATAATATAATTTTGTAATCTGTAATTTTGACAAGTTAATTATTACCCATCTCATCTTATATACATATATAATTATAATAATTTTGTAATCTGTAATTTTGACAAGTTAATTATTTCCCATCTTATCGTCATAACGAACAAACTGATGCAGGAGATTTTCATAACGAACAAACAAGAGTTTGAAACAAGATCAACACCAACCTTGGAATTCCTTCCTTGCAGCGCTGATGCTCGTGACGATGTTGGCCACGTGACCGAGAATTGTAGCGAAGAGCAGTAATCCAAACACGAACTCAAATATCACGAAAGCGTACGCGTATTCCAGTTTAGACTTGGGCAATGGAAGCTCACCTATGGTGGTAAGTATTAAGGTACTCAGATGAAGTGCGTGTAGATATACGACGAATATATCCGTACTGTTCACCGGAAATGCCCAGGCGTTGTCGCTGGACGCTATAGGACTCCTACTGGAGCTAGTGGACGACTGGACGTCTTGGAATGAAGTTGTCGTATCCTGTAACCTGTCCGCAGGTGACGATTTTGGACTGATATCGTCTAGGCTGGCGTCATAATCGGCCGTGGCCTTTCTAAACATGTAAATGAGACAAGCGTTCCAGTGGAAGATTGCGAATAGATAGTGAAGCAGAGTGACAGTTCTTACGACGTTAGGAAAGTTAGTATGGCGCTCCGTACGGTCCAGAAAAGTCCAGAATCTGTAGATCTTTACCAATCGGAAGCAACGGAACACGGATTTGAATCCGATGGAAAGATAGAGAAAATCAAGCGGAAGCAAGCAGAGGCAATCTACGTAGAAAACGGTTGAGTTCATGTAATGTATACGTAATTTAGTGACGTCAGTCTGTAGGACTCCGTCGTCGAGATATCCAGTTCTGAAATGAAAGGCAATGTCAAGGACGTAGAGAAAATCTGCTGTGTAGTCCAGGACCATCCATACGGCCATGTTGTGTCCGTATCGAATCTCATCAAAGGCGAAGCGATAAATAATAACCCAGAAATTGTACACAAAGGCAATGCTCACAACGAACGACCACCAGTAGGCGAAGCGACCAGCCGGGTCGAAAACGAAGGTCCATTTGCATCCGTCCTTGTCGCTCGACCCGCTTGTCGAAGAGTCCCGACCATTCCGGTGGTCGAAGTCCGTACCTCCGCGACGCTTCCCGAACGTCCGAGCGATCTCCTTCCTTCTCTGTCTCCGGACATGACGGGGTGTTGTAGGCTCAATTGTATGACCCTGAGAAATAAACATAAAGTTATACATTAAAATTCTCAATGATTATTGCTTATTAGTGATTTAAGGAAGACCGAGACTTTGGATGCTAGATGGTCTGATAACTCATTCGTATATATATATATTATATACATGTGTATATATATATATATATATATATATATATACATATGTATATATATATATATACTAGGGAAAAAGCAGAGGATAGAAATACGAGTTCATGTCGTGCAGCTGCGAGAAGGCAGTTCACTAAGAGAGAGAGAGAGAGAGAGAGAGAGAGAGAGAGAGAGATTGATTACGAATATTTATTTTAATTGATTCAGATACTAATGATTTTCCATTTTCTCCGCCAGCGATGTGATGGCTACAGTCATGGTTCTTGACTGAACTAGGTTTTGAATCCCGGTCACTTGCTTCAGATGCGATGACTCTAACCATTCCACCATGTCTCTCCTTTACATTTAAAGTATGTGCATTTATAATCAACATATATTCAAAGAAATTTAACTGATTTTAATACTCAAAATAGTTAGTCTCATGCCGATTTGTAGAAAGTAATCGCTGCAGAAGATGTTATTAAAATTGCGAAGTCACCTGTAGCTTTCCACATTAATTGATCATCACAGGTGACTTTTATATTTGTGAGAGCATAGTCGACTTGTGACCATTTATGATCACGTCTATCATCAACTAATGCTCTACAACTTCATGTAGTTACCTACAGAAGCTGAATTTATATTAAAGAAGCATTGAGTTTTATAAAAATGCCTCGGCTCCAGAAATTGCGACAAATTTCTTTAATGAATGGAAAAGTTTCTTAGATACAGGGAAGAATGGAAAAGGGTTATTTGTATCCCGACCTTAGCTAAACTGGGACTCATGTGAAGAAGAAGACGAAAAAGAAAAAGAAAAAGAAGAAGAAGAAGAAGATGATGATGATGATGATGATAATAATGGTGGATGATTATGATTATGATGATGATGACGATGATGATGATGACATGAGTTTTAACACAGTGAGAAATATAAAGAGAGCACCCTACTGAACAAGCACCGCAGCTATATCAGCAGCTACAGCTGCTGCCACAGACTCTCAACTGCTGACACAGCTGCAGCTGCTGCAGCAGCTGGCGGTAGTTTTTCTTATTTATGGTTAGAGCAGGTCAGCCCGTGGTTTACGTCGACCCTCGTACTCGTAGCGGTCGATGAGTATTTGTTTCACTTAGCTGCTGACGTGCTAAACAGCGTCTGAAATCCTAATCCGTACAAGCGGGACTCGACGAATTAAATAGTAGCGGCATCCTGCTTGGACCCCTGGGACTTCTCCCCCCTTGCTCCCCTTGCTCCTCCCCTCAGTTTTGACCCCCCCACCGCCAGAAGATTGACCTCGCCAGTAATAGCAGATGCTGAAGAAAACTTTTAGATTGGAGCACAAGTTGAAGAAGGAGAAACAACAACAACAACACGATTAGAGTGCTACTGTTGTCCATGACAACATCGAACACTGCGGAACCAAATTACAACCTATGAGCAGGTGAGGGGTCCAAAAACGGTGTAAGTCAAAATTCGGGTGGTCAGTCCAAGGAAGGGTACTAGCGGAATGGAATCCTCTTTGAATCTTCTTTATATTCATGCCGTAGGATGTAATAGGTCAAGTTAAACGTCAGTTTCTTCTGCTCGAAAGTATGTCAGTGACGGGAAGAGTACTGGATGTGAATCCTGCACCTAGTGATATACTGTCGAACAACGTATTAATAAGCCGTCTGCGCGACAACATTGCATTAAAGGAACACTAGCAATACGTACTGCGAGAGAATTATAAAATGACTTATTGTGAATTGTCATGAAATAAGTAAAAGAAGCTTTAAAAAGCTGAGGTTAACATCCGTTTCCTCACTCAAAAGCGTTGTCAGTGACAGGCGATCCCAAGATTTGAACCCCGCACGTACTAATCCGCGGTCGAGTATCTTACCGACATCACCACTGACTCCAGCCAGTGAGGACAACGAGATATAAATGACCATGTACACTGAGGTATATCGCCTGACCTGATTCAATATACTACACTGATGGGTTCAAACCCTTGATGGTCTCGTCATTGAGATCCCTTTATTATGGGAGGGTCTTGGAGGTTATTATGAGGAAAAATGGAGGAAATAACGAAAACTACAAAAGAGAAACTTAAGAAAGGAAACATTGTAAACACATGCGGTATGTCATATGTGTAACTATACAGAATAAAAAATTAAAAAATAAAATTATGAATCTGGCTTGTACCGGTAGCACATCGGTAACGAGTCTGGCTCTGACTCAGTAGGTAAGGGTTCATGATGAGTGTATGTAAAGTAAACACGCATCGTAGTGAAATTATCAACTATGCTGATGTCTATAATTTTTAATACTACGTGTTTAAACCGTTAGAAAATTTAATCCATTTTCCATGTAATCAGTCCAGTGAATGACTGAGATTTTGCTCTCAGGTCAGCTCGGCTGGGATTCGAACCCACGAGAGTTCAATTCACCTCAGGATCTGTCACTTAAACTTCATGACGTTACATTATGTAACGTCACTGCAATGCTTGAGAGACACGAAAGCAAGCAAAAATTATGTTTAAAACTAAGGATATTTAGACTATTTAAGCTACCTAGCCTAATTAATACTCGATTATTCGCAGAAAAATAAGTTGATATTTTCAGTAATTATCCACCCTCAGTCCGATGGCTAGATAGATAAAACGCTGATAAAGCTAATGTTAACGTCAGTTTCCTCACTCGAAAGCGATGTCAGTGACGGGCGAGCCCAGGATTTGAACCCCGCACATACTGATCCGCGGTCGAGTATCTTATCGACTTCGCCACTGGCTCCAGTCAGTTGAAGACTACAGTATTTTCTTATATCTCCCAAATAAATTCATATTTTTTAACTGGAAGTTCTCAAGGATATACGGAAACAAATAGACGTCTCGCAATCCCTCCTCATTCACATGTTACATCAATGCTCAGTAGGACACGGTCCACACAGGATTCTCCTTCCAGAATCCACCGGGTCCAGGCCTCATCAACTATTCATGAATTTTAGCAATTTCTCAAAACATCTGAATTCTTGATAAGAAACACATTTCGGTTGTTAAAGTCCCGGTAACCTTTGACCTCTCCTGAGATGTGCACTGCTAGCTTTCAGCTTTTGCTACAGATTTTTCCACAAATATTTATCTCACTTTTAGCTTTTGTTACAGATTTTTCACAAATATTTATCTCACTTTTAGCTTTCGTTACAGATATTTCTCAAATATTTATCTCACTTTTAGCTTTCGTTAAAGATTTTTAACAAATTTTTATCTCATATGCTAATAAAACAAACAATTATGACTTATCATGAAGAGGACCAAATTTATCAACAGCTCCTTTAGCAACTGGTTTTAACAGTTTTGATAACGTGCTGGAAAAAGTTACGGAATAATTGAAAACTATCTAGTCTAAGTTGAATTTAAAACTGCAATTTGGAATTAGGCCTAAAAGTGTAGTATATACTGTATATACATGTAAATATACATGAATATATATATATATATATATATATATATATATATATATATATATATATATATATATATATATATATGATACGATATAGAGAAATAGTAATTCAAGACAAACATCTGTACATACATATAAGGTTTAAGTTAATGAACCACACACTTCTTTTGTTTATCCTTGTGATTGTTAAAGAGACGCCAAGGTTTATTTTGTCTGTTCACAATGCTCATCTTAGTTAATATAATTCATACGTTAGAGTGCCAGTCTTCAATGTTCCTACATAATTCATAATTCCAAACGTATCTACAATAGCAGACTACCATCCGAATTAGTCGAAATTGAAGTGTTGTATTCAGATACGAAGTTCTGTTTGGTGATACTCTTCTGTCGGTAGCACGAATTATGTTAATGGACTAACGACAGCCTCTTCTCTCTTTACCTTTCAAGAGGTTGCAACACTAAAATGGACGGTCTATGATGTAGGTTATAGAATGTTTCCTCCGACCTAAATGATGGCATGAAAGTATTTACATAAAATATTGCATCGAGAAGCCTGCAGAAAGGTGGTTTTATCTCATAGAGGTTAGTCTCTTTTGTGGTAACCTTCTGATTATTAATTTAGTTTCTAATTAAGTAATTGATGTTAATTTTGTCATGGAAAATAAATAAAAATTTCGTATGAAGGAATGATTGAATGAATGAGTGAATCAATAAATGAATTCATGAATGAATGAACGAACGAACGAATGAATGAATGAATGTATTAATAAATTAATTAATTAATGAATATCTTAGATGTGCAATTATATCACATTTCTTATGAAGAATTGATATTACAAATATAGATAAAAAATGTGATCCTGAATAAAGATATTTTTATCGAAAATCATCAAACATCGAAACATTTTGAAAGAGAAATAAAACACAAATAACTGTGAATGCAAACTACTGTGAATGCAGATACTGAATGCCTGAAGAAGTATATTAATCTACACATACAGTATATACACATTATACACGTTAGATATATCTCTATTGTACTGACTTTATTTTTAAATTTTAAAACAGCGTTAAACTGTTTTACATCTAGCATGACATAGCCGACCTTACCTTGTTAATATAAGCCATGTCCTCTCTGCTCGGTGTTTTGCTGGACACAGAAGGGGCTGAGGAGGTTTGCCTATGCGTTCTTGGTCGCTGCTGAATAATGGACTCAAACAAACTGTCTCTTGAGGTCGACTGTCTCTTCGTGGAAGCGCTGGAAGCCCCTTGCCCAGAAAAAGAAAATAACCCGCTCAACCTCTTCGCTGTAGAGCCAGAGGTATCATTGGAATTTCCCGTTACCCGAGATCTCAAGGACGTCTTCCAACGATCACCGATGGAATTGGATCGAGAAGATATCAGAGGAATATTCGACGGACCGTTGGAAGTCGTTTCAAGTTCCATCACAGCCGATCTACTACCTCCGTCAAACCTGTTCCTAGAGTTCCCTGCAGGTTTTCCCACCATTCCACCGCCGGATCCGCCAATGACAGATATCTGCTCCAGTTCTTCGTCGTCTGTAACTGGGCGGGGTTCTGTTCTTGCGCAGGGAGTGTATTTAACGCCCGTATTTACGCCTCCCACCCTCCCGTCATTCGCCCCCACGCCGCTGCCCATTGATGAAAAGTTGAGCGGGTTCTCGGCCGATGCTCTTCGGTTTGTTAGTCGCTGCATCATCGCCGTGGTGGCGACGCATCGATGATGGCGCCTCCGGGCCGACTGGCGGAGATTGACGTAGAGGAACCAGTAGGCGTAGTCGAGCCTGCCCCGTAGAGAGGAGGGACCGCTCGGCTCCCCCGTGTCGATGCCCGAACGCTCAGTCGTCCTTCAGACCTGTCGGTTACGAGTCGAACAACCAAACGACGCAGCTATAGGACTTTGATTGAGTCAAGGAACGCTGTGAAGAGCTTTAATTCTTCTATCCATTGCTTTTTCTAGACTATGATCTCGTGTAACTCAATAGTTGATAATTTCGTAAAGTAACACAGTTTGCTATTATTTGATAGCTTCGTTATGTATTTAGCGCAATTTGTATATTACCGATCGGACAGAACGAAATGTCTGCTGTTTAACTTAGAAATTAAACGTTGATTTGACTATTTTTCTGCTATTGTTGGATTTTCTGCTCCCAATGAAATAGTTGCCCCGTTCTTTGTAAAATTGTTTCGCGAAATCAAAGACAGAGTCAGCTCAATATTCACCTAGATGACTTCCCATCACCGGCAAGTTACGTAATTCTTTAAGTATCCTTATGGTTAGCTTGAGCGAAAGCTAATTAATGCCGTAATTGATCTCATCAACTTAGGAGTAGTGTGACTATCAAGAGTGATAGTCACAATATGCCTAATTCCAGGTATATCCGGATTCCTTATTTCGGGTTTCCTGGTATTTCGGAGAGAGTTTAGAAGAAGACTGGGACTTTGAAGTGGAAGAGATGCTTGATCAATACTGCATCCTAATTCTAAAATAAAACAATAGCGCATCACGTAAACAAAATTAAATTAACTGTAAAATGATAAAAAATAAAGAAATTAAATCAATGGCACGTCTCTCAAGTGGACTGCCACTGGCAGTCCATGACATATAAAGCCTTCACTCTTTTTTTCTGTCTTCCGCTTTCCTAAGCGTTTCCACCTACGTGTGGATCTTTAAATCATCTATATCATTCCTTTTTATATACCATTATTCTTGGGGGATTCTGCTTATGATGAGGTGGGCCCCCTATGCATACCTCAGCTTCGAGTAACATTTACTGGGTAGGGGCGTCATTCCCTGAGAAAACAATCCTGTTTACCCTGTTTTCATGAAACCATGCCGAGAAAAATTAAAGTTAACTTTTTCTCTCTCACCTTCTTTATTTTTCAGTAGATTGGGCGGTTCAAGGTGCAGATTGCTACTCATTATTGACCTTCACACTCCATAAAGAGCACTCCATCGATCAACTAGATAATCTCTTCATTAAAGTCTATGCCATATAATATTTTAAACTTATAGCTTTAAAAAATTCTTACAGCTTCCGGTAAAAAAATACAAATTATTATGGTAGAAAACACGCACATAGTTTTTACCTGAATCGTTAGATAGAAATGGAGAAATATATTCAAAGAAAAGCGAAACCGCGCGACATGCTTCAATCTTTCAGATTTTAACACATTCAAAAGTTATATTAATGTACTATCCTGGCCTTGACATATTCCTACTTATCCATTGAATTTGCCTCAAAGTATTCTTTTGTACGTTAAACAGATAGTAAAACCTGTTTAGTATGTCGCAATCGTTAAAATATCGTGACCGTTGAAATGATGGTCGAGAATCTCTTTAATGAAATTCGCCTGATTGTTAGGTTCTATTCTGCCGACGATTTTTATTTTATATTTCTGCTGATCACATGTTAGGATATATAGGTTAAACCTGTGCTCTGGAAGACCTAGGGGATTTTTGTATTCGAGGCTGTCAAAACTTAAACTTCCAAAGTGGGCGCCCAACCAAGTAATACCCGAGCTCGATGTAGCTTAATTTCGTTCAAGTTGACGCTGAATTGATATCTATGAGGTATGCTAGTGTTACTACTACTTCTAGATGACAGTGTTACCACTACTTCTAGATGACAGTGTTACCAATACTTCTAGATGATCGTGTTACTACTACTTCTAGATGACAGTGTTACCACTACTTCTAGATGACAGTGTTACCACTACTTCTAGACGACAGTGCTACCACTACTTCTAGATGACAGAGTTAACACTACTTCTAGATGACAGTGTTACCACTACTTATAGATGACAGTGCTACCACTACTTCTAGATGACAGTGTTACCACTACTTCTAGACGACAGTGCGGGATGACCTGGTGACATTTACGAAGTTCAGGTGAACACTGTCGTCTAATCATCATGAGACAGGGAGAGAGAGAAAACGAGCCAGAATGAGATAGAGAGAGAGAGAGAGAGAAAACGAGCCAGAAAGAGATAGAAAGAGAGAGAAAGAGAGAGACAGAGAGAGACAGAGAAAGAGAGTGATACAGAGAGATAGAAAGAGAGAACGAGAGAATGAGAGAGAAAGACATAGAATGAGAGATGGTGTGAGCCATTAAAAGGGAACTAATGAGCGAAAGAATGATTGAACAGAAACAGTGCAGGTTCAAGGCACAAAATATATCAGTATAAACTAGAGATAAAACTTATGAAGAAGAATTGTGTGCATTGAATGACATATATATATATATATATATATATATATATATATATTATACATACATATATATATAATATACATATACATATCTATATCTATATATATATATATATATATATATATATATATATATCTATCTATCTATATATATATATATATATATATATATATATATATATATATATATATATATATGTTTATATACATGTATATATATATACATGTATATCTATATATTTATATACATGTATATATATATCCCCCCTTCTTTCTCTCCATATGCATATGTATATATATATATATATATATATATATATATATATATATATATATATATATGGAGAGAGAGAGAGAGAGAGATAAATGGAAGGTAAAAAGAAAAGGTAAAAATAAAGAAAAAATACGGGTAAAAGTGGAAACTTGTAATGGATAATAATAATAATAATAAAGGTTCAACGTCCGTTTCCTCATCCAGGGATGATGTCAGAGACGTCCCCAACAGCACACATCACTACAGATTAATTCACCCCAACCAATCTGCGAAAGAAATGTGCTGAGGAGAAGTAAGGTCCTAAACGAAAGCCAGTCCGGTGATATAAAAAATGGTCAAGGTAGATTGATTATGTCTATGGTGGGAAAAGGTAAGTTTTAAGCTTGCTAGAGAATGTTGAAAGAGAAAAACAAGAGCGAAGATTAGCAGGTAAAGAGTTCCAGATTGTGGGTGCTGCGTAAGAAAATGAACGTCTGCCCAATGGCGTGAGAATATTTGGAACTGAGAGAAGATTGGCATCGGTGGAGCGAAGTGCACGTGAGGGACGATAGGGAAGAAGAATTTCAGATAAGTAAGAAGGCTTGCCAAATCGCAGAGTTTTGAAAGTTAATAGAGCAATTTTATATTTTATGCGTTGATTAACAGGGAGCCAATGAAGACAGCGAAGTAGAGAAAGAGAGCGAAATTAAAGTCGAGAGGACTTACAAACAACACGTGCGAGAGAATTTTGGACGTGCTGCAAACGACTGAGAGAAGAAGTAGGCAACCCATGTAATAATGAATTACAGTAGTCGAGCTTTGAATGAACTATAGAATTAGCAAGGATAGTGGCTGAATTTCTAGTAAGGGATGGACGTATTGGCCTAATCTGACGAATCTGAAAGAAAGAAACGCGACAAACAGAAGAGATATGGGATTTAAAGTCAAGGTTTTCATCAAATATGACTCCAAGGTTTTTGGCGGATCGAGAAGACGAAAGAGCAAGATTCTGAAAATTAACAGAGCTATAGGTAATTTTACTTCTTTGCAAAGGATAATGAAAATATGAGAAAAAACTGAAAGCGATAGCAAGAAAGAAGATAGAATTACAGTTGAGAGATAGACAGTATTAATAAAAGATAACAGTTGAAAAAGATAGGTAGATAGAGAGAGAGAGAGAGAGAGAGAAAGAAAGAGAAAGAGAGAGAGAGAGAAAGAGAGAGAGAGAGGAGAGAGAGCAAAAAAGACAGATAGGGAGTGAGAGAGAGAGAGAGAGAGCGAGAGAGAGTTATGAGAGAGATAAGCTAAAGAAGAGAGAGATACAGATCGTGAGCATGAGGGCTGGAAAGCCAGTCTCTCTCTAATCGATGTAATTCATCCAGCAATCACCAAAATGTCTCAAACATCCCTTCTTTTCTTACCTCACATTATCAGTGTCATAAGCGCAAAGAATAAGAAGAGGAGGGCAAATCACCCCACACCATTTAAACGGTATAAAAACTGTTGTGCTAAAAAATTCCGACGTGCTAATATCTAGAAGATCCTATTGAGAGGGGGTTTCAAGGTTAGAATGGTTTGCCCGTACTGTGTCCGGGACACTGGAGAATAGAATAACATTTAACTGCACATACTGTAAGAGTAAATTTTGACTAAGTAAAATTTGAGGAAGACAATGGAAAACTGCCGCACAAGCCTTATTTTTCACAATACCTAAAACCGTTATAAGCGATTGAGCATATAATTATGAGCACTAGGGGTATTAGAGAGCAGTGTGAAATAGAGTTGACTAGGGCCAATATGGCCTGTAGCATAGAGCAGCGCTTATATAATATGACCTCTTCTTCTTTTGCTTCATCTTCATCTTCTTCTAATCATCACAATTATTATTACTATTATTATTTTAATTCTATTTTCATTATTATTTATTTATTTAAATAATAATTAGTTATAATGATCGTCAACGGGTTGAACACATCCCTTCTGAAAGAGAAGAGATGCGTCCTACGTCCCGGCCTCTCAGTACCTAGTGTTTATAGACTGTTTGACACAATGTGTTCCTGGAAATTTTTTTAAAAATTTTATTTCATTTAAATGTTTATTTCTGTTTGCATTTGTCAGTGACTTGGTGTTTGTCAGTACCTCCTCCTCCTCCTCGAGTGCGTCCATAGAGCCTGAGATAGATCCACAAGAGTTTTCTGGGCTGACCCTCAGCGAGAAAAAGGAGATACTCGAGGCTAGAATGGCATCTGCGTCCCAGGGGTCCCTTCCATTAGGGCCACAGCACAAGGGTCAAGGGCTGAACCAGATGTTGGCCTCAGGGCAGGCTGAGTCGGAGAGACAGAGCTTATCGGGTTTTACGAATCAGAGCCCTAATCAAGCGGAAACTAGATCCCAGAATTCTCTAGGAACAGCTATCCAGATTTCAGGGTAGTTGACTTCTAAAAGCGGTTCTCCCAACAGAGTTCTCACAACTGCCTCATCAACGCCTAATCAGGGGAGTCACCGTCGTGGTGGATCGATAACAGATGAAGTGGGGACGGGCGCTGCTGGAGCCAAAAGCAGTGGATTCAGGGCAATGTCACCCGATGCTGCGATCAGCAACGTTTAACTTTCGTATTAATAATAATAATAATAATAATAATAGTAATAATAATAAATAATATAAATATAAATATAAATTATTATTATTATTTTTATTTTTATTATTATTATTATTATTATACAACAGCTATGGCTTCAAGTGAAACTACTACTGTAGATGCAGAATATTTATTATTATTATTATTATTATTATCATTATTATTGTTACTATAATAATTATTATTACTGCTACCATTAATCCCACCACTGGTTGACTTTAATATAGCTGCACCCATTAAATAGCTCATCATAGCTCGGGCACACTCTAACCATGATGGGTTCGTCTTAACATGAGATCTTTCTGCATTGGTAGGGCTGTAATGAACCGCTTTATGACTGTCATAGCAAGAAAATGATGATAAATTATACATTAAAGGCTAATCAACGTAAATTTATATCTCTACCTATGAAACGGAGTCCAAATGTTATTATAAGCAAACTGTTGAATCCCTTCTCGTATAGTACACTCTACTTTCCTTATCTTAATAAAAATCCCAGTCCTGCTTTAATCTGCGATAATAATAATTATACAGCCCATATTTTATATATTTCACTGTAGCCAGAAGGGTAATAAATTCATCGAAAATAGGCAATTTAAGAGTTTACTGATATGAAAGTAAACTTGAAAGTGCTGCATTAGAACTGATATGTGTATCTCTTGATGATATTGGTAAGCAACTAAATACTGGCAGAAGAAAATCTTTTTATTGCTACTCTACTCTTTCATACATATACGAGAAATAGATTAATATTTACTTAAGAACAACAGCCTTAAATTTCTGTTTTTCAGTTTCCAGTGCGTTTCAACCAAGAAAGGACGAGATATTCACCGAAATGACCTCGAATTGAAGTTAATGACTCCTATGGACTCTAAGACTCTAAGACAATCCCTTATAAGGTTCAGAACCGCCGAGTTCTCCACATTCATTCTCCGCTTCCGACATTCTCAATGATATTTTGTGTATATATCGTCGTTGTCGTTGAAGGCTCATTTCCTCGGTCTATTTATAACTTCTGAAATAGTTTGGAAGTATTGCATTATCTGCCTTGTTCCGGTCGAACTGGTTCTATTCCCAACCGACAACTGAGTTCTCTCTCACGGCTCAGTTCACGGACAAGTCTGTCTCTAATGGCGCTTTTAGGCAAAAAAGAAAGACGTTGGACAAAGCTTTCAGCAAGCAAGTTGAACAGTCTCATTAGCGCAATGTTTAGAGGTTTAGACAGAGTCATGAAGTTTTAAATGACAGACTCCGAGGTGAATTGACCTCTGGTGGGTTAGAATCCCAGCCGCGCTGATCTGAGAGTAAAATCTCGGACATTCACTAGAATGGCTATACAGAAAATGGACAATATTACCTAACGGATTTAACATGTGGTATTAAAGTGATAGATATCAACATAGTTGATCATTTCACTATAATGTGTGTTATTATTACTATTATTAGCATGTTTTCAACAACAATAGCAAAAATAGCTAAAGTGCAACTGAGTATTACACTTTACTACATCATCAGCAACATTATAATCCTCTCTTGAATCCCAGTTCAACTAGGGTCGGGATTTGAAAATTCTGTAGCCTGTATCAGGAGCCTAGACGCTCACCAACCGAATGCCCTTTCTCACAGTGGTTTGGATCTTAGTGCTTTGTCGCCCTTTACGATATGTGAAGTACACGATTGGCCTATTATTCAAAAACCCGGACTCAACACGGGTATATTATATTAAACTATACTATCTTTCTTTTCTTTTTTCAGTGCACTGCCAAGTGGCAGGTTCAAGGTACATATTCATACTGAAAGTCTGCTTTCTCGCTCCATAAGAGCACTACTTAGATCAACAAGTAAATCCCTTCACAAAGTCTAAGCCTTATCCATACCTTAGGTACCCTATAGCTTGGGAACGATGTGGCTTCTGAGGTAGTTTCCCGTTGCCTTCCTCAGTAAACTATACTATAATATTACATAATATAGTACGAAATATTTTAGAATGGCTTAATAACTCAGTGGTTACGACGTCATGACGTTTTAAATGACAGAATCTGAGATGAATTGGACTCTCGTGGGTTCGATTCCCAGCAGCGCTGATCTGAGAGTTAAATCTCGGATATTCACAGGACTGATTGTACGGATCGAATTTTGACTAAATTGGCTAGTGGTTTAAAAAGTGGCATAATGAGTGATAAATATCGACATGGTTGATCATTTCACTATAATATGTGTCATTATTGCAATATTATTACTGCTATTAATGGCAACATCGGGCACTTTTGACACAAATCCAAGCCAATGAGCAAGTATTGCAATTGTTCAAAATGGTTCAAACTTCTTAAAATCAGTCTAGTGTTGATTTGCGGACTTTACGTTAGTTCCAGAATGTCATTCCTTTCGTTGATTGAATCGCTACATTCTGCATATCGGCTTGGTTTAATAGTGCTCGATGTTGTCGCGTTGTCGATGTTAGTTACTCGTACATGCAATCAAGCTCATGCCTTGATGTAAAACGAAGTTTCATATATCTAATCCCTTTTTGAATAAAGAAACCAAAGTAAAATAGCCAACGAATAACAGTACTCTTTGTATAATATTAAACTATGTAGTTCTCAAATTTTACTTATGTCGTATGTCGTATTTTACTATTTAGATTTGATATCTCCTTCTTATCTGACAATTGTTCTATTGACATGGCCATCCAAGTAAACATTTAAATTAAATGCAGCCTCGCTTACTCATTGAAGATTGTGTTAGCAGGAAGTACAAGACGTGACCTAATCTATAATGACATATACACTTGAGATAAAGCACTTGTAATATGGTTTCTTTTCGGTAATATGGTTTCTTTTTCATTTCCAGTATTTAAACAAATCATTGTTATAGATCTCTCTCTATCTCTCTCTCTCTCTCTCTCTCTCTCTGTCTCTATATGTCTATCTGTCTGTTTAATCGCTTTAGCGTCTTAGGTCCAATGTACATATTCCTATTCAGAGACAGCTTATGTAACCTATAGTTTGGAAAAATATAGCTTCTGAGGTAGTTTGTCATTGCCTTCTCGAGTTGTTGCTTAATCGTCTCTTACGCCACGTGCAGTTGGTCTATTCTTACATGACCTTGACAAAATGCGAGAAGAATGTGAAAAATGATATGAATAAAATGAATAATAATAATCTAATGATGGTTCATTTAACTCACATTATTAATTAGCAGTATAAATTGATTCGTAGTAAATAAAATACTAAATAATTATACATTAATTAAATATTAAATAATTATACAATAATTAAATGCTAAATAATTATACATTAATTAAATACTAAATAATTATACATTAATTAAATACTAAATAATTATACATTAATTAAATAATAAATAATTACACAATAATTAAATACTAAATAATTATACATTAATTAAATACTAAATAATTATACATTAATTAAAGGACAGTAGGCCTAGTATTGTATAATTATTTATGATACTTATATTCAGGTACTAATATAATATCATTATTATATTATTATATTTTAAGTTATTATTTAAATATTTATCATCATCTTCTTCTCTTAAATCCCAGTTTAACTAGGGTCTGGATACGAATAAACTTAATCGATTCGTTTAAGTTTTTGTAGCTATTTCTGGCGCTCATCAACCGCATGCCCTTTCTGACGTTGGTTTCGATATAGTTTGTATGTCGCCTTCTACGACACGTGCATATTTACACAGTTGGTCTACATTTATTCTTCAAGCAACCCGGACACAACAGGGGTCATTATTTTAATATTACAGCGTAAATATTGCATAACTTTTTAACATTATCATAAATACAGGTACATACGTCAAACATGCTTGCCTTCGTAGCATAATTTGCAGAAAGTCGATGCAGCAGCCTACAAATCGAGACATATGATATTGATATCTTAACGTAAGACATGTATAGTTTTCACACAATCCTCTATTCAGCCACCTGCAGTTTAGCCAACATTTTGCTTGCAGATCGTTTCAGTGCAGTATTGATTCTGAGGACGGAAATACAATTATAGACTTTATTTCTGTAGCGTCTTTACTTCGCCAAAATTTGCAGTATTTATGCGAACAGTGGAAGAAAATATGTCGTTATGTCATTAAATAATATATTTATATTCAGAACATCTGTAATAGCTTTCATTCTAAAATGAATAAATATTTAGTTTATTTTTTATTATACGTGCAATTTTATTATGCAAGTATTTTAAATGGAACTTAGACGAATAATTATTTGTCACAATCAGGTAAAAGATTTAAAGTGATAGCAGAAATGGCAAGGCTCACACTAAGGTCAAAGTCTAAGAGGCCATACATTGTCCATGCCTTATGAAGCCTATAACTTGAAAAAATATGGCTTCTGAGGTGGTTTCCATTTTGCCTTCCACAGTTCTTGCTCATTCGCCTCTTACGGCGCGTGCAGTTTAGGGTTGATTTATTCTTTAGAGTCCCGGACACAACACTGAAAGCAAAACTAGGTAACAGTAGATAGCCTTCTCTCTCTCTCTCTCAGTGCACTGCAACTGGCAGGTCCATGGTATAAAAAGATTCCACTTATCTCCGTTTTCCTCTTCTTCGTTTTCTTCTTTTTTAGATAGCCTTAACTAATTAAAATGCAAGAAAAGATAGCGTGACTCCTACATCTGATATAATATTTGAAAGGTTTAATGATGATTGATTTGAGCAAAAAGAATTTATTTAACAGAGAGTCCTGAGTATTTAATTGCACACTAGCCTTTGAAGTCATTCAGTACAAAAGTCATGAATTTACATAAAGTACGATGTATACATTAAGAGGCCGAAAATTAATTAATACGTTCGAAGTGTAAATCAATACTTCATTGATAAAACGCCACAAAAGGTCGAACGCTATGGTTGCCTGGCAACGCGGCAGTATCTTGATTACATCACAGGCATACTTATACGTCTTACCTTTAATTGTAGGAAGTTCCGAAGCATTGAGAAAACTGGAGATAATTTGAGATGGCGTTCATAGGTGTACGACATACAATACTCTACTTAAGATATTTTTCGTCTGTGAGAGAAGAGTGGCAGTTAATGAGATCAAACATTTTATATTTTATTACTCTTATAACTATGAAAGTAATTTAAATCAGTTGCAGATGTTGAAAAAAATTAACATCTGCTTTACTATACACGTATACTCTAATGAGCAACGATGAACAGAGACATATGGAGGAATATGACCATCACCGCCCAGGCTTGGAACAGGCACGGCTCTTAGAGAAGAAGAAGAAGAATACTCTAAACACAGGTTAGATGGGTGTCGAGCCAAAGGCCTATTGCTTGTCAGACAAGCGTGTAACCAATTACGCCAGCCGGTGTAGAATCAAATTTTATGCAATGAATTTTGCAGAAAGTTATTTCTTCTATGACAGAGTCAGTATACAGCAATAAACGGAAATTGGTCATATAAATCAAATAATGAGCGCTTCTGTTCTTCACTTAAAAGGCAACTGCTTCTGCAAGGTTTTTTATAATCGATTTCTAGGCGTCACATCGTCATCGATACATTTAAAAGAAATAGAGAGATTCTTAATTTCGATCGATGAAGAATGAATCAAGCACAGGGTAAAAATAAATCAAAGAGTCTGAAAAAAATCAAAAATCAATAAACGATTTGTCGAGGTTGCAATTGAAGAGCTTTTACGAAAGCTTCAATGATTTTCCGTCATTGAGAAATATCGTGGTTTTCTTATAAAACAGGCTTTCGCAAAATGCTTATTTCTTTTATTTTATCACATTGATATAGTGAACCAATGGCACGAATTTAATATAAATTGTTATGATATTTAATACGGGATCGAACAAACCAAATTGAGAATATATGTCAATAAAATATTGTAAAAATTGGATAGGAATAAGTTAATTTAACTTTAAGATAGCCTATATTCAGTATATATGTATATATATATATATATATATATATATATATATATACATGCATATATATATATATATATATATATATATATATATATATATCATATGAATAGCAGCTGGGTTTTGTATTGTATTTATTTAATTGTAAAGTAATAATAAAGCTGCCATATAATCGGATATTATCCATTGAACATTTTATCATTTTATGCACATATTCCTTTGGCTTGCAAAAAAGCTAAATACAAATGTGAAAGCGCTTGACAGAGAGAGGGAGAAAGAGAGAGAGGGAGAGAGCGAGAGAGATTGCAAGCACTTTTATTCAATTAAATTATTCTGCAAATGAGGTCACCGTTCTATCTACAACGGTTTTAAAACTTAATTCTTAAAAATATTTAAAACCCATTAAAACTTATTTTTAACAGACTAAAACCTATTACACAGTAAGTCTAAATATCAATTGCTAGTAGCAATCGGTGTTTGTGTTTTTTTTGTTCGCGTAGTTACACACGTGACATACCGCACGTGCTACATAGTTTCCTTTCTTAGTTTCTGTTTTTGATGTTTTCGATATTTCCTCCATTCCCCTCTATGGTTATTAATAATAGTTGCCTTTTGATGGCGCATCAATTGCAGCCGGCGCAGATTTAAGAATAACCTTCCAATATCCTCGGACTTTTTTCTTTCAGAGCTCTCAACACTCGGTCTTCCAAGGTGGTATCCCACAAAGTACTAACTGGCGCGATGGAGCTTAACTTCGTTCAACTGACGTGCAGCTTAACTGAATGCGCTAATCCCGCTCCTGTTGTTGTTGGTGGTGTTGAGGAAGGCAACAGGAAACCACCTCTGAAGCCATACATTTTACGTTATTCAGGCTATAGGCTACATAAGGTATGAATAAGGCATAGATTTTGTGAAGGAATTAACTTGTTGATCTAAGGCGTGCTCATATGGAGCGAGAAAGCAGACTTTGAGTATTAATATGTACCTTGAATCTGCCACTTGGCAGTGCACTGAAGAGAGAGAGAGAGAGAGAGAGAGAGAGAGAGAGAGAGAGAGTAGCGATCTTGTTGCACCATATTAAAGCGCAAATACATTCGGTACAGAATAGAGAAATAAAGCCATGCAGCAGTTCTAGTTCAGAACGTTAAAGTATCTGAAGCGGAATCTTATGAGGGACTTGAAAGTCGTAAAAAACGTCCTACCGGTTGTATTTGATTGAGAGCGCAATGTGTCTCTAAGGACACACGCGCGGCTGAGGTTCAGTTAATTGGGTTGACTTGTCTGAAGTTTGCAAATATTTCATTTTACTAATGAGGCCTTTTATTAGTATAAGAACGATGACATGATATTATTATGTCCGAAAGTAAACAAATTATTTATTTCAGATGATTCATCTATAAATTTACATATACATGATATATAAAAATTAGTTTATGTGTATATAATGTATGTATATATAAAATATATACATATATATACATACATATATATATACTGTAGATATATATATATATATATATATATATATATAATGTTAATACATAAGATATTAATATTGAGTCCCATATATAATTAAGCCTATACTTAGCACAATAGCTATTACAATAAACTCAAATTAGAAATAACATTATGAAATCTATTCATAACAACAGTATAAACAGTAATTCGGAGACAGAAGACAACTTATACATGTATATATTCTCACATATTTTATATATTTCAGAAGATATCGAAAGTAATCAAATATACATTAAGCTATGAGACAAATAAAATCCTTAAAGTAAACAAAATAAAATCTACTGGTTGAAATGAGCTAATGATATAGCGTTTACACCTAGTTCTACGAATGCTTTTATCGTTATGCATATTTTATAGTCAAAACTGAATATCTCCATCGTGCGTGTCGAGAAATTCTGGCAAAACTTCTTCCCTTTTTATTCCGATCATTAGATTTTCATCTATTTCACTAGGTGATGAAATGAGGCCGTCATAGCTGGAGTGTAGAATAATGAAAAGACTTAGTATTTTATATAACTTAACTAGATTGAATCGATAGACTGCAAGAAAGCACTTTGATTGTTGATATGTAGGCTCAGGGTTCAAATCCAGCTCTCGTCTCGTCACAGACATGTTTTCGATACAAGAAACAGACGCTAAACTTGGCATTAATCTCTTCAAAAATGTTATAGCGTCAACGAGATAAGATGGACGAGTTAAGGGAAGCCCTTGAGTTGCGTTTGAAACAGAAGCCCGGCAGTAAACACGGGACTTCCTTCAATACTGGACAGACTACGACTAGGACGCGTTAACACGACATCCTGTGATAGGATGGACTGGATGGAAGACCAGAAGTTGTTTGTACTTATCCAGATTCCGACTATCCGTGCGGTCGTTGAACTTTCCTAGTTCTTCATCATCTTCAAGTTTTTGTTGTTGCTAATTAAGGAATCTTGAGAAATAAGTTTTTCAGCTGCTTATTTCTCAGCTGATGTGTAACTGATTACATAGATATTAGATCAACAGATTGCAATAATGTCTGTGAACAATTAATTATTAATTACTCAACAGACATGGACCTTAACGAAAAAAAGATACCTGGAAACTAGAAGAGTTAAAAAAGCAGATATACAAAAATATGGAGAAGAATGGAAAAGATTAGTTTGTCCCAAATGTTAAAAATGAAGATGTTATGGAGAGAGTGGGTATTTAGATAAACAGTTAAAATATGTACTAAGAAATATGAAGAAGAGCTTAATGGGAAACAAATGATTCTAATAGGGATTGAAGACCATAGTTTATTGTCATAGTTTACAGAAATGGATTAAATAAAGCTTCTTAGAAAGATTGTCATAATATTAATGAAATTGAGTATGCAGAATGAAGTCAAGAAAACTCTTACGAAAGTTCTCAATTATGATTCTTAGTTTAATATCTTCAAGTTTAATTATATTTTAAATAACAATTTGATTAATGAGACCCATCGGATGTGACAGAAAGGTAAATTATAGATTAAGAATTGAAAAATAATCAGCGGGATACCTGCGAGCGATGGTAAAGTGAAATATAATTAGATAAATTTAATAAACATCATGTCTTACTTAAAATTTAAAGTTAATTTTGCTGCTAGCTCAAAGTTATCAAATAATATTTACGACGAAAAAATTTAGTTGGCTACGCTTCTACGAAACCGTTTATCCATACGATATTGTTTATTTTTGAGTATATATTCTGATATTAATTCCACCGTTTGTATACCATGTTTAAATTGTTCTTCATTGAATAACAGTACGAATAACAGTTTACCCGTGTTGTGTCCGGGTTGACGACAAATGGGCATTTGGTTGGTGAGCACCTAGGCTCCTGAAATTGATACAACATTTTATAAAACGAATGGAAAAAGTTAAGTCTGTACCAATCCTGACCATAGCTAATTTGGGGTTCAAGGTGTATGATGAATTGAGTATTCCGATGATGATAATGATGATACTAATGATGACTATAGAGTAACATTATGAAAAGTTTATGTTCAACACTGACAGCGTAATTTGATGAAGAAGGGAATATTTATGTTTCTAAAGTGGCAACTAAATTTAGGATAATTTTATTTTATTCTAGCCTTGCTTAATTTTTTTGCCTTTTTAAAATCTTCTTAGCCCTATTTTATGATCTTAGAACTTGTTTATATTCTTAGCCCTATTTTATCTTCTTTGCCCTATTTTATAATCTTAGCCCTTTTTTTAACTTCTTATTTTTTTAAATCTTAGCCCTTTATATCTTCTTAGCCATTTTTATAATCTTAGCCCTTTTTATCTTCTTAGCCCTATTTTATAATCTTAGCCCTTTGTCACATCCCAACAACTAAGCCAACATTTTCAAATGTCTCGAAGCGCAGCAAACGAACACGTGACAACTCGGGCAATAACACGTATATACGTCTGCGTAATGAGCCAGATAAGATCTCAATGCTCGAGTAATAGGCCAATCATCGAGCACACGACTCCGCCCCACAGAACTGCCGAGTCACGCCTGATAGGAGAAATTACAGGAGAGGTTACAGGAGTGGTAACAGCAGTCGTAACAGCTGAGGTAACAGCAGAGGTAACAGGAGAGGTAACAACTGAGGTAACAGCTGAGGTAACAGCAGAGGTAACAGGAGAGGTAACAGGAGAGGTAACAGCTGAGGTAATAGCTGAGGTAATAGCTGAGGTAACAGGAGAGGTAACAGCAGTGGTACAGGAGAGGTAACAACAGTCGTAACAGTTGAGGTAACAGCTGAGGTAACTGTAGAGGTAACAGGAGAGGTAACAGCTGAGATAACAGCTGTGGTAGCAGCTGAGGTAACATTAGAGGTAACAGCAGAGTAACATCAGATGTTTGTTGTTTTAGACGAATTATAAAAAGCCAGAATGTTCAGCTTACAAAGCAATCAGTTTGTCAAAGAGGAATTTGTAGTTTTCCCTATCAAGTAGTCATATAGAATGAATCAATCAGTCAGTTCATTGAATATCGATCATTCTCTAGATCGATAAAGAGTAGCACGACCTTTATATCAATCGAGCAGTCAATCAATTGCTTGATCAAAGTAATTATTTATTTAATTTAATCAATCTGATAATGAATTAGTGGAGTAACTAGTCCAGCATGCACAACAATTTTAAATTAATCTCTTATTATTTATTACTAGCTTAATTTGGAAGAGTATAATTATATAACTCGCAATGTCAGCATTAAGAGGCAACTAGGTAACAAACACAACAGGTATAGACAATGATTTAATTAGTCGATTAAACATGAATCAATTGATTCGTGGCTATCAATCAATTAAACAGTGAATCAATTAACCTCCAGGCATAGATATAAAAGTAGATTTGTATAGAATTCAGGTCAGTTTAACTCTCTTATAATTATGCTTGAAAGTCATAGATGGCCAACATGAGTTTAAAATGTCGAACTGTGTAGTATCTACTGCTTTTCAAAGATCAATAAGATAAGTTAGATTAGTTAATAAATTTTTTAAAAGTGTGTATTTTTTACCGAAAGTAAGACCATCTTATCGGGAAACGAATTTCTTATTTTACAGTAAAAGCTTCATACAGTAGACATACTATCTACCTCTTTTCTCAGAACATAAAAATAATGGTAATAAATATACTAATTTGAAATAATAGTTTACCTTTACTGCAATAAAGACACATTTATAGAGGATATGAATCCTCGATAAGTGTGTCTTTATTGCAGTAAAAGTAAATTATTATTTCAAATTAGTATATTTATTACCATTATTTTTATGTTCTGAGAGAAGAGGTAGATAGTATGTCTACTGTATGAAGCTTTTGCTTTAAAATAAGAGATGCGTTCAAATTGTATATCATACTACATTGCAAAAACCTCATACAGTATTTTCAACCACTTCTCACAGAACTATAAAATAATGTTAATAGATTAATTTAAAATAATAGAGTAAAAACACGCATTATAGTGAAATGATCAACTATGTTGAAATCTATCACTTTTAATACCACATGTTTAAACCGTTCGGCAAGTTAGACCATTTTCCGTATAACCAGTCCAGTGAATGTTCGAGATTTTACTCTCAGATCAGCGCGGCTAAGATATTATTATTAGATATTATACTTAGCTTAGATGTTGTTGTTACTTGTAGTATTTTTACTGAAAGTAAAACAATCTTATAGAGGATGCAAATTTCTTACTTCATAGCAAAACCTCTGTATTGTCTAACGCAATCAAAAAGGAGCATTCCACAGTAAACAGCTTGTTCGGCTTGATAGAAGACGTGTGTTACTCGACACACTGTGATCTAGATGTGTTGTGATGACACGTTTGTAATGACGTTACTTATTCTATCGGCGCGAAATGCCACGCTTTGTAAAATCCTATCCTTGAGGGACAAATAGGTCCCACGTAGTAACGAAAGATGGTAGCAGTTCTGGCAAAGTCTGGTAAATGGTAATCCCTAAAGCATCAGCTGTTACTGCTACTAATGATATCCAGCTTTGAACCGTAGCTGTATGTTGCGTTTTGAGTACGATGAAATACACAAAAAGCTAGCCTACAGAAAAAGGTTACGGCCTAGTTTAACGTCAGTTTCCTAGGAAACGGTTGAAACATGTCGGTGTCTTGGTGTGTACTGGATTTGATCCTTATATCCGCTGCTCCAGAGACAGACACCTATATGGTACGACGGTACAACTCTAAAAACTTTACGCGCAATCGACATAATTTTTTGTCAATCATAACTAATAATAGTATAACTAGATCAATCATAACTAATCATAATATAACTTAATCAATCATAATATAACTTAATCACATAGATTTGTACTTCAAATCTATGTTAAAAAACACGCATTATAGGCAAATGATCAACTACGTTGATATCTGTCACTTTTTAATACCACATGTTTAAACCGTTAGGCAATTTATTCCATTTTCCGTATAACCAGTTCAGTGACTGTCCGAGATTTTATTCTCAGATCAGCGCGGTCAGAATTCGAACACACGAGGGTTCAATTCACCTCAGGAACTGTCATTTAAAAGTTCATGATGTTGCCCCTACGCTATTAAGATATTATATACTACATGGTCAGTGGTTGAATTGGAAGCCCCTTCGTTACCCTAGAACTCTTTTTTCTGAGGTGCGTTCACCTGCCAGGGGTCAATAATAGATTCTAGGAGACCTGTAACTTCATTATAGAGGGTCCGAAAAATTCGGACCGTTCCCCTCTCACTCAATTCCCACTAAAACCACTGTACATAGTAGAAATGCACACAGAGAAGCGATTTGATTTCACAAAGACGACACAAATGCCGACATCCTAGGCATCACGGACACCTTCTTCTTCGTACTCAAACTATTTTAGCTCAATTACTCTTCCACACTCTCCCTCTCAATTCAGTTTCTGGCTACTTACTCTGAAACGACTCCAGCCTGAGCAGGATCATCCGCTCCACAATGACGATCCTTTCTTCCCTGAGTCTCCGTACAAATGAAATCTCTTCAAGAGACTACTCCCTGATTGAGCTTCATTACAGCAGTTTGCATATGTTTTATATTTCTAGCTGTAGAGACACAAAGCGACGCTCCCAGAGAGTTTATTGACACCGAATGGATGTCAGTTGAAGTTTGAATTGGATTTTTCGCTATTTTTAGTTTCATTGTCGTCAAAATCTTAGAATAGAAAATAGTTGAGTCATGCGAAAACAAAACTTAGCTTCATAGCAATCAATTATCTGATGCTATTTTGACATTTTAATATATATATATATATATATATATATATATATATATATATATATATATATATACATATATAAATAATATATATATATAATATACTTATATATATATATATATATATATATATATATATATATATATATATATATATTCATGTATATATACTGTATATAGGTCTATATATATGCAGAAAAATTAAGCATTGATATAAACTCAAATTACAAAACCATGAATAATAGTGCATTACTAATCTAATTCACGGCTTTTATTTCATGTCTACTCAATACTGCTCAATTAGATCGAAGTCGTCAAAAGTAACTGCTAATTGTTTAAAAAAATTGTTAGAAAAATATTAATTGAAGCATTCCGGGCTGGAGAGAAGGCTGCGCAGCATGCAGCTCTAGTCAGAATGTTTAATAACAGCTGCATTTAGGTGTCATTTGTGCGGGCAAAAATGTCCTCATAAAACTTCTCTTCTTTCTCGTCTCATTTGTTCCAGGAATCATAAAAACAGCGCAGCAACTGTTTATGAATTCAGCTCACTTATGGCTCTGATATGCGTGCAGAAAGAACTGAAAATGGAATTGAAATTTCCAAATAGATATGGCGCTTTAAAAGTCGTATAAGTTCAAATTGGTTTCGGGACGCAACAGTCAATATTACAATGAAAAATAGTCTGCTTGTTAGTTGGGGGATCCCTCGGTATTAACCTGTATTAACGGTATTAACCTGTTCAAATCCTGGGCTCGCCCGTCACTGACATCGCTTTCGAGTGAGAAAACTGAGTTTAACATTAGCTTTGCCAGCTTTACATACGTACATGTATGTATGTATATATACGTATACTGTATATATGTATATATAATATATATATATATATATATATAATAACAACAACTAGAGTGTTACAGTCATCAATGACAAAATCGAGCACTATTGAGACAAAATCAAGCCGGCGGGCAAAACGAAGGTCCAAAAATGGTGCAAATTCCATATACATACATACATATGCATATTCGTATATATTGCTATTCAAAATTACAGACGACCTTATGAATATGTTTTCAATACATACGAAGCTTCACTATTCTCTATAGTTGAGCGCTTTATTGATTAGAAATAAAACATTTTCCCAGTATTTTATGGGTCGCTAGTAGCTGGCGACACCTGTGGTTAGTATTGAATATTTCTAAGTGGAAACGTTTAGCTTGGGGCCTGTATGCTTACAACCTCATACTCATCCAACTATGTCTTAATTTATACATTGTGGATCATATATATATATATATATATATATATATATATATATATATATATATATACATGTATATATGTATATTTATATATGTATATATATATATATTTACATGTAGGGGCCTATATATATACATATATATATATAAATTATGTATATATATATATATTATATATAAATACATACATACATATGCATCTTCGCATGTTACGTATATTGCTATTTAACATTAGGCCTACAAACGACCTTATGAATATGTTTTCAACAAATAAGAAGATTAACTATTTTCTATCGTTGAGCGCTTTATTGATTAGAAATAAAACATTTTTCCAGTAATTTATCGGTCACTAGTATAAATATATATATAATTCTATATATATATATACATGTACATTATTATATATTTATATATAATTATATATACATTTAATTATATATATATATATATATATATATATATATATATATATATATATATACATTACGAAATTTACACGTAGGCCTATATGGATAGGTTTTGCAATAACGGTTGGTGCATTAGTTCAACACCGGAGGTGATTTAACAAGAATCTGAAGTAGGCTAAATGTAACCACCTCAGAAGCCATATTTTTCAATCTTGAGGCTACATAAGGTAATGAGGTGTAACCATTTTTTGATGAATTAACTTGTTAATCTATGGAGTGCTCTTTATGGTATGTGAAAGTCTATTCCGAGTATAGATATGTACCTTGAACTATATCAGAAACTGCCACTTAGTAGAATTTGAAAGAGACAATTAAGGCAAAAATATCGATTCAAGGAAAATATGAACTGTCCAAGCATATTGTATTTCTCTATGATTTCGTCCAGTGGTAGATTCAATGCACATATTCCTAAGCAAAATGTCTACTCTTTGTGAGTACTCAGTTTTTAATAGTTCATAACTAAATTACTTCATTCAAATATCGCTGAATATCGCTGAATATCGCTGAATATCACTGAATTTCGCTGAGATATTCTTATATTATAAACTACACTTTAATAAATTTTTTTAGAATTATCGACGAAATTGCCACTTTCATATGTTAATTGACACCAAATCAACTAAGTTCACTACTAAAGGGCAATTTGGCGCGTATTCTAAACACTTTTCATATTAGCCTAAATCGGTCAATCAAAACGCTCGTAACAATCATTCGAATAGACGTAATACACCGCATAACGAATATTTATAGACAAGAGCTGTTACGCCAGTTTTGTAAATATGGAGCTTAGCAAATGGCCGAGCTCTAATCCAACCTGTAAATAGAGAATAGACGTTGCATTTACCTCGTGTTTATTTTCCATTACTTCATTTAGAGATACCCGTGACATTTCAATCTCTCCACAGGATCTAGATGATAAATCAGATGATATCATCCGATGAAATTATCCAATGATATCATAAGGTGACATCTTCAGATGATGGCATTATATGACGTCATCATATAATGCCATCATTTACGTAAAAGCTGGTAAAGCTAAAGTTAACGTCAGTTTCCTCACGCGAAAGCGATGTCAGTGACGGGGGAGCACAGGATGTCGTAAAATAATGCCATCAATTAATGTCATTATATAATGTTATCACTTAATGTCATTATATAATGCCATCAGATAATGTCATCCCATGATATCATCTGATACTATACCATACATTACTCGAATAATCATAACGTAACTATAATATAATAGAATATACATGTCTATCATACTATTCACTAACTATTAATTATTATCATAAAATTGCTTTTATTATAAAATTATTATTATTTATCATTTAAATAATAATTATATATTCTAATTTTCTATTATTAAATTAGTTTTAATATTATATAAGATCATAATAATAAATCATAATATTGCACTACTCGATCTGATGTATCGTAAGATGATAGAATCTGATGATATCATTGGATGATCAACGGATGATATCATTGAATGATCAACGGATGATATCATTGGATGATCAACGGATGATATCATTGGATGATCAACGGATGATATCATGAGAAACGGGAACAGAATAAAAGACCACTGCTAGCGAAACTGTTCTCAAAATCTGAGGTTTCTGGTTCAAGACTCGGTGGTGCCAATCTTTAAGTTGCAGTCAACAGTAATCTGAGGTATTGAATGTTGACTGAGGAAGCAGTGCAATATTTTTATCATATGGAAATTAAAAGAGTTGGTTGAATTCTTGAAGCATACTCGACGTAAGGGCTATTTTATGAATGAAGCTACCTAAGGAAAGATAAATCAGCTTGGTCCTACGTTAAATTGTCACGTATACATGTCTCATTTTTGTTCCAGAAATATTCATGAATTAATACATTATAGTAGTAGTACCATGTTCATTGAAGGTCATCGAAGTCATCAAACATATACAGTATATCGAGATATCAAAATAGGGATCTAATATTATACACTTTTCGTCAGATGATATATGGTTAGGGTTAGAGTTCGGTTTTAAGGTAGGCTTAGGTTTACGGATTGGATTTTACAATGTCTATGGGTAGTGAATATCTCAACTCAGACCGCAGTTTACATGCTATATAAATGGCAGTAGAGTTTTTGAAACTAAGCTGGTGGGGGGATGAAAGAAAAGGTAGAAACTGCACATTGACAGATTAAAAAGCTAGTAATGATAAGGATAACGTCAGTTTTCTCACTCGAAAGCGACGTCAGTAACGGGCGAGCCCAGGATATTAACGTCGCACATACTGATCCACGGTCGAGTATCTTGCAGACTTCGCCACTGGCTCTAGCCAGTTATCATTTGCCATTATGAGGCACTTTAAGATGGGACATTCAGTTTTTTGTCTATACAAGAATTTTTCGTGATGGGGGGATAATGTTTCTAACGTGGAGGGGAAAGATGCCGGAAAAATGGACTCAACTGACTGATGCAACAAGGAAATAATACCGTTGATGTTGCATCTGTGGACTGTAATCCTCTGCCTCATTACGTCTGCCACGGTTGATGCAGTAGAGGAGAAACGATTCAACTAAAACCGAATATCTCTTATTGGAAAAAATTAGACTTTCTTTTTAAACCATTTTGCAAGAATAGCTTCACAGCTGGTTCCGTTAACACAATTACAAAATGTATTTTCTGTTTATTGCATTTATCACATAATACACATTTAAATGTGATAAAATATTTTACAGGAATAAGAAAATAATATTCCGCAAGTATGAATGAAACGGTTAATGGCTACGGATAGCACTTACATATTTCGCGATTGTACATACTGAAATGTTAACAGTAACTACAGTTGAGTGTACTAAGTTCAAATGTACTGAGTTAGTAATTTGCAAAACAAGAGTGTTAACTAATTTTAATTTTGTCTTCTCATATTCTTAGAGATATGAAAAGGGAAAGAGAGATTGAGAGATAGAGATAGATAGAGAGAGAGAGAGAAAGATTGAGAGCGAGAGATAGAGATTGAGAGAGAGAAATGAAAAGGGAAATAGAGATTGAAAAAGAGAGAGATAGAGAGATAGATAGAGAGAGAGAGAGAGATAGAGAGAGAGAGAGAGAGAGAGATAGAGATATATAGAGATAAAGAGAGAGTGAGAGTGAGAGAGAGAGAGAGATAATAAGAGAGTGAGAGAGAGGAAGAGAGGAAGAAAATATACAATACGGTAAGAACTACATCAGCCGCCAAACGAAGACTTCATGACGAGACAAACGAGTGAGATTGGTCACCCCTCTGAGTCATACACTAACAACCTCGGAGCAGCCTCCAGGAATAGCACAACCACTTCGTCGCGGGACCCCTATCTGGACCTCTGCAGGGACTTGCTCCCGTGTCTTTGACCGCTTCCGGAATGGAAGTATCTATCCTTAATAGATAAAGATCCTGACGAGCCATGTGTCTTTACATTTACATACATGTATCTTTACATTTTTCTCGGTTGCACAATTTTTGTTTTAAAAAAGTCATCTTTATTAAAATAAAAACGCGTAAGCGGATATGGAAAATAAAAATACATGTATAGCATGAACAATGTTGTTCATTTTAAATTTTAATATTACTTAAACAGATATAAAATTCGACCAGAAGCGAAATATTGACTTTAGTATTATATAGTAGGCCTATATAGTACTACAATTCTAAAGAATTCGAATAGTATTAGTAGTATCATTGTGGTGGTAGAATTTTATATATACATGTATATACATATATATATATATATACATATATATATATATATATATATATATATATATATATATATATATATATATATGTATATACAGAGGAGAGAGAGAGAGAGAGAGACTAAGAACATACTGTGTATAGAGAATTGCATATATTAAATTTTCAATATGATTCTACAACAGCAACTGACCATATAGGCTACATCCTCAAATTGTTAAATATTTTGCCATTCATCCAGAGATAATTCTATATACGCCATAGTGTAGAGTGTAGAATCAGCCAAGAGCTCCAAGGAGTCCTGGGTTCACTGAGTACGATTAGCTTGTTCTTGTTCTTAGAGCTGTAGACTTCTGGGTCCTGGTAAAGTTGCATGCGTTATTTTACTGTCGTTTTAAAAGAAAATGTAAATAGTTTGGACAAGGAATATCTTGGTATTTTCAGTTGTTTCTCTTCCTCTTCTTCTTCTTGCTATTTCGAGTTCTCTCTCGTCATATAATAAGACACATTTATCTAAACACCGCAGAATAATGCAGTTAATTTCTTTACTTTTTACATTTTGTTTAGTGATTTTTTCTAAACAGAGTGGAATAATGCAATTCATTTCTTTATTTCATAGTATGAATAGAACTTAGAATGGGTTGATTCAACATCTACATGGATTAGTAACTCCTGCCCTAAGCCGTTTTTAGCAACACATTTAGGCTGAGTCGATATCATATCGGTTCGTCTTTCGACTGCGGATGAGTAGGTACATTGTTCAAAATTAGGGTTCCACTAGATTTGACATGCTTCAGAGAAAGAAACCGGATGTTGGTTTTCATTCTTTATTGCAATAATTTATTACAACCTTAATGTTTACAAGCAATCAATTCTATCATTATCATGTGGATTGTCTACTTGTTAACTCGCTATTCAGAAAAACAGATCAAGAAAGTTGCGGGTTCGTAAATGAGCCACATCATCTCGTTCAGCCCAGAAAATATCGTTAGACTTAGCATCATGCAAATTGTTTCTGAAAATTGTAACATTTTAACGGGAAATAAAACTATCGATTAACTGTGATGCATTCATTAACTATTGTTGCGATTTATTGCTTAACACGAAATGATTTTCTTTAAAATAGTGGGCGGAATTTATCTCCTGTAGCAAGTTTAACATGAATCACAATCACAAACATCAGCAGGTCCCTAAATAATAATACTAGCATCATATAGATACACAAACAGCCCAGACATTAAATCAGGACTCATTTAAGACATTACAGTCTATGCACTTATTTTAATGCCAAAATATGCAGCAGGGAAATGAAGATAGAGAAGAATTGAATCTTTCAATTGATTAAAACCCAGAAACCATTCTGTCAGAATATTCACACATTCCCGAGCATCAAATGATGCTGACAAGAGAGTTTTAGCATCACACGCTATGATCTTATCAGAGTTCACTCAGTAAATTACAGCGAAACTAGAATCATTCAACTTTTTAAATTCTCCTATGCTGTTACTTAATAGCAATAATAATGGTTTAGCGTCTGACTCTTCATATCATGATGATGTCAGAGACGTCACCATCACACGTCACTACAAATCGATTTATTCAAACGACTTTGTAAACATGTGCTGATGATAAAAAAGTTCATAAACGGTGCCGATCAGTTTATACAAAAAGTAGTCAGGCAAGATGATAGAAATCTATGGTGTGATGAGATGTATTTACACCCTACAACAGAAAAGTGAAAATTGTAGAACATGACCGCTTAGAACTTTATGAATCAACCTATCAAACCGATCTAAGAGTAACGAGCAGTTATTTAGCTTGATATGTGTAATCGTGATTATTGTTTTTTAAGTAAACACGCGTGATAGCGAAATGATCGGCTATGTTGATATCTATCACTTTTAATACCACATGTTTAAACCGTTAGGCAATTTTGATCATTTTCCGTATAACTAGTCAATTGATTGTCCGAGATTTAACTCTCAGATCAGCGCAGCTGGGATTCGAACCCGCGAGAGTTCAATTCACCTCAGGATCTGTCATTGAGAACTTCATGGCGTTACCCTACGCTATTAAGACATTCAATAACATTCTAAATTGTATGCGTTTTGCAAATGATTCTGTTAACTGCCTAAACTGCGCTTTGTTAATTCTCTTAACTGCTAAACTGTTAACCAATAGCTAACTATACCGTTCTATTTAAGTATTGATAGACTGTATTATTACTGTGTTACTGTGCTGCATTATTTGTGATAATTGTTTTAAACGTTAATTATCTTGTAATGGTTTTGTAATGACGGTGAAATTTCTGGAACCTGTGTTTAATATAAGCGAGCATTATAATGTGAGACTAACAGACGAAGCAGACTATATTTTATTATTATTATTATTATTTATCCTGTGGTAATTGTAGACTGAGCTTCTGAAGATATACAATGAGTAAACTAAGCGTCGTAGAGAGAGAAAGAGAGACAGATAGAGAGAGAGAGAGAGACAGGGAATGAGATAGAGAGGGATAGAAAGAGAGAGAGAGAGAGAGTGAGAGACATAGGCAGAGAAAGAGACAGATAGACAGAGATGGTGATAGAGAAGTAAACTAAAGACATCGAGCTATAGATTTTTGAATGTTCTTCGGTTAGTAGTAATTATTTAGATTTTAAAATATTTAGAGTTTTGATTAGAAATACCATTACACCACTGATGCCTAACATCATGAATAGGCAGAAAATAACTTTCAAAATACATCTGTAGACTAGTAATTAATTTTTACAGAAAGCATCAACTACTTTCTAAATTATTGATATACAAATAGAAAAAGTAAATAGCAATACCTGACAGCGCTGCTCTGAGTTTCAGCAATTAATTTTCTGATTTCGCATCTGATAATTTACATATTGTTACCGGTGACAGATTTTTCCGTGAATCCCAATTTCAGAATTAATATTCTGCTTAGATTGTAATCCAGACCAGGCACAGAAACGGAAATTTAAATTTACGCCTCTGAATCTAAAATATATCATATTAATAAAATCATGCACTTTATTGCTGCTGTTTGATTCAGATATTGGCAAAAACATTTTTAAAAGCTCATAATTAAAAAAGCTAAAGCTAGTGTTAACGTCAGTTTCCTCACTCGATAGCGATATCAGTGATGGGCGAGCCCAGGTTTTGAACCCCGCACATACTGATCCGCGGTCGAGTAACTTACCGACATCTTAGTTCAGGTCAAGGTTTAGGTTTAGGTCGGTTAGAGTAAAGAATATGCAATTTTTACAACGGCCAACCTAATCCTCCTATTTATGCAAGACTACTTGGGCAACTTCTACAATTTATACAATTTATACAAGACTACTTGGGCAATTTCTTACTGCCTCCCTCAAATCCGCTATGCTGGTGTTGAGGTCAAATTCTACAGTATCAAGCCAACGCGGTCGTCAAAGAACGCGTTGGCTTGATACTGTAGAATTTGACCTCAACACCAGCATAGCGGATTTGAGGTTCATAAAGTGTCCAAGAGTCGACTTCGACTGAATGGATAACTCATCATCACTTGGGCAACAATCTCAGTTTATGAGATAACTTTTATACGATATTTAATTTAAATAACTCATTTATTTTTCGCTGTCGTAGTTTATTGTCTATTTTGTTGTGTTATTCTGTAACCTGTAGTGATTTGAAAAATAAGCAAGAAAATAAAAGATAAATAGTGTAGTGTCATTAATATGGTAATATATTAGCAACAACATCAATATTGAAAAGTGCTATTTTTGTCAATGACAAATCAAAATAATATTGAACCAAATCTAAGCCTACGTACATAAAATAATACTATAGAAATTGTGAAATCCTAAATATAAGTTTAAAAATATGAAACAAATCTATATCGTGAGGAAAATAAGGCTAAAAACGGTGCTATTCCAAATTCCCAAAAACCATTCCTAAGAGCTTATCTAACAATTGCATCCATCGCTTCTAGAAGCTGGTAAAGCTAAGGTTAACGTCAGTTTTCTCACTCGAAAGCGATGTCAGTGACGGGTGAGCCCAGGATTTCAACCCCGCATACACTGATCCGCGGTCGAGTATCTTACCGACATCGCCACTGGCTTCAGCCAGTGAAGAATATCCTTCTTTTTTGTCTCAGCCCGTCGCTCATATGCTTCGAAGCTATTTCAGAGAATTAATGCTTGATTTATCGCTCAGCTTTTAACAGTTAACGATTCTACTTTAATTCTGGGCGGCCATAAAGTTTTATTGCTAAAAGCATTCCATTAATCCAGCGCTATATAATCACGCGCTGGACACAGAATGTCTCCTGATGAAGATTGAATTAGCTAATCATGCAGGATTTACAGGCAGGATTTGCTGGCAGGATTTACTCCAAGCTCCAGTCTGCTCAAGGGATTACAACTGTTGCTCCGCAGAGCACGGATGGATAGCAAAAAAAAAAAAAAAAGTACTACATTGACTTTTAAACCGGTGTCTTAATTTAATCTCTTACGTCTTAATAATTTCAGATTAATCTATGGATGTCAGGTGAGGTATTAAGAGTACTCATAGGGTATCCGGAATACCACAGGTTTTCAGAAATAGCTTCAAATTATAAGAAAAACCGCAGGGTGTACTTACATTTGTAAGCTAGGAAAGGCAAGGATTATGTTTAACAAACAAGTCATAAGTACAGAATAGATAAGTAGGTAAAACAAATATATGCGTATGTGAATACTATTCACCTTTCTATATTTAACTTAAACAAACCAAAATAGTTGAAAATATTTTTTAATTCGCACCCTTTGTATCTTGAATGACTATGCAATTAAGAAAATATAGGGAACTGAAGACGATTTGCAATATGTTCGCTAATTTATTTCTAGTGGAGGGGCAGCAAGCTTACTAAAGCTTACGGTTATTTAATCGTCCTTTAATTGTGTACGCATAGTAGGACCGACTGGATGAAATGAAATATAATAAATGCACAAAAACTAAATTGAAAGCCCAAATCAGTTATTTAGTATTTACATGCACTCATTGCTGTCTAGTGGTCTTGTTGTGCATTTAATCTGTCTATTTTCTTAAATTTTGAATTATTTTTTCACTAGTGTGTTGGTTAAACTGTTAAGTTTAATTAGATAAATAAATAATAAAATAAGATATCCACAGCTTTCCCGAAATGATCCAGTCATCGTATTTTTTCTGATTCATCAAACTAATGCGCAATTTTTCTCTAATTTTGCCACAGGAGGTACCATCAGTAAGTTCAGAATCCATGACTCCAGTAGCTTAGAATATCGCTACATCTTCAGATACACTATACACGTAATCAAGATCTTTCACAAACATATCCGAAAAGAAATCCCATTAAATGGTTACTAGAAGTAAATTTAAAATACGGATTAGGCAGATCAACTGCAAAATACAACATTATTTACTTTTTCTAATACAAATAAAAGTGCTATCATTGTTATTTATTTCTCTTAGATTTATTCCTATACGTATTTAAGCAGCTATTTACTTTAATATTTACAAACTAAGATAATAAGAACTTGTTAAAACTGTTATATACTTTATATATACTTTATTATTAGAGACTAAGCTAATAAGAACTTGTTAAAACTGTTATGTACTTTATATATACTTTATTATTAGAGACTAAGCTAATAAGAACTTGTTAAAACTGTTATATACTTTATATATACTTTATTATTAGAGACTAAGCTAATAAGAACTTGTTAAAACTGTTATATACTTTATATATACTTTATTATTAGAGACTAAGCTAATAAGAACGTGTTAAGCAACAAATGTTTCACTGTTGCTCATGCACCATTGAACGTCAGCGCTACTGTTAGCGACATCTGTCCACTGACTGATTCACTATCAACGCGACTTTTGTCTCCGTGCGTGCAGTTACATGTAATGGCTCGCCTGTCGCCAGCTGCAGAAAAAAACACAGAGGTTCTGTCTTATAGCATCCCTGAATGGTCTAGTATTATAACATCCATGAATTTACTTTATAATGTAAGTGCGTGCAACCCGAGGTCCATCATTGAGTAGGAATGTAACATGGAGGGTTATACTAAGCGCTAATATGTTGTAATGCACCGGTGTTATTATTTTTATTAAACATGAACAATTGTATAATATGTCGGGTTATGAGCAGATCGATATCAGTTGTCTCTGTCATATCCAAAACAAGCGATCTACATGTATAATAAGTGTTCAACTAAACGATTTGTTAAAATCTCCAAATATAAATATATACAGGGTGAGTAAAAAAAATGATAACACCTGCAAAAAGTTTGAATATCTCAGGCTATTGTTAATATTTGTAAATTAAACTTTTACCAATTAATAAGGGACTAATTTCGGGTGGGGTGGAAAATTTTCATCCTTTTTGCTGCATAGATTGTCCAGTTATGCAAGTTTCAGCAGAGCAACCCCCCATTTTTACCTTAAAATGGCGTTTGCTACAGCGGCAAGGGCAGATTACACTTCATTGACGAGAAGGTAAGGTTGAACTCTCAGTATTACGTCAGTACTTTGCTTCCGGAGCTGTTTGATGATTGCCATGCTCTTCTACCAAATGGTTTCATCTTTCAGCAGAATGGTGCTCCGGCTGATGCATCTCGTCATGCACAGGAAAGGATCAGCGAGAGAAACCCGGATTACATCAAGAAGAATGAGTGGCCTCCAAACTCACCCGATCATAATCCTCTGAATTACCATATCTAGGGAACCATGTTGCATCTCTATCAGAAACACCAGCCGAAGCCTAAAAACAGGACAGAACTGCAGGAGGTGCTTTACGCCATTTTAGGTAAAAATAGGGGGGTTGCTCTGCTGAAACTTGTATAACTAGCCTATCTATGTACCAAAATGGATGAAAATTGGCCACCCCATCAAAAATTAGTCCTTTAGTAATTGGTAAAAGTTTTATTGTAAAATATTATCAATAGCCTGAGATATTCAAACTTTTTGCCAACTATGTTTATCAAACTTTTTGTCAACTATGTTTATATCTATTACTTTTTACTACCACATGTTTAAACCGTTAGGCATTTTATTCCATTTTCCGTGTAACCAGTCCAGTGAATGTCCGAGATTTTACTCTCAGATCAGCGCGGCCGGGATTCGAACCGACGAGGGTTCAATGCACCTCAGGATCTGTCATTTAAAATTTCATGACGATACCCCTACACTATTAAGACATTCTGTCTATCTGCACAGACTCCTTCAAGAACTTCTTCATTTATAATTTTGCCAGCCCTATTACTCTTTTTCATCCTTCTCTATAACCATTTTCACAAATGCCTCTAGTTTCCTGATATCTTCTTTCTTTAATGTCCACGTTTCACATCCACACAGAAGTGTATACCAAATAAATGTTTTCACAATATTTATATTTGTGTTTTTCCATATGCCTTGTGTTAGAAGTCTTTTCTTTTTCCGAAAGCCTGAGAAATTCTACGTTTTATTTCCGTTTATAAGAAATCATGAATTTATATTAGCATTATGGACTCATGTGGACCTTATGAACTTATTTGAACCTCATGAACTTATAAACTAATTAACTCATTTGAACCCGTTGAACTTACATGTATACATGTATGAACATCATGAACTCTAACATATCTCCTGAAATTTCCTGAAAAAACACATACAATAAACACATACTGTGAAATAAACACATACTGTACAATAAACATGTACTGTGCAATAAACACATACTGTACAATAAACACATACTGTATAATAAACACATACGGTACAATAAACATATACTGTACAATAAACACACACTGTACAATCAGAAGTGTGAATTCTGGAGATAGCTAAAATTAAATAGTGGTTTTTAAAATATAAAAATTAACAAGCAATATGAATTATGAAGTAAGTAGTATTGAGAAAAAAATGCTCCAGATATATGGTTGTATCAGCCAATTCATGTATAATTTGAGACTGGACTTATATTACCGTATTCATTTGTATCCTTGTGTTATAAAAATACATGTAGGTGCTAACTTATCATCAGATAACCAGATAGCGTTAAAATTCATATCTAAATATCTAAATACAGTTGATATTTTGATTTATTTAGTTGTTTGTAGTAATAATTAATGTTATAAGTAGCAGCATGCATTGACAATGAGAAAGAAATTACTTGACGTCATTTCTAGGCATAAATCCTGTCTACGACAGAACACGTAAAATAAGTCGAACGTTGCGCTATCTAGCGCATCATAAACTATTATTTTTCACTACTTATGATAAACCAAGCCTGGGCAATTATGATAGACTTCAAATCAATTTTATGTGACACAGATGTGACGTGAATGATCTGAATCGTTACACGACTCCATTAATATCGTACCTAACAGCTGATTTATGTAGCTACTACATGTACTTACATATATATATATATATATATATATATATATATATATATATATATATAAGCTACTTGTACTTGCTTTCATCTTTAATTACATTTCAATATATATATATATATATATATATATATATATATATATATATATAGTAAGATATAGTTAATGAAGTTATGAAATGTATTTATATATATGAAATAATATATGTATATATACAGTATATATGTACATATATATATGTTTACGGGTAAACAGGATAGTTTTCTCAGGGATTGACGCCCCCTGCCCGGTAAATGTCAGTCAAAGCTGAGGAGGGCATAGGGGGCCCACCTCGTCAAAAAGCATATCCCCCAAGAAAATAATGGTATACCACGACAAAAAATAGAAGAAGAAAATATCATAGAAGACGATAAAAGGGGCCCCGATTTAATGAAGGAGGAAATTTATTCTGCAATTAACTATATGAAGAAGGGGAAGGCAGCCGGAATAGATGAAATCCCAGCAGAATTCTTGAAAATGTTGGAAGGAGAAACACTCAATAAGTTAATAGAGGTATATATGGAAGTGTACAATACAGGTATTTGGCCAGACGACTTTACCAAGTCAGTGATGATTCCAATTCCCAAAAATGCCAATGCTGTGGAGTGTTCGGATTACAGAACAATCAGCTTAATACCTCATGCATCGAAGATCTTATTAAAGATAGTAAATAATCGCATTCAGTCGAAAGCAGAGATGATGCTTAGCAAGACACAATTTGGTTTTAGGAAAGGATGCGGCACAAGAGAAGTAATAGGAGTAATGCGGGTTCTTTGCGAAAGAAGCTTAGAATATGGTAATGACGTTTTTGTATGCTTTGTAGACTTCGAGAAGGCCTTTGACAGGATTGATTGGATAACGATGATGAATATCTTAAAAAGAATAGGAATTGACTGGAGAGATAGAAGACTAATTTTGAACTTCTACATGAATCAAAGAGCAGTAATCAAAATCCAACAAGAATACCCAGAAGAAGGTGAAATAGGGCGTGGAGTAAGACAAGGTTGTAGCATTTCGCCGCTGCGCTGCTGTTTAACATTTACGCTGAGGCAATGATGGAGGAAGCCATGGAAGAAGGAATAAAAGTACGAGGGAATTTATTACAAGATGTACGATTTGTAGATGACCAAGGAATGGTAGCGGGCAGCGAGATTGGATTGCAGAAGATGATGGATAGGCTGAATGATAGGCCCTAAGATGTGGCATGAAGATTAATATAAAAAAGACCAAGGTTATGAGAGTGTCCAATAATAAAGGTGAAGTTAATATCACAATAAATGGTCCGAAATTGGAACAGGTAAGGAGTTTCAAATATTTGGGTCATACTATAACCGATGATGGGAAATGTGAGACAGAAATATGCAGTAGGATTGCACAAGCAAAAGCGGCCTTTGGTAGTAGAAAAGAACTATTAACAAAAAGTCTAAAGAAAGACACAAAGATAAAGATAGTGAAAACTTTGGTTTGGACCACGCTATTGTATGGATGTGAAACATGGACCTTAAGGAAGGAAGATATTAGGAAACTGGAGGCATTGGAAATGTGGATTTGGAGAAGAATGGAGAGGATTAGCTGGACTCAAAAGGTTACAAATGAGGAAGTCCTGGAGAGAGTTGGCACAGATAGACAGTTGATAGATGTATTAAGAAATAGGAAGAAGAGATGGATAGACACACATTCTAAGGGGAAGGTCTATTAAAAGAGGTCATAGAAGGTAGAATGGAAGGAAAAAGAGGCAGGGGCAGGCCGAGATTAGGTATGTTAGATGATTTAAAGACCCACTCATATGTGGAAATGAAGAGGAAGGCGTAAGACAGAGAAGAGTGGAGGCGTTATGTACCATGGACCTGCCAGTAGGCAGTGCACTAAGAGATATATATATATATATATGTATAATATAATATAATAATATTTTAAGATTTAATAGGATATATTTATGTATATATATGTATATATACATGTATATATATATATATATATATATATATATATATAATTATATATATACAATTATACATGTATGTAGTCTTAAAGTATCTTGTCTACTTATCACCGCCATAGGAATGCGCGGATTCACTCATAAGTCTGGTTTCAATCCTGAAGCAAATGTGAACTTGGTGTTCTTTGTGGGTTTAACGTCAAGGTCAGAAACCCTAAGGTCTACTCTTCAAAACATCGAACCCGATCATCACATGGTTGACCAATTGATTGTCAGGCAAAGCAGCAGTACGACTAGACTGAGTGATACCCAGTTCTCAATAAGAAATATGTGCCTAACATATTCGAATATATAAGGTGCAAGAGATATAGAATATCAGTAGAGTATGATCTCATCTCGCAAACTCACTAAATGACGATGAAACTAAATGACGATGAACCTAAATGACTATTACGGTTTCTTGTTGCAGAGTTCCACTTTATGTTGCTTGTCAACAAATGGACTAGAACATAATGTTACAGCAGATACGACATTTACTAAATATTATTCAGTAAAGTATTTTTTATATAAATAACTACAGGCCATAATCTTGGTGCAATGGTGCGTGCAACTGAAACTGAAATATAAAGAGTGAATATGATCTGATTTTACATATTTATTCAGATATCATAAGTCACTCTGAACTGATATTGCCTTTTGATATACATTTAGATATTTTTTAAACCAAAACCTTTGCTAATAAAAATGGGAGTTTCGTTATATTATATAATACGATGAATGTTCCACAGTTTCAATTTCTTTGTTATCCTAATTTTAGACCACATCTACAGATATTGAGTTTTTTCAGTGGCTTACGTTAAAAAGTCGAGAAATAACTTTCGTGTTACTTGTAGAAAATAGAAATAATTTAGTAGTATGGATGTGTAGTAGAACGAAGTAGAAACTTCGTTGAATATTTAATAAAGAGTTGAGTTGTATTTAAAGCGTTTTTCTTCAGGGGAACTATTTGCATAAGTTGACCCGTGTGCTTCCATGCGTAGTGCCTGCATATTTCTTAATCCTCCGCGATATTTAGAATGTCTTAACTTCTTAATAGCGTTAAGGGTAGGGGTAACTTCGTGAAGCTTTAAATGACAGATGCTGAGGTGAATTGAACCTCGTGGGTTCGAATCCAAGCCACGCTGATCTCAGTTTAAAATCTCTGACATTCACTGGACTTGTCTTTTTCTTCTTAGGAAATGGTCTAAACTGCCTAACGGTTTAATCATGTGGTATTAGACGTGGCAGATATCAACGTAGTTGATCATTTCACTATAATGAGTATTTACTTTTAATTTGACGTAAGAAAGTAAGGTAATCGTGTACTATTATTAGTACCTTAAACTACCTGATCGACTCACAAAGTAGCTAAATTTCACGGTTTCAGGGGGATAAGTTTTTACTTTCAAGCCGCTTTTATTTCTTGACAGTAGGACAAATATAAATACAAAAAAAACAAATAAAGCAGCAAATGAAGCAAACAATAAAGCAATTAAAGCAGGATAGAAAATATACCTGTAGAAAAAACAATACGGAAATGTTAAAGGCAAAGCAGTAAGATTAACTACTCCAATTCCTAATTATAATTTCGCTATACATTCAACTGCAGGATCTATGGAAGCCGTGTAATTTAACAACAACTCGTATAAAGAAGGTTAGCAATGTCAAAAACATTGCAAAATAAAATTAAGACAGAAAGAGCTTTACAATTCTTCCCAATCAAAACACTGGACTCAAATTAACCAAAATCAATTTTAAAGCTAAATAATTTCATTGAAGAGTTACAGAACATTTAGCCTTTTTAGTACAATATACTGAAATAACTTTATTTTAACATAAATACTTGATCCTAATATTTGTTGTATTATAGTGATAACTTCAAATTACTTTTAAACTGAAGCGAAGCTATTTCATCCAAAACAATTGATTCGGGTCTACGGCGCCATGTTTTCCATCTTTCCTTCTCCTCTCTTCATGTCTTCAGCTACTCAACAAACCTGTCACGTGCAAGGTGTGTCCTTTCCTTCCATACATCGTAACTTGTCCATGAGTCAAGAGGGACTTTCTCCCTAGAAGTAAAATGTAATATATTTCTATTTTTCTTTTAATTATGTAATATATAAATAATTTAAATGAATTTGAACATAACATAACATAACAGCAATGGGTCAGAAAGCACAACTGCTTGTTTGAGACCAACACAAAATAAAATAAACACTACACATCTAGTATAGCATAACATATTAAATATATTTACAAACTAACCTGTACTCATACAGGAAATCAGCACACAACAGAACGAGGAATGTTTGTCAACTTGAATTGTTGATTAAATTATTTCTGGTTCTTTTGTTTGTCTCACTACTTTGTTGATTGACTGATTAACAATTTTCGATATTAATATTTATTTATTATTGGTAATATTCGCAATTTTATTTGTGACTGATTGAGTTTAGACGAAATAATTTTGTGTGAGTTATTAAATAACTGTACATGACTGATGATTCAGGATAGAAACGAAAACCTACCTCAATGCTTTTCTTTGCCACCTCGATTTCAAATCTATTCCTATTTAATTACATGTAAAACTAGATCTGTTCGAGCACTTAATGGACAATAAAAAGGACTTAATGGACTTAATGGACCTAGTGGACTTAATGGACTTAATGGACACCTAACTACGAATTGCTATACTAATTGCTATAAAATTTCATTTATTCATGTTATTTTTCTGCTGATTGTTGTTTTTATTAGTAACTACTGTATAAATGATCACCATTCGGTTGGTGAAGTTTAATTTTATTAAAAAATACCATTTAGCAATACCAACAATACTAAAAGCAACAACATGGAGTAGGCCTACTTCTGTCGTCAATGATAACATCGATCAAAATGAAATAAAGCCGAAGCGGCAAGCTAACGACAAACGGTTCAAATTTAAACGGTTAAATTTAAACGGTTGAACTCAAACATTCGTACAACCAGTCCAAAAATAATCCGTCAAAGAAATATAGGCCTAACCTAGTAATTGAAGTCAGTTTTATTTTAATTGATGATGATGATAATAGTAATAATAATAATAATATCATTTTATCAAACCTCGGGTTCTTTATACCCGGGGTAAAATTATTTTAAAATAATAATAATAATAGCAATAATAATAATAATTATAATAATAATAATAGTAAGTATTTTTGTAAAGGGTCCCTCTATGCTTAATACAAGAGTAGCGCTATACTGAAATAACTTCATTTTGTCATAATTACTCGATTAACTTCATCGAAGACTCCCCTCAAATAAACGTATCCTGGGAGATCCAGCGTAGCACGCAATCTAAGAGTCCAGTCACTGGTTGCTTTCATTAAGCTAATGTACGCTAGGGACGAATAGCCGCGTCTGACGCATACATTGTGCGTCTGTCACTCGGTGCAAGGGGAGCTTTTCCATTCAACGCTCTTCTTGTGTTTTCTTGGATGATGAATGCGTCCTTTGTGTTCTCTTCACATTCACACCTGGGGAGACTGACCCTACCTGGCTGGAGCCAGTGGCGATGTCGGTAAGATATTCGGCCGCGGAACTGTATGTGCTGGGTTAAAATCATGGGCTCGCCCGTTACTGACAGCGCTTTCGAGTGAGGAAACTGGCGTTGACATTAACTTTTCTAGCTCTTTAAATTACATCAAATTACAAATTATAATTTAAGGTACTGGTTTTAAAAGAGCTGATGAAAAACGCTTGCGTTCAAATCCCAAACGGACATTAGACCATTATGTTTAACGTCCGTTTCCTCACTCAAGAATGAGGATTAGCCATAGGATGGATGAAGCAGTTAAGAAGATGGGAGTTTATAAAGTAGTCTCGAAGTCAGGTTCGGCCAGGTCTTTACAGTTCAGTGGAATTGCTTTAGTACAAATTAGCTGATGACTTTTCAGAGATTTTTGAAGAAATTAGATCAGGATAATGCAAGTAATTAGGTCCATTACGTTTAATCGCATGCTGAATAATGATTAAACACCTTCTCTACTGGATATGTGAACTTGTGAATTAATCGTTTCTTACAATACATCTCTACTGCAGGTCAAGATTTATTACCCTACACCAGTGTGTCGTCAAGCCATCTTACCGACCTCTCAATGCTCGCAATATACACTGCTTTATTTCTATACTGTATCAAGCCTTAACTATACCATTACTAAGCCTACAATATTTAACAAATACAGACTCTGAAGTAGTTTATAAAGACTACTGCCGCACTATCGGTCTATAACGGTTTAGAGTGGTGTCCAGCGCAAACTTGGAGTGTTTTATGTGAAATACGTGCTTGCTGTCAGAGTTTACTGGGCTTCTGTTGAGAGAAATATCTCCCCCTCTTACAGTCCATCAATTTCTACCGGCTTATCATCGTCCCATCAACTTAATTTAAACTTTCTTGCCTCTCAAGGTCAAGTCTCCCACGGAAAGGTCAGTCTGCGCAGCTGCTTCGGTGAGGTTAAGGTCAAGGATTCAGGACTATACAAGGCGTTTAGTGGATTACAATCAGAATTAAAGCCTCAAGAGAGAATCAGAGTCTACAAGAGGACAGCAGTAGATAAGATATTAAAGATTTTAAAATCATGCCCCCGCTCACGACATGTCACTGACATAACTCTATGAGCGTATACAGTACGTGTATATATAATTATGTATATACATTATAATATATATATATATATATATATACAATATATTATATTATATTATGTATATTATATTATATTATATTATATATATATACATTTCTTAGTGCACTGCCGTAGTCAATATCATCTGTAGTCAATTTTCACTTCCTGCTACCATTCCTTGATCATCTGCAAACTTAACATCTTGCAACATTTTACCTCCTACTTTTATTCTTTCTCCAATATCTTCCATGGCCTCTTCTATTATTACTTCTGCGTAAATGTTGAACAACTTAATATTCGCTTATTAAACACTACGAATACTTGCATATGTATAATAGTTACAGAATTATTGTACTATTGTAGAAACAACAATTAGCAAGTTACATGAAATGAGAAAGTACGAACAAACGTAAATGAAACTTGAACTTAAAGTAAGAATTATCAACGACTACATGATATCAATACTAATCTGCGGGTGCCAATCTTGCGAATGGCAGTGTGATAGAAATTGAAACTACTCTTTCAGAGAAATATTTCGCTGCAACCTATCCTCGGACGATTAGATGACATGAATATTTCAAGAAATAGCTTAATAGCTAATTCTTTTAGCTGTAAAATAAAACAATTTAGGATAAATATCCTACGCTTCAACTTGAGTACAAGAAATAATCATAAAATAATAAAGGTTTAACTTCCGTTTCCTCTTCCAGGGATGATGTCAGGGACGCCCCCAAAGCACACATCACTACAGATCAATTCACCATTATGAAAAATGAAAAATACTAGAAACTTCCAGCCTTTTAGAGCATAATGAGAAACTTTTACATAATCCTTTCCAAGAACTCTATCTTATGTGTAGAATATTTAAAAGAACTCTGCTTTAATTAATCGCCACAAAGACACTATCCTGTATAACCATGCAACTACAAATAAAATTCTTCAAAGGGAACAAAGTCCATGTGCCAGGATCAGGAACCTGTAAGATGGAGGTGGAAGACTGGAATATAAAGACGCATCTGCTTAACGCGTGACTTTGCCAGACATGTGATGAGTTGTAGAGACGTCAAGTGAATTGGACTCGATTGTTTGCGGATAAGGATTAGAGAGGGATTATCTTACAGTGTTTTGAGGGACTTGAATAAATTCTGTCCAGATTAAAATCACGCTGTACCTTAGGTTTTAAAGCCTACTGAATGAGTACAGGATATGTCACTGAGAAGGGTGATAAATGGCAGGTCGAAGGCACAAATTCCGTCACTGCTTCCATTGTTTGTGTGCTCACCTTTTCGAAGATTATAATGTAAATTATATGGTAATTATAATGTAATTATATGGTATTATATGGTAAATTAATACCACGCTGAAAAACTTCCTTGATAAATTGAATATTAAAGTTGCGTTTTTTCTATATCAGAAATGGCAATTCATCCAGTTTCAGCAATGCCACATACATTTTTAAATGCCTATGACATAAGGTATCTTGCAAATAGTCTTTTGTTATTGTTAAGTCATTAGAAGCTGCAAGTTTACACGTTGTTCTCGATATCATTCTTAAAAGAATGATATATAGAACAGATTCTAAACTAACATCTGAGCTGTTAGCCTGTTGGTTATAGAAAACTGACGCTAGACTTGGCTTTAAAGATAAATGAAGTCGCACTAATTTAAAACGTATAAATATTAATAAAGTAGCAATTTTTACAATTATCAACTTCAGAATAAGACTGCCGCATGAAAGCACACGACGTTATGATTATCGCTATCATTGCTGCTTTTTTTCAAGGATTTAATTTAGCCGGTAGAGAGGGAATTGTAATTATTAGTATAATTGCTATGCGATTTTACTGATAAACATCAAATGTGTTTATCAGTAAAATCACTATATGCATGTACTAAGAGTTTTATACTTCGCTTTCTCTATCTTTCTCTATGTTTTGGCACGTGGCAGATACAGTGGTAAAAATCTATAGCCAATGTTAACGTCAGTTTTCTCACTCGGAAGCGATGTTGAAGGCGGGCTAGTCCAGGATTTTAACCCCGCAAATACTGGTCCGCGGTCGAATAGCTAACCGACATCGCCACTGGCTCCAGCCAATGCATATACATAGTCTAATCTGCACTATAGTTAGTTACAGATCTACAAATTGATCTCTTCACGACAACAATGTCTTATCTAATTTAGCATATAGCTTGGGAAAAATTTAACTTCTGGTGGTTTTCCTCAGTTTTTGCTTAACCGCATCTTACGTCTTTGCTGTAAACGGTTGTTCTCTTCCTCAGTATCTTGAGCACAGCTAGGTAAAATGGATTACCTTATTTTCATCAAAATCGGCTAAAGATACTCTATTCTAACAGAATAATTGTATGCAATCAGTACTAGATAACAAATGGAACGAATTTACTTTTTCGATTATATGGTATTATAGTTCGCAGCAGTATTCTATTCCTGCAAAGATCTCATCACTTTTGTTAAATTCGAGCGACTGTTAATTATGAATCATCGCCGATAAATCAAGGCGGTCTAGACGCTGATCCATAAATGTGCTCTGGTCCACAGATAGTTCTGCGGACTTCCGATGGCCACAGTGGATAGATCTAGGCCTGTATATTCCACATGAAAACAACGTAACTAGGGTGCTTGAAGGTTCTTCTTAAATCTGCGCCGATTGCAGTCGATGTGCCATCAAAAGACAACGATTACGAATAATCATGGAACGAAAACAGCAAGTAAGTAAACTATGCAAACACGTGCGGTATGTCATCTGTTTAACATACGAACAAAGCAAAACTTGTCACGAAGCAAACAATTTTATATTGATGTAATTGATTTTAAAGGAACGAATCGAAGAATATTATAAAAGTCGTTGGCGATCTACATGCATAAGAAGATTTACAAATATTTCAAACTAGATATTATATATGATTGTTTACCCGTGTTGTGTCCGGGTTTGCTGAAGAATAGACCAACCGTCGACCTCACATGTTGCAAAAGGCCTATAAGTAGGCCTACTCAGATCCAAGCCAACTTCAGAAAGTTCATTCGGTTGGCAAACGCTTATACTCCAGAAATAGCTACAGAATTGTCTAAAACAAATGGAAAAGTTTCCCACCCCACAGAGAGGAGTGGAGAAGGTCTATTCGTATCCCAGCCTTTGTTAAACTGGGATTCAAGAGAAGCTTTTGATGATTGTATATGACTTTTTCATTAAAGGAGTCTTTCGACAGAGATAAACCTGAGCTTTTAGGACTACATTATTAATACTTCACTAACATATTCTGTCAAGATACGGTATACTTTAATATAAAGGAAAAGTGAGAATTAATAATTAAAAATTGAAAACTTCACACAAGTAGGGAAATCAGCATATATGAATAGATTATATTAATAATGCAATACAACTTGAATTCATACATTTCATAAATATTTTACTTTGAAGGTTCATTAATATTTACATGAGTCAAATGAGTTATTGACGGTCATTTAATATTTTATAATCCAAGATATACAGATGTCTTAAATTGTTAAATATATACAGTGCTTAAACAGTGTGTGTATCTATACGTATGTATGTGTATGTGTGTGTGTATGTGTTTAGCGAATTTATGTATGTTTATTATCACTCTCTGGAGCCAGTGGCGAAGTCGGTAAGATACTCGACCGCGGATCACTAGGTGCAGGTTCAAATCCTGGGCTCGCTCGTCACTGACATCGCTTTCGAGTGAGGAAACTGACGTTAACCTTAGCTTTATCACCTTTTATAGTCGTATTATAAGGTGAAACAGATTTTGTTGATGAAACATGCCAAAGCATTATTCTTACTTTTAGTAGAAAAACCAATCTATCATATTCTCGTTCAATGCATGTATATTTAAGACGCAACAAGGCATGATGAGGCTTGGCACTTTCTAAAATGTTTCACTTAATTGCGGCTATGAAATTACCCATAGGTTTTGTGGTCTCCTAACACCCTTGGAATATTCCGAATATGATTAGGCATGCTTGAACGACAGTGAAGATCCCTGATTTATTTGCTTCGTTATTTTTCCTTCCTTCCATCCATCATCCTGCGATTATGCGCAACGTTTCATCTGCCTATCCACCGAGTGTCCCATCCGCTTTATTCCGGTCCCAACCGGTATGCATCTATCGAAAAGGCAGTGCATATTTACAATTGAGAATTTTCTTATACTTTTTCAATCGGCAACATGAGATGACTAATGACAACTTAGATCAAAATAGTTCAGTGGTCCTCATCTCTGCGCACCTTTTAAATTTCCAAATATCAGAAAAATAAAATCTGGCAAAATTTGTATTACGGCTATAATTATGTGCATTTCTGAACCTGTTTTTAGTTGATATGGCAATTTATAAATGCCAATTTCATAAACTATATAAAACTTAAAATAAATTAAAAACTATATAGGCTAAATGAATATAAAGTATAAAAACTGCAAAATAACTTTATATTTTATTATTTTGCTGATTGGTCTCGCTTTAACTTGGTTGATTAATTATCAGAAAAGTTAAATTCTGAGTATTTTCATAGCATATTGCTAACAAGTAAATTTATACTCTCTCCTTCTCCCTCCCTCCCTCCCTACCTCCCTCTCTCTTTCTTTCTCTCTCTCTCACACAATCTCTCTTTCCTTTTCTGTCTCTTTCTCTCTCTTTCTCTTTCTTTCTCTTTGTCAAATTGCTTGTCCAGAGTATATAACCCTATTTGCAGTCTGCTATCACTATCACAACAGAGCATCTCACCGATCAATGACTTATTCGATCACAAAGACTAGCCCCACTCAAGCCACACTCTATGTCTTAATATGAGAAAAAACCGTCTTACACACTATTTTCCCAACACTTCTTTGGTTATTTTTTCCTTAATCGCCTCCTACAACATTCACAGTCTACGGTTGATTTATTCTTCAGTAGACCGGACCCTGCACGGACAATTCTTTGATACACTATAAATTTTAATGCTCTGCCTCTCTCCCTGGACAAGGGCTCGGGGCGCACGACAGCCGGCCGACTGCTGTCAGGCTTCCCCCCCCCCGTCCGTCCCCGACCAACTAGGATGCTCCCCCGTCACCGAGTGACTAGGATGCTCCCCCGTCACAGGCCGATCAGGGGCTGCTCCCCCGTCACCGACCGACCAGGGGCTGCTCCCCCGTCACCGAGCGAGCAGGCTGACCCGGTGATGCGGGGTCGACAGGTCTGATGTCAAACATTCGTCTTGCAGTATGAACCAGTCAGACTGCATATTAGAGACGTAGTCATGCTTTCTGTGCACAAATGTTTAGTAGAGAAGAGTTCAGTGGAAGTATTCGACATATCAGCACACATGTATTCTGTGCATAAGCATTTCATGCAGAGGTCTTCAGTAGACAAGTATTTTGTAAAGAAGTATTTAGTAAATATATAATCTGTAAAGAAGTATTTAGTACACAAGTATTTTGTATCGAAGTATTTAGTACACAAGTATTTTGTACAGAATTGTTCAATGCTTAAGTTTTCTGCACAGAAATATTCAATGCAAGTACTCAGTACCGAAGTATTCAGTACACAAATGTATTTTGTAAAAGAAGTATCAAGTACAGATATTCTATGCAGATATTCAACATTCAATACAGGACTATTCTGTACATAAGTATTCAATGCATGTATTCTGCACAGAAGTATTCAATGCATGTATTCTGCACAGAAGTATTCTTTACAAACATTTTTTACACGAACAATTTGTACAGGGCATTTTCAACATGAGCCTTTTATATTACGAGTACGCACATGCCGCATGGCATACTATTTTTTTACATGGTTTTTCCAATGTTAAATGCATTAGTGTTCTCTCAAATGGCAAGTCCAACGGTCGTCGCTTGGTCTAATTTTCAGTGTCCCGCACACAACACGAGAAAAACTACGATATCAAACGTATACTCCGATATATAGACGAATTTTACTTTCTTGCGAAATTCATCCGGATCCATGCATATGCATTGTGAATATGTTTCCTCTTATAGCTCTGTCTGTCTCCTGATTAAAATAGAGCGAGTGCGGGAAGACAATGGATGGAATGGACCGGATACACCCGAGGCTCACAGGATACGAGTCCGGTCCTGAGAATGAAGATTAGTTGAGATCTGGTTACAAGGATTCGCTTGTACGAAACGATCCGGTTTTGAATTCAATCGTATAGGAGAATTGTACAAACAGGAGAAATTTCCGCAACTGGATAAAATGTAAAAAGAACGTCATCAAAAGGCAACTATTGCTAATAACCATTATAAGGAAGGAGGAAATGGCCGTTAAACTAGCATCTGTGCTTCCTGACCCAGTGTGCCGTTATGTTTGATTAAAAAGTTTGCTTGGTAACATGCGTTTTTTCAGAAAGTTGTTTTTGTCGCAACAATATTTCGTGTAATGGTGAAATTGGCAGAGTGCCAGGAGAATGGTGGGGTGGTAGGTTACTACGCAATACATCTGCATGCTATATACATGTATAATTGTTTAAAAGTTTAACACACATTATACAATGTCATGCAGTTAATGCACATCCATGATGATGTATCTCACTCTCTCTTGTGTTCTGTCAAGTAGCAGTTCCAAGGTGCATATTCTTATTCATAGCTCTTTTTTACACTCCATAAAGAGAACTTCATAGATCAAAGAGGTAACCCCTTCACAAAAAGTTTATGTATTTTTTTGCACATTATTGTAGCCCATAGATGATATATATATATATATATATATATATATATATATATATATATATATTCCTCTTTATAGCACATGTTAAGTAGTTTAGATATAGATTTTTAGTCGGAATATTTCGTAGAAGCATACAGGTATTTTACCGATAAATCACTTGACCACAACTTCCAAACATGGGCTAATTGTTAACACTTACTTAATTGTTAACATGTGTAGAAGATCCGAATGCACAAAGTGCATCGTCGACAAGAATAAGAGAAATTAGACGCTGATATACCGAGTAAAATTAGGCGCTATCATTTCAACATATTCAAGAATGTGGAAAAAGAATTTGACAGGCTTCTAGCGTACCTTGTCAATAATTTTCTTACCCCAGTTAGTGAATTCCAGTAGTAATATTGACTTCCACAAAAATTCAGGGTGCAAATTCACCTTTGTGTCCATACTGAAATTACTTCTCAGTTTAAATTACTATTTCATCCTAAATTCTGTACGACCTTGCGTCTAATTGAACAATTGTCTGCGCCAGTAATTACGCGCCTGCGATATTTGCTTAAAAATCTACCGCACTAATAAATTAATTCCGCTTCTGGGAGTCTGACTCGGCTATTTCTAGACTCAAACTGTTCTCTGTGTTAAACTGCTAATAGCTGCTGTCCTCATACAACGATGGCTATCCGGTAAAGGTTGTTGTCGCAGAGGTGGAAGGCTCTTAGTTCAAATTCGAGTCAATCTTTCGCACAGGTAGGGAGATTCTCAAAAGTTCAAGCAGGCATATATATATATATATATATATATATATATATATATATATATATGTGTGTGTGTATATATATACATATATACATATATATTATATATATATATACTATATATATATATATATATATATATATATATATATATATATATATATATATACAGAGAGAGAGAGAGAGAGAGAAAGAGAGAGAAACTAATTAAATAATAGCTATATGAATCACAAATAGGCTAATAAATAATAAATAGGCCTATGTCATTAAAAGCTGTATTATTAAGTAGACTATTATCTCTAGGCCTATAGGGTAAAAGCCTATGGCAGGCCTAATGCGTATATACCTAATCATAGTCTGCTTTCATTACATCATTAAGTGAACTCAGTTAATTAACTTATTTATTATAGAGGCTAAGCATTTAACAAACCGTATTGCAGCCTTTAACTTTAGAAAATGGCATCTGAAGTTGTTTCCCTGCGTCTGCCTCAGTTCCTATTTAGTCGTCCGTTACGACGCGTGCAGTTTACATTTGGTCTATTGCGTAGCCGCACTGGCTCGGACGTAACACGGATAAATGACACTGACGCTGAATTCGCGAAATTATAAGTTATACACCGCAGTAAATCATTTTGTTCATTCTGTTTCAGAAGCTTTACATGATTCCCAGCTTCCGAGGCTGTAATTTGAAATTAGAGGATAAGTCAAAAATAGAACAGTAATTCCCTTCTGCAATGCATACTTTCAATTGTATGGGAAAGGCGATTTCAACATTAAGTTTTACTTAATCTGGCAGTTGAAGTATTCCAAAGAATATTATAATTCCATTAATTTTAGACGAAATGATTTGTGTGTAGATTATTAACAGTTCACTTACGCTTTCTACATTAGTTAAAAGACCCCTGAATTTACTGTTTTGTATTAGTTTAATTTTGGGGTCGTCACGGATGGCTATAATCATGAAATAGAAATTTTTAAAATTTGTTTTTCAGTCATACATGGCGTACTTCTCGATATGAAAAAAATATCCTGCACTCGCACAAAACACTGCAATATACTTGCACATTTATGGGACGAATTAAGAAACCTGGCAAATATTGTAACCAAAACTGCTGTAACGTGCGAAGAAAAGTGTCGTTCGATAAAATGACTTTCTAATGAATATATAATATATTCCTTTATTTTCGTTCAATCTGACAACCGCAGAAAGTTACAGCACAGAAATTCCAACAGACACAGCATAACAAATTAGAGATATAGCATAAACAGTTAGTAAGCTAGATATAAGAGAGATAAAACCAAAAATTGTTTTCGATAACATTTACCACATGAATATTACTCTCTCTCTCTTAGTGCACTGCCTACTGGCAGGTCCATGGTACATAACGCCTCCACTCTTCTCTGTCTTCCGCCTTCCTCTTCATTTCCACATGAGTGGGTCTTTAAATCATCTAACATACCTAATCTCGGCCTGCCCCTGCCTCTTTTTCCTTCCATTCTACCTTCTATGACCTCTTTTAATAGACCTTCCCCCCTTAGAATGTGTCCTATCCATCTCTTCTTCCTATTTCTTAATACATTTATCAACTGTCTATCTGTGCCAACTCTCTCCAGGACTTCCTCATTTGTAATCCTTTTGAGTCCAGCTAATCCTCTCCATTCTTCTCCAAATCCACATTTCCAATGCCTCCAGTTTCCTAATATCTTCCTTCCTTAAGGTCCATGTTATGAATAGGTCCATGAATATTACAACATTACATAAATCAATGGCTTATACTATTCATAATTACCATATAGGGCGAAATGAACTATGAGTAAAGAAGAATCTTTTAGTATTCATTAAATTAACTAGCATCATCTAAAATAATACGAATAATGAAGTTTTTATCGCTCAGACCGCTTCGTTTTATGGGAAGGGAAAAGCATCTCTTAGCAGTATTTCTTCGGGTTGGGCAATTATGATTGTTTTGTGGAGGTAAAAAATGCGCCCGTAAATGTGCAGGGTTGTTAGAGATTGCCTTGAAAAGATTATTGTAAGCAGAGTTACATAGATCCTCAAAATTAGATTCTTTACTGTAGAATCCAAGTCTCCTTGACTTCTTTAAAAAGGTTTCAAGACGGGTTCTCTCTTCAGCATTTGTAAAGCCCCACCAAAACTGGGAGGCATACAGAAGCTTAGAGAGTGTGGAGGCTTGAAAGACTCTTTTAAGAAGATCGTTTGCCAAACCTTTACTACGTAAAGAATAGAGCGCAAAAATGTTGCTCGAACACAAGCTAATGATGCTTGTGATGTGAGCAGAAAGAGAAAAGTTATCAGATACTATGACACCTAACCATTGGAAGTTAGAAACCCGCTCAATTCCTTCAAGGTGTGGGACATCTCTTATCTGCCTTTTTGTTTGGGTAATTGGAAGAGAATTTCTTTTGTTTTATTTCGATTTAATAGTAGATTGTTAGAGCGGGACCAGTTTTCGATATGGACTAATTCCTCTTCCGTTGAGTGAAGGTTAGATGCAGGCACAATCAAGTAGGTGTCATCGGCATATTTGAACAAAGAGTTTGTAGGCTGTAGGGTTTTTAAGTCTGATGTAACAATGACAAATTCAGTTGGTCCAAGGGCTGATCCTTGGACTATGCTGGCATTGATTGCTTCTAATGACGATGTTTGACCATCAAAGATAGTGGTGTGTGAACGGGCCGAGAGGAAGCTGGCAATTCATCCATTAATATTGCTAGGCATATCTAGGGTACACAGTTTATCAATCATTTGTGAGTGTCTGACTGTATCAAGCGCCTTGCTGAGTCTAACGCTATTACTCTGACGAAGGTCTCAGTTTCGAGCATAGACGAAAGTTTGTGAAAGAAGACAATGAGAGCAGCAGTAGTGGATCCTGTAGGGCGAAATGCATACTGATTGGAGAAATCAAGGCTTGGAGGTGAAGGTAATAGCGCAGAGTATATATACCGTGACGTGATAATACTCTCAGTGATGCGTGAGAGTACAGAGGTGATGGAAATAGGGCGATAGTCAGACATGACACTGGTGCAAGAAACCTTGGGTATCGGTTTAATTAATGATGATTTCCACTGAATAGGTACTTAGGAATTGCGGATAGACATATTGATTAAGTTAGCAAGAGGAGCTGCAAAGACTGGAGCAGATAGTCTTAAGAACCATGAAGGAAGGTCAACAGTTTTAGTCGGGAAAAACTATTGAGGAGAGATATTGCATATTATGAACACAAGGGAAGATTGAACTAGGCGTACTACTATAAGCTACTCTTTCAAAAGTCGTAAAATCAAACAGCAGTTTTCTAGAAGAAAGTTCAATTATTCACACGTATTTCCTCCACAAAGTTCTTAGCTCGTTTGAAGTGCGTTTTAGAAACGGATGAACAAATTATTAACGTGAATTGATTTTGCGATGACTAATAATTGGGCAATGGACTATTCAAGATACTTTAAAAGTTCACAGAGAATACAAATAGAAAATTGAAATTGTATACGTGTGAGTAATGAAGCCGTCAAAATAATGAAACTCTCATCTATTGTACAGTATATATTCTATCCTCAGTATTATCCATATCAGTGATACTAATAACATATTGTCTATTTCTGTGCTACTAATAACATATAGTCTATTTCTGTGCTACTAATAACATATTGTCTATTTCTGTGCTACTAATAACTTATAGTCTATTTCTGTGCTACTAATAACATATTGTCTATTTCTGTGATACTAACAACATATTGTCTAATTCTGTGCTACTAATAACATATTGTCTATTTCAGTGATACTAATAACATACTAATATAACATACATGTAGGCCTACATATTATTGTAAAACACATTAGTATCAATTAGACTATGAGAAACAATGAACGAACATTTTCACTAATTGTATATATAACCTTAAACCAGCTTAAAGGCTCAGCTGTTAGCATACCTGTTTGATAATCTAAGGAACACAGGTTCAAATCTCTACAGCAGCGTCCTTGCATGTAGTAGAGCTACTATAATGACGATAAACGCTGCATTTATTTCTATTTATAAAGATGTGGTTTAGTTTCATTTTATACTGATTATATGCCAAAGTACATGGGACCATGAAGAAAGTGTTTCACTGAGATGAAACCAAATAAAGTAACTACTTAGTGCAAACGACTAAAAGCTCAAGTCAATCAAAAACTGCGCTTCAATCAAACACTGAAAATTGACAAATCCGGTTTTAATTTAAATAAAATATTATTATAAATCAACTGCTACAGTATCATCATCATCGTCGTCGTCTTCATCATCAACATCATCATCATCATCATCACCATCGTCTATTGAATCCCAAATTAACTAGAGTCGGGATTAGAAACTGTTGCAGCTACTTCTATGGAGCATAGGCGTCCACCAACAGAATACCCTTTCTGACGTTGGTACAAAAAAAATCTATAAATAAATTTCACATAAAATTTTAGTCAGCAACTATCTGAAATGTATTCATATTGTATGCGATGTTTCTCGTAGTTGAACCGGGAAACTCGAGTTCACACTCAGAATACTGTTAATGTTTTGGAGGAGGCGACTAATGCACAAAGATTAATTATGCGTACACCATAAGTATTATAATTAAAATATATGACGTTGCAAGATATTTTATGTAACTGAAGATGATAACATAACGGTATTTTTATTAACACAAGCAAAAAAGTAATTGTAGATTATTCCAGTTTAATATCATTGAAGTTTAAAGCAATATATGAGCAGATTTAGTGCAGCGGTGTGAATGAATGCTTTGAATACTTTATATTCATCAGCTGAGTATTGCCATCGTAAAATTAGTCATTTATTGCATTAAAGGTGTCAGCTGCAGCATTATCCGTAAAATAATATTGTCTATAATATTACCGTATATATATATATATATATATATATATATATATATATATATATATACACACACACACACATATATATATATATATATATATATATATATATATATATATATATATATATATATGCAGTATATATATATAATGAATATATAGTTATCTTTTAATATATATACATTATACATACACGTGAATACAATAAAATTGCAACTGTTGTACAATTTGCTCTGAACATAATACATTATAAGCTAATGCCACAAAGCTAAATTTCAAAACAACTCAGTGAAAACTCCACACACTTTAATCAACTCATTCGAGCATCAGACGAAACACAGAGTACATCTAATATCAACTATGGCACTCCGAAAACTTGGCACCACCGAAGGCACATCAAAAAATGCGGTATATAAAATATCTATAAAAGAAGGCACAAGAAATTGCAAGCTTAGGCGTAGAACAAATTTACCAAGCTGGTCTCTGACAGCATCATGTGTAATCAAAACAGATGTTAAACTTTTTATAACAGCATAGTAATAGTGTAATTTTATTTAGAAATTATAATTTTACACATTTCAATTAAATGATATATATATGGTTAATAGACGACACCAAAGCGGTGAGTTACAACACAGCGGCACAATGATTAACATCATCATCATCATCATTCTATAAACCTTATCCATTTGTTTTAGAAAATTTTGCAGATTTACAGTACGTGCAATCTTAGTTTGGTCAATTCTTCTAGGGCCATTAGATTTATTGCTGACAAAAATACACTCTCTAGGAGACCTCTCCACTGTAGCCTACTCCTCACATACTAAACAATCCATTTGATGTATTGGTAAGCACAAGTATAAGCTACACATGAAATCCGTCCGTGTAAAGTTTAGAATCATAATCAACCTGCAAAAGACTGCGAAATTAAATAAAACAAGGCAACACGGGCGGCCTTAAAATTTCAGATTTAAAATTATCAGCAGCGGTCACTGTCTTTATGGAACATATCACTTTATCTTTATTATGTTTCGTTGAACTCCAGCACATCATGATGATCTTAAGGGCTGGAGCCAGTGGCAAAGTCGATAAGATACTCGACCGCGGATCAGTATGTGCGGGGTTCAAATCCTGGGCTCGCCCGTCACTGACATCGCCTTCGAGTGAGGAAACTGAAGTTAACCTTAGCTTTACCAGCTTCTAAGTACATCATAAATATGCTACGTAATCAAAAGATGATCAAATTATCTTGTCCATCTAACCTACAGCTAAGTGTCTCTAGAGAATACGATAGAGTATACAAACGGTTACAATTCAAAGAGAGAGGCAGAATTCGTCGAAATCAACATTCAAAATCAACAGAGAGTTACAAAACAACACAAACGACATTCAAATAGTTCACAAGAATTCCTAAAGCAAACAGCAGATTCAAGTTAGCAGATTTTAATATCGTTCAATGCGCATGATCGTAGTCGAAGCCTATAGTCCATACTCGCAGTTTACAGTTTCAACACAATATGATACACGAGGCATCAGTTACATTTAAATCAGCAGTTTTTAGTATCATTTCAAGGCACAAGAGAAACGAAACAGAGAGAGAAAGAGAGAGAGAAAGAGAACGAAAAAGAGACAGTAGAAGAGAGAGAGAGAAAGAGAAAGAAGAGAGAGAGAGAGTGACAGCAAAAGAGAGTGTGTAAGAAAGAGGCAGCAAGAGAGAGAGAGAGAGAGAGAGAGAGAGAAAAAGAGAGTGATAGAGAAGAGAAAGAAACATTTAAATCAGCAGTTTTAAAAGTACAACGTGACAGTTGTATAATTATAATAAAAGCAAAATCAAATAAATACAAGCCATGATAAAAATTAATAGCAGATAAACTTTGTAGCAAAGAGATTTATAATAAAGTGAAATATGATTTCAATAAATACATGGACACATAATAAACAAGAGATAATTCATAAACGTATAAAAGTTCAAAGACACAAACCAATCGGCACCAGAATACAGTGTACACTACATAACATCAACAGCTAATCAACTCATTTCACTCGAATTGTTAAAGAACATCATAACTCAGAATTTATCTCTAAGTTGAACTGTTTCAATACCAAACGGTTCTCAACACAGAGTTAATTAATTATTGCAATTAAATTATAATTAGTTAATTGTAAATATAGTAATTAAATATGAAATTTATCAGGTTATATTATCATTAAGCCGGCAACAAATTTACCACCAATCGCATATCGTCATCCATTTAGTGCCAATTAATTTAATTATTTTACCTGAATTGTACATTGATGTTTGATATCTGCGGATTAAAATCTGTTAATAAACACGTACATTGTAATCGCCATTTTTACTTGCCGCTTATAATGCACAACTTGTCGCAACTAACCAACTGAACATAACTCACGTCTGCCGGTTGAATGTTCGAGAATAGATACCTTGATTTACTCCACTGAGATTGATTACTGCTCAAATTTAGCAAAAAGTCCGACAAAACTGATTTGCGTTTCGGCACAATGTCGCAGCATATGAAACAAAACCTCTTCACGGCCCATACACACAGCTACAGACGACCAGTTCGTGCAGCATCAAGCAGCAGTATTACAATGTAGCATTAAAAGCCCAGCTAAACTATGTAGAATTTATAAGTATTGGAGCCAACACCAGATGAGTTGAATAGTTAAGATTGTATTCCAAGGTCATAAATTCCTAAATTACGGTACAACTAACATTTATATAACTTAGGTCGAAATATTTCATTTTACTAGAGATACTACACTTTATAGATCATTTCCCATTTTACATTCCTGAAACGATATTAATTGAAAAATAATTTCAAATGGGTTAAGTTGATCTGATAACATCATCAGCTTCAGACCACTTTCATAATTTGATTCGATCTTGATTTGATTCTAAACCCTTGATTTGATTCTAAACCATTCAACTGTTTTCATTTGAAGTACTGTAGTCAGGTCACTGAAGGAAGAGGGTCCCCTCACCCCCCCCCTCCCCCTCTCTCCTACAATCCCTCACAACCACAGTAAGCTCTCCATGGTTTGAGGATCCATATTCAGCAGATCTCTCGTTATGTCCTCCTACAACACACAACAAATAGGTAAATAAATAAAATTAGTAAATAAAAACATAATGCAATACATTTATCAATCAAGCTATTAATTAGTTAACAGAAATAGAGTACAATACATTTAGAGATGAGATGAGATCAATCAGTTAATTAATGAGTAAACAGAAACTAAAATGCAATACATTTAAAGATAAGACGAGATCAATCAATCAGCAAATGACTAAATATATATATATATACAGTGCACTACTTTTAGAGTTAATTAGTATATAGAAATACATTACAATACAACTAGAGACGAGAAGAGTCAATCAATTAATGAGTACACACATAGATATACAGTGCTATACATTTAAAGAAGAGACGAGATCAAACAATTAATTAGTAAATAGAAATACAGTGCAATAAATTTAGAGATGAGAGGAGATCAATCAATTAATACGTTTAGAGAAGATATGAGATCAATCATTCAATTAATGAGTAAATAGAGATACGTTTAGAGAGGAGACGAGATCGTCGCTGTCCATGCTTATGACGGGTTCAGAGGAACTGTCGATGAACGACGACATGTCCCCCAGCCCCAGCGAGACATCGGAGCTAGACTTGTAGTCCATGCCCGTCATAGGCTTCACTGTAATACACAAAAGGCGACCAATTGTCATTCATATACAGCATCGTTTCACTGTAACAAATACACATTCACTCATTAGCATCCATATCCGTTATCAGCTTCATTTGCTTTATACAACATGCGCTTCCATGCAGTTTAATCTTTCAGGTTTTTATTTTTATTTTCTTGAATATTTATTACATTAAATTTATTAATATTGCACATTAAATTTATTAATATTGCAAAATTTGTGAAAATAAAATCTACGAAAAGTAACATAAATGAAATAAATAAAACTAAGAAATGTAACATAAATACAAGTCGTTGGCTACGTCATAAGAAAGTTTACAGTGATCAAAGGGATTGGCGCTAATGCATTAGAAGGCTTTAAGGGTTCAATAAAGTGGAAACTGAATCGTGTCAGCCCGGCCGAGAGATCTTCAAGTTTAAATCAGCCACAGACAGCATTACAGCCCAGTCCAGTCTCAAATAGATCTAACACACATTTCTTCAAATTCTACATCATCTGGTCTATCCCCCCACCTCCCCATCCAGCCAGGCTTGAAGAAATCGGCCCAATATCGAAACGCCATCTATTGGTATATTACTAATGCCTTTTATTACTAATTGTTCGATTAATTAATTAATGGAATTAATTATATTAATTTATTTATTTATTTAATTAATTAAATTAAATTAATTAACCAATGAAATTAAATTATAATTAATTAAAATTAATTAATTAAATTAATTGTATTAATTAACTAATTAATGGAATTAATTAGATTCCTTAATTAATGGATTTATTATTTTAATTAAGTAATTAATGGAATTAATTCATCATCATCATCGTCTTACCTGGAATCCCAGTTTAACCAGGGTCGGGATACAAATAGACTGTCTCAATGAATGTAATTAATGAAATTAATTACATTAATAAAATAATTTAATTAATTAATTAATTAAAATAATACTACTAGAGCTTAGAGCCACTTATAGTATTTATTAACTTTACAGTGAATTATGCACAATAACGATCATTATTATCCTTAGTATATGATCGTCTGGTCACATACCATCCTGCATGTCAATGGAAGACATGTTGTCCATGAAATCTGCCGAATGGCGAGGTAATGAGAATCCTGTTCCTAGACTTCCTACTAACACATCAATCAATCAATCAATCAATCCATCAATCGATCAATCAATCAATCAATCAATCAATCGATCAAGCAATCAATCGATCAATCAATCAAGTCACTATACGAGATTAGAATAAGTGATTACATATTATTTCGTTTATAGTCATAGCAACAACTATAATACAATAATATTATAAATACTCTTACGATGCAAAAATATATTTATGTCACTCGGTACTTCTATAAAGTTCAGTTTGGCCGTCTTAAACGGCTACTGATGAGTTGAGAAAAAGATAACTTAATATATTAAAATGTATTAGAAAAACGACGTATTTACTAATATATAAATTGCAATTAATCCATCAAATACACACTACTTTTCATTATAATAGTTACTAAACTTAATTATTTGTTGACAATAATAGAATGAGAATATTAATTAAGAAGAAATAGTACTTAAATGAGATGATAATAATGACATGATAATTACTTAATGAAATAATATAATAGCGAATGAGATAAATAAAGGATTAAAATAAATAAATAATTAGTAAATAAGATGATAATTAAAGAAATAATATAAGAGTAAATGAGATAAATAAATAAATAAAATCAATGAATAATTAATAAATGAGATGATAATTAATGAAAAAGTGAGATGATCTAACCCTGACCACTGTCACCACTGCTTTGCCTGGCGTGGAGAGCCCCTACACCTGAGGGGCCCATGGCCGGGCCCAGGAAGGGATCGACCAAACCCGTGATACCAGGGGCCACGCTCCCACCTACTGCAGGGAACCCCGCCCCGGGCCCTGCAGAGCCGGTCCCTCGCAGCTGATTTAATAACATCTGCTCCTAGAAACAACACAAGTGATAAGCAACAGAGGTGATGGGCAACACAGGTGATAGGCAACACAGGTGATAGGCAACACAGGTGATAGGCAAGAAAGACATTATAAGTGATAAACAATATAAGTGATAAACAGCTCAAGTGATAACAGCACAAGTGATAAACAACACAGACCTATGATAAACAACACATGTGTTAAGCAACATAGGTGATGAACGACAGAGGTGATGAACAACACAAGTGATAAACAACATTAGTGATGAACAACACAGGTGATAAACAACACAGGTAATAAACAACACAGGTGATAAAAACATCAGTGTTGAACAATACAGGTGATAAACAACATTAGTGATGAACAATACAGGTGATAAACAATATAAGTGCTAAACAATATAAGTGATAAACAACATAGGTGATAAACAACATAGGTGATACAAAAGATCGGTGATAAACAAAAGTTATAGAGAAAAGTGCATAAAACAGTCCTTCACTTCAGTTTATGCATTTACTAGTGTGCTAGGAATAACATAGAGGATAAACAAAACACACACAGGCACAGACAGCAATACTAGTTGTATTACCCTCATCATTCAAAAAGGAATAAAAAGCGCGATAGCCATGTATAAATATATGATAGAGAAGCAGCAACCGAGGGTCATAAAGTTCAATCAGCGGAACGGCGCCATTAGAGGGGGGGGAGGGAGGATGAATGATCATATGATTAGAAAATAAGCCTAGTAGATTATCAGTGAGAAAAGCGATAAAATATAAATTATTGACGAGGAAATAGAAAATAATACATTATTATGCCCATAGAAAAATTCCAAAAAATGCGACCCTTTAAGTAATGGCTATACGCTGGAGTTTTATTAATAGATAGGCCTACATGTACAGCGGTGTACACCGTTACACCTATGCCGTACACGTAATTCTATTAATAGACACAGCTACGTACACACACGTATACCATACACGCAGTTCTATCAACTCTCATGTTCATCAACTTTCTGCAAATTTACAGAAACTAAAAGTCAACAACCCTGAGCATCAGCTCAGATAACGAACCGATAATAGCTCTGCTCTATCTGGGCGATAAAGTTTATCGAGTCCAGGCGGCATGAGATGCAGTTTCTGACTAATACTTTACTCGAAGTTCTAAACAACTGAATATGAACTCGCACTGAACGGCTTGCAACTCAACTACGCTTCCGAGTTGGCAGTATTGATGGTCTATTGCAGTATTGATAGCTTACCAGTAAAGCAGTAACAATACTGCTTTAAAAATACGAGTAGTATTTGTTATGCAGACTCTTTCGATAAAATTACAAGTCCTTAAAATTTTAATTTCTAAACGTATTCGGCAGTTCTTCTCAGAATCGGTTTCACGCCAACACCCGTGTTTTACGACGCATTCATCATCTTTAAGTAAACGATACGCAGAAACTAATCCAGTATCAGCGGCTCTCAGCCAATGCAAGGCTATCAGATATGTTAGTAAACATTAAACGCCTGCTTGGCAAACTAGCATCCAGCGCAGCTACTCTAAAGTAAATCCACTAACAAACAGGCCGTTCTAATTCTGAGTCCGCGTCGTTCACGACAAATACAGCACTAAAACCAGCCAGTGTCAGCTATCAAAACTGCTTTTTAGACGTACAGGCTGTTAGAAAAACTATGTACCATCATCACCATCAATATCATTACCATCATCTTCCCTTTAGTCCCAGTTTAACAAATGAGAGGATCTTTCAATCATTTAGCATTCCTAATCTCGGCCTGCCTCTGCCTCTATTTCCTTCCATTCTGCCTTCTATGACCACGTTTAGTACACTTTCCCCTCTTAGAATGTGTCCTAACCTCCTCTTCATATTTCTTAGCGCATTTATCAACAGTCTAGATCTGTACCAATTCTCTCAAGAACTTCCTCATTTGTAACCTTTTGAGTCCAGCTATGCCTTTCAATTCTTCTCCATATCCACATTTCCAATGACTCTATTTTTCTTATATCTTCCTCAATAATGACGCAAAAACGAAAAATGGAAATAGAAATAGAATGAAAACGAGTCATCATCATCGTCGTCGTCCTCATCGTCGTCGTCGTCGTCGTCCAAATTAAATCCAAATTTAACCAGGGTCGGGATACGAATAGACTTTTAAAGAAAGAAAATTAGTAAAAACAAATAAAGAAATACGCAACACGAACCCTTCTCTTGTTCTCCTCTTGCTCCAAGCGAAGTCTCTCTTTCTCTTTCTGCAGCTTCAGCAGCTCCGCTCGTATCAGAGTCTCGTTCATAGCTGCCTGCGACACGTGCTGCTGCTGCCCAGCAGTCAGCAGCTGCTGCTGAAACTGCAGCTGCTGCTTACTAGCTGTCGTAGCGGGTTGATTGCAGTACATAGCCTTCCCAGCCAGTTTGGATGGAGTAGCCTTCTGTAGGTGCTTAGCTGCGTACAATCGATAGATCAATCAATCGATCCATTTAACAACCAAATACTGTCATAAAGTCAGTAAATCAGTCAGTAAAACACTGAGAGTAAAAATCAGCCAGTCATTTTAAGAGTCAATCAATCAATCATCAATCAAACAATCAGTCAATCAACCAAACAGCCATTCAATTAATCGATCAATCAACCAATCCGTTGAAGAAAAATTAATAACTCGCACACCGATCTAACTACACATAAAGCTACTGATAATCATTCACCAGTGCACTTCCGTTAGCTCTTAGAACGCTCTAGAAGAATTTTGCACTTTATAATTTCTTCAATAATCAATAGCAGCGTTTCATTGATAAAATAATCCTGATTTTGCTGTACACAAAATCCTTTCCTGTTTAATTACCAGCACAGTAACAAGACTGCCTCTCTATTGGATCAATTCTCGTCAATCTGCGTTACTATAACATTATCTTCTCGTATAATGTAATTATGTTCGTAATGATAAGTATCTGCTGTTGTTTAGATTTTTTTTAAATAAATGAAGATTTATTATAGTTTAACATCAAGCTCATTGGGAGGGCTCATCCATTTTAATTAAAATTTAAACGCACTCCTTTCGTGGATAAGATTGTATAATTTGAATATTATATGACCTTTATCTTCGTGTTGCGCTCGGGTGTGGTTGGACCACTGCAGAATAGGGCAACCGCAAACGATCTGCCGCGTGTACGTAAGAGGCGACTAAAGGCAGGAGCTGAGGATGGCAAGTGGGGACCCACCTCACCATGAAATATTTTCCCCGAGGATTAAATGGTAATTAATCCACCTAACTGAGGAAGGCAACGGGAAACCACCTCAGATGCTATATTTTCCCAAGGTATAGGCTACATAAGGTATGAATAAGGCATAGACTTTGTGAAGGGATTAACTTGTTGATCTAGGAGTGCTCTTATGGAGCGAGAAAGCAGACTTATAAAGAGTCTGCTTTCTCGTGCAGAGTATAAAGAGCACCTGTAAGCAGTGGTGTACCTCAAGGTAGCGTTCTTGGACCTATACTTTTTCTGATTTATATAAATGACATGTGTGATAGTTGTCCCGATATTAACACCCTTCATCTGTTTGCAGATGATGCAAAACTCTTCATGCTAAATAAAGACCATTTAGATGTAACGCTGAGCGTTACCACTTTAAAAATAGATGTATAAGCATATGGAACCAACTACCGTCTAGCACAGTAAATGCTCCCTCTGTAGATTCGTTTAAGAAAAGGCTTAACGAAACTGATCTTAGCAAATTTATGAGAAACTGCTACGCGCTTTGACATTATATTTTAACCTATTATTGTTCTCGTTCAATTTTTTAGCTAAGTGCTTTATTCTGTTGTTTTTATATTACTCTAAATCATCTAATTAAATTCAAGTGACTTTTTGGTAGTGATATTCAAGGACCTTTTGATTGTGTAACTTCACACATAATTCACAGTAATTTTTAAACTTTATTTGTCTCTCAACTGTTTTATGGGACTCAATGGAATAAGCGTAAATTGCTTAATTTATCTGGTATATGTTTTTAATGCGTATATAATTTGGTTCCTACGATTTATCCTCTCGGAATATGTAAGTGCCTCACCAAGGCCTTTATATCCGTTCATACGCTTTTTCTTCTATATGTAGAACATTTGTCATGTAGCTTTTGTGGAATGCGTGTGATAAATGAATAAATAAATAAAGACGTACCTTGAACCTGCCATGCATTAAAAGTTCAATAACTTTGTCAATTAAGAACATATCAGCACGTTGTCAATTAAGAACATATCAGCACGTTGTCAATTAAGAACATATCAGCACGTATTTTAAGTCGTTTTGAAAAGAAGTGATTGCTCTTCAAAATAGCATTAGCAGAAATTTTATATTGCGTGTTAGCTAGTAGTTTTATAGAGATAATCTACGCTAAATGTAACACGCCCGTAATCCTGTATTGAAAATTTCTTATCTGACCCCACTCCTATTCGCGAAACTATAACTTTCACGTTATTAAAGATATTCAAACAAAATTTCTCTATGTTTTGTAGAATTGGCTGCTGGTCAAGTAATGTAAATTTCAATAACATCGGTCCACTTCTTACAACTTTATTGTTAAAACAATTTGGGGTATCAGTTATAACATATATATATATATATATATATATATATATATATATATATATATGTAAATAATTAGACAAAAGCCGAGCATCCTAGGACCACTCACGTATTCTAGGATCATGCCAGCTCGTGGTCTTGTCGATGTGGTTGATGAAGTAGACATCACCCTCTGGTGTCATTCCTTTCTCCCAGCCTGGGGGTAGGGCTCCTAGTGGGTCCACAGCGCTGCTGTTGTTGTTGTTGTTGTTGGCACAGATCGGTGGTTTAGAGGCGGCTGATGAACATTTGGGGGGCTTACCAGAGCTCCCCCCCGAGCTGGATTTAGCCGGAGGGGCGGACCATATGCCGCCCCCAGTCGTGCCTTCAACGCTGTAACAGGAATAACAGAAAACTTTAACTGGAAATTACTGACAAACAATCACAAAGAAGACAATGCCTAAAGATCCCAAGGTCAAAATGAAACGTTAGTCATATAACACGTCTCTCATTTGGAGAAATCTTAGATACATATTGTACAGTATTGAACATTTCTCCCTGGTACAGAATTGCACATTTTCAAATATAGGAAATGTTGTGAAATACTGAAGACGTTGTGGCAACTGAAGCGTAAAATACTAATTTTTCGAAACTACCTAAACTACAACACATGCCAAACATCCCATGACGCTGCTTTGAAGGCTGCTACATGCACTACTTAACTCATTCATTTAACGTAGACCACATCTTGTCATATTATGGAACTCAAGAAACCGCTTTTGTCATTCGGCTAATAATAATTCGCGTAATTATCTCAAAGTCCATTGAATTCTTGGAAATATGATATAACAGGCTCAAGATAAAGTTGAGAATAGAAGAGTTTCATAAGATGCAAGAAGCAGATTTGTAGTTATCTCGAGGATAAAGTCCAATGGTAGAGATTGATATCGGCGAGAATATCTTTCCGTTTATAAGATCGGGTATTAGCCCATTTAATTACTTACGCAGAATTAAATTAATTAAAGAATTGCAATCGACACTATCAACCCGATGAAGCATAGGTATAACTTCTCAATCACCAGCGTCACGAATAATTTAACGTTGAGATAATTACTTTCTGTTGAAACTATTCAGCTTGAAATTCTTAAAACACTGAACTAGAGTACGAGTTCTAGGAGTGAATCTTTTAACCTGTTAGCATCGTTGCTGAATTCTCGGGCGTAAAGCAATATATTGTAAAACTTGACGAAAACTATAAATCAAGTAATAACTGGGATAGAATAAATTATCTTTCGTGAATAGGACCGATTAATTCCATCTTTAAGCTACTGAACTTTAAGATTTACAGTTTAGAACACTGAACTAGTGCCTGAGTTCTTCGTTTCTCATGTGTTGCGTCTGAACTACTGAAGAATATACCAACCATAAACTGCACGTGTCATAAGAGGTGACTGAGCAAGAACTGAGGAAGGCAAAGAGAAACAAAGCACATCAGAGGCCATATTGTTCCTAGCTGTCGTACAGTATGTCGTATAATCATAAGCAAGGATGCAGGCCATCAGTTAAAAAATCGCTGCCATCGTTATGATAAAAATATTAAGAAATCAGATTCCAGGAAAGCCTGGTGGCGCATTGGGTAGAGAGCTCGCATCTTGAATGAGAGGCAGCGGGTTCGAGTCTGTGTTGTGACATGGGTTTTTTCTCTTTCGAGGGGTGAATAAAAACCTAGCGATGTACACTTGGTGGTATCAGGAAGATAGATAGCCGACCTTAATGTTCCATTTCCTATCTAGACCCCTCCGTGTCGACCCCGAATAGGGATAAATGGCGCGCTAGAAGGAAGTTATTAAAATATAATTATCAGACTATGAATACTCTTTCCCAAATTTGTACAACATAATTATCAAATTTGAATAATCCTTCAGTAAAAAACTGAATATTTAAGAATCTTTTAAGGCAGAGAGCAATTAAACGATGCCAGTAAAGAGTAGATGAAAGAATTAGACGGATTCGGCCTGCAGCTACTTAACAGAATCATTTTAATCTCCTATCAGCGGTTAATAGGCGGTTAGTTTTCAAGTACAAACGTCAGCCGTGAATCATCCGGATTTACGCTACTCAAGGAATTTCAATAAACCGGAACTATAGCAGCCATGTATGAAGCAACATGCGAGCAAGGATCCTCAACAAACTTCAAACTATGAGCTTCTGTACTTCAATTATCACAGTTCTAGTTTCTACAGACTGTCTGATACCCTGTGTTTCTGTGAATTTGGATTTTATTTCTTTTAAATGTTTATGTCTATTTGTATTTGTCAGTGATTTGGTGTTGATGTTGAAATAAACACATATCTCTCTTATCACAAGACCAACTGATGATCAACGCTGGATATATACAAATAAAACTCCGACGCAATATGAGCACAATGCGTCCGGGTTGCTGGAGAATAGGTCAACCGTAGACTATACGTGTCGTAAAAGGTGATAAAGCACTAAGATCCAAAACAAAGTCAACAAGGGCATTCGTTTGGTGAGCGCCTAGGCTTCAGAAATTGCTACACATATTTCTAAGACGGAAGGATAAGTGAAGGACTATTCGTATCCCGATCATAGTTAAACAGGTATCCAAGGTAAGCAGACGATAATAATGATGATGAACAAACTAAACTTATACTTAGTATTAATTAACCGATCGACACTGCCTTAAAATTACTATATAAAGCACCAGAATATAAGTAAGAATATCACCTTTCACTTTCCGATGTCATCGCTAAAAACACGAACCAACATTATCTGACAGAGCTGCTGTACATAGGCACCGTGTAGAGCATACATAGGCACCGTGTAGAGCATACATAGGTAGAGCATACATAGGTAGAGCATACATAGGTAGAGCATACATAGGTAGAGCATACAGAGGTAGAGCATACGTAGGTAGAGCATACATAGGCTCTACATACATCGTGCTTCATTGTCTTTAATAAACGAAGATCGAGACCTCTAGACAATATAACATCCTCGACACAATCCATCGTTCAGGCACCACCACCTAGCTACCCCTCTCTCGATCAACAGCTGTGCCGCAGCTGAACCTGTTTTAACCTCTACCATTTAACACTAATATATAAGAAGACTCTCCATTTATAACGCAGAATACATTTAGCCCACTTGGCGCATGTGTTCCACTTTCCACCAGCCATTGTTTCCTAAATTACCTTCAAAGTCATACCGCTTAGTCATGATCCGATATGTTCAGAAGTAAACAAAGAAAGGTAGATGCGTAGGAAGAGATTTAACGTCAGTTTCACGGCCTGTCTATTGGGGTTCGATAAAGTACTGACTCTATGATACCATTCTACGTGTACATTTAGCTAACATTTACCATTTAACATTTTACCATTTAACATTTAACATTTAGCTAGAACATTTAGTAATTACATTTAGCTAGAGAGAAACTGAAGAGAAATTTATATACCTAAAATCTGTCACTTGGCAGAACATTCGAGATAGAGGTATGTGAGATTTCGCTTAATTAAACTAATATATAAAGTATATAACTAATGTACAGTAGAGATCAATATCATAATATAGCTAATAAATATCATCATCAACTAATATTCAGTGAGTTTAAGGCGTAGTATGACGTATCACAATTAAACTTGTCACGTTAGCACTGAAGTAAATTCATATTTAACGGAACGAACGTGCAGAGACGATCTAGCAGTGATTCGAACCCATGACCACCTGCATATCCGGCAAGCACGCTAACCACTCTGCCAACCGACACATAGACAGACAGAGAAGCAGAGAGATAGAGAAAGGGACAGAGAGAAGGAGAGTTAGAGCAGAGATGGAACAGCAGCGCTACGGTAAATGAGTTTTACAGGCAGAACGTTCAGTACATCGGGTGTTAGGGTGTTAAATATCCGTTCAATCCATCCAAGCCTTTCACGTCCCGGCAAACACCCAAGAAAAACTACAACCAGCTACACAAACATGCCCAACAGATATCCGCTGCACTGCCTAACGGCAGGTCCTTCCTGCCAAAAAGGCCACAACCGTTGTTAATGTTAATTGAAACTCTCGAAGGTACTATCAGCTACGGATGAGACCGAGATTTGAATCCTGCACATACTGGCTCGCTTCAGATAAAGTGCGCATCATGCAGCTCCTCCGATCGACCGAAACAAAACTGGAGAGGATTATGATGCATCAGATTATTCCTTAAAATCCTCGAGAGAGATGATAATTAATCAATGACTGAGAGCCATTGCAAGGGTTTTATTATCATCATCGTCATCATCATCATCATCATCATCATCATCATCATCGTCATTATCATCGTCATCGTCATCATCATCATCATCATCATCATCATCGTCATCATCATCATCATCATCATCGTCATCATCATCGTCATCATCATCATCATCGTCATCATCATCATCTTATTCTTCATTTTCTTCTCTAGAATCCCAGTTTATCCAGGGTTGGTATACGAATAGACCTTCTCCAGTAGTCCTCTCTGTCCCAATCCAATCACAATATGCCCATACCATTCCATTCGTTTAAATTTTTGTAGCAATTTCTGGAGACTAGGCGCTCTCCAACCAAATGCCCTTTCCGACGTTGGTTTCGATCTTATTTTTAATGTCGTCTTATAGACGGTTGGTCTATTCTTCAAGCAATCCGGACACAACACGGGGAACGGGTATTACATTTAATTTACTTCATTTATTTCTTTTGTTTATTTTCTTTTTAAATATATAAAAAATTAATACTTCCAAATAGTACTTAAAACTCTATGCACTCGATACTATTTAAGATTTGATTTCTAGAATAGATTTCCGTTGCCTTCAACAAGCGTCTTTGTTCATTTCCTGCAATCGCATGTCGTCTGATTAAATAAACAAACTCATTCTAGGTCATATAAGAAATAGATCGCACACACACAACAAATTTATTTAGATAATAAATAAATAGGCATAGATAACATATTAACAGAAAACAAGCAGAGAACAGCAATCCATATTGATATTTAGAAACAACAAAGAGCAATGAGCTACCTGAGCTTATTCTATTTTATTTTTTGTTTTAACCTTCAAATCGTAATTATTAGTATATCTCAGCATAAATAAAATTTTGCGCAACTTTTTCATCAAATCACTATTCTATCAATCTGCGGAGACATAACTCTAGATCTATATAACAATTAATAAAACAGAGAGGAACAGAGAGTGATAAAAGCAGCCTAACATCAATTTCCTATCTACACACTCCACGAACTTCTTACAAACACACACACACTCACGCACGCACACACACACACACACATACACACACACACATGCACACACACACACCTCATCTTTACCGGGTTAACTCATGTGCACTCCTACGTATATCAACAAACAGGTACATTGAACATCATGTTGTTGCAGTTAACAGACAGCCGTGACGCCAAGAACTTCTAATATAATAGAACCTTCATGAGATATATCATCATATATCATCATCATGACATCACCATAAATCATCATCATATATCATCATCATATATCATCATCGTGACATCATCACTACATCATCATTATCATAACGTTATCATATTTCATCATCATGACATCATCGTTGTCGTGAGACGTAACTAACGCGCATTATTTTACGGAGATACTTTGCTGGTTGATTTTGTAGTTTCTGTTACTTTCTAATCTCAACAGAATTAATATAATCGTTGCCACAGACATCGATGATTTAATAATATCCAACCAACTCACTACCTACTTTGTTCACTGTTGTCAGCGGTCAAATTTCCAAAGTGGTCTTCCTAAGTGGACGACCATCTAAATACCAAGTTACTACTAACCGAGTCCGCTGTTACGTAACTTCATTTATGAAACGCATGGACTCTACCAATTAACTAAATTCCGTACCTCGGCATAACATGAAACTAACAGAACTTTCAATTCGTAGTATATTATATCAAGCTAAAATTCTAGCCTAAAGTAGACACTTATATGAATACAAAAGCACAAGTAGGCAACTATATGAATACAAAAACACAAGTAGACAACTATATGAAAACAAATGCACAAGTAGACAACTATAAGAATACAAATACACATGTAGTAAAGTATATAAATACAAACACACAAGTAGACAAGTTTATGAATACAAATACACAAGTAGACAATTACATGAATACAAATACACAAGTAGACAAATATATGAATACAAGTACACAAGTAGACAAGTGTATGAATATAAATACACAAGTAGAAAAGTATATGAATACAAATACACAAATTGACAAGCATATTGATAAATATACACATGTAGTCACGTATATGAATATAAATACACAAGTAGAAAAGTATATGAATACAAATACACAAGTAGAAAAGTATATGAATACAAATACACAAGTAGAAAAGTATATGAATACAAATACACAAGTAGAAAAGTATATGAATACACATGTCTAATTTGCTATTTTACAAGCATACGTGTGCACATCTGCGCTTGCATGTGTGTGTGTTACTAATAATTACAATCAATATTTTATATGAACTCTATAAAGTACTGTACATTATTATAAACACTGGGGGGGGGGCACAAAATGAAAACAGGAAGTTACATAATAACACAATTATAAGCTACGATGTGGAGTATTGTTTTTGTCCAGCAGAAGAAAAGCTCATAGTCACAAGCCTGCCTCGTTACCTCGAGCAATACACTGCGGCTTCATCCGTGAATAGTTGTTTGCAGTCTCATGTCCAATTTAAATAGCGTCTACATAAAAAATCTACCCATTCACTTCTACAGAGAAAACTAACTACTTCTCACGGAGTTATCGTATAAAAAAGCAATCCTGTAACGAGAGAATAAAAAGAAATACAACAAATAAAAGACATTAAACTCTGTAAATAGAAATTCTGATAGTCATCATCATCATCATCTACCCTTAAATCCCAGTTGAACTAGGGTCGGGATACAATAGACCATCTTTTGAAGTTTTTTAAATTCGTTTAACAAAAGTTCTGATACCATAAATTAGCGGATTTGGAAAGTTAAATTAAAAACAGTCAAATTAAATTAAATAGAATTTAACTTAGTTTACAAACTGAAAAACATTAATAATAAAACTTTATAGAATAGCTATAAAATACTTTGGAGTCCCAATTTGGTTCACCAGAATGTTAACAGCGCAGTCAAAGATCAATATAAGTTGTAGCCAGCCTAGAACTCATGGCATTCACACCTTAAACAATCTCCCCCCCCCCCTCTCTCTCTCTCTCCTAGTGCACTGTCCACTGGCAGGTCCATGGTATATAAAGCCTCCACTCTTAAATAATAGGAACTGAATAGTTACGTATTAATCTGTTCTTATTGACTGTCAGCGGTCCACATCGAACGGCTTTGTCAAATAATCGAATACTAATTGCATATTATATTATTATTATTATTATATCATATATTATTATTATTTTATAGTATTTTATTTTATTTTATTATAATTTACCCCAGTGTAAAGAACCTGGGGTTTGATTAAAAACGATTCAAGCAATACGAGCGGAATCGCCGCCCGGCTACTCGAGGTCATCAATCGGTTTAAAAGAACTGCTGAAGCAGACTTCATTTAATCTTTGCAAAGTCATGGAAAGCCTTTGCCAAAGAAAAGAAGTCTCTCGCTTATCGCCGGTTTGCTCTGTGATAAGTCTGCCTATGCAATTAATAAAGTTAACTCCTTCGAGATTCATCGGGCCCATGGTTTCAATGGCCACCGGAACAACTTCATATCCTAAGGACAGATCACGGTATTTATCCAATTTCCTATAGGCGGCATGAACAGCAGCTCCACCGCCTGTGACTGAAGTCGTATTCAGGTAGGAGTTTGCCATAGTGTCAATGACAGTGACGTCCCATACGGCACATTTACCGTTGCATCCGGGCACTAAAGTCAGGCCATCCGGGCGCTTGCCGTCTGATCTGGACAACCCACTTGGTTCCTTAGAGGAAGGGATGCCTGCTCTTGAAAGTGCTCGCCACATTAAGTCATTTAAATTGTGATGGCGAGACATTCTACCTGAGCTGCGTTTGCAGGAGAGGCCGTGGAGACCTAAAGCGTCGACTTCATGATCGCAGGGGCACATGTGAGGCTCGCAACTTTTCGCCCCTAAACGGAAACTAAAGACTATTCGAATTGCCTCATTATTATTATTATGATTAAAAATTTAAACGAATGGAAAAGTCTCAAATCGGGGGATTGGCTGGTGGCGTGGTGTAAGACAGAGAGGATTTGAGACAGTCTATTTGTATCCCGACCCTGGTTAAACTGAGATTTAAGGTAGGATGATGATGATGAGTATACTATTATTCATCATCCTTCCTTGAATCTCAGTTTAACCAGGGTCGGGATACAAATAGACTGTCTCAAATCCTCTCTGTCCTGCACCACACCAGCAGCCCATCCCTTTTAGGAGCCTTTTCCATTTGCATAAATTTTTGTAGCAATTTCTGGAGCCTACGCGCTCACCAACCGAATGCCCTTTCAGACGTTGGTATGGATCTTAGTGCTTTAGTCGCCATCTACGACACGTGCAGTCACCGGTAGGTCAATTCTTCAAACAACCCGAACACAACAAGGGGGAAAAGGCAGCCAGTAAAATATATAATATTAATTAACCCTTTCCTTACCAGGATTATTTTTTGAAACTAGAAAAAAAACCACGCTATTGGTCAGTTTTTATGCTAAGCATTCTGGGTAATTGGTCTCTCTCGCATCCAAACTGCAAGAACGTCTTAGTTGCGTATGTGGACTTTCAAGTATCGCTGGTAAGGAAAGGGGGTGTTATTGAAAGTCATAGCTAAAACTTGTAATAGGAGGAGGACTTCAAAGCACCAGCGGCAAGGAAAGGGTTCTTAATATATAATATAAAAATAGATGATTATACTATTATTATTATATTATTATATAATACACTAGCTACTCAGCGAGATCCCTGTTTGAAGACTTTAACAATAAAGATGAAGACTTTAAAGAAGTCCATGATAACGTCAGTTTCCTCACTCGAAAGTGATGTCAATGGGCGAGCCCAGAATTTGAACCCCGCACAAGCTGATCCGCAGTGGAATATCTTACCCACATCGCAACTGATGAAGTCTTCTTCATTAACAATAATGGAGAATAAGACTTTAACAATAATGATGAAAACTTTAAAAATAAAGATGAAGACTATAATACAAAGAAGCCCTCTGACGAATGCCAAATTAGTCCATATTTACGTCTGCTGATAAGCGCCTTTAAAAGAGCTGACTTTAAAGAGTTACTTTTAAATGGCATCAGCGACAGGAGAACCCTGTAAAATCTGCAAATATCTGTTGAATAATTGTTGACACAAAACCGAATTTGCCAAAGAGTCGAGCATTATGCATCATTACTACTACACCATTGTCATGTATCATTGCAATTCATCATTACCATACATCATTACTACTACATCATTACTACTGCATCATTACTACTGCATCATTACCATACATCATTACTACTACATCATTACTACTACATCATTACTACTACATCATTACCATACATCATTACCATACATCATTACTACTACATCATTACTACTACATCATTACTACTACATCATTACCATACATCATTACTACTACATCATTACTACTACATCATTACTAATGCATCATTACTACTACATCATTACCATACATCATTACAATACATCATTACTACTACATTACAATACATCATTATTACTACATCATTACTACTACATCATTACTATACATCATTACTACTACATCATTACAATACATCATTACTACTACATCATTACCATACATCATTACTACTGCATCATTACAATGCATCATTACCATACTTCATTACCATACATCATTACCATACATCATTACTACTACATCATTACTACTACATCATTACCATACATCATTACAATACATCATTACTACTACATCATTACCATACATCATTATTACTACATCATTACTACTACATCATTACTATACATCGTTACTACTACATCATTACCATACATCATTACTACTACATCATTACCATGCATCATTACTACTACATCATTACTACTACATCATTACCATGCATCATTACAATACATCATTACTACTACATCATTACCATACATCATTACAATACATCATTACTACTACATCATTACCATGCATCATTACAATACATCATTACTACTACATCATTACCATGCATCATTACCATACATCATTACAATGCATCATTACCATACATCAGTACCATACATCATTACCATACATCATTACTACTACATCATTACCATACATCATCACTACTACAAACAACTTACACAAAATATTTTTTACAAATTAAGAACAGGTCGTGTTAAACCATTTAGCATCACATTGTATTACTCATCGTTCCACTAAAAACCTTAATTAAAAACTTCCAGTAGTTGTAACAACAAACCCAATTGTTGTTGGTTAGACTAGTAGTTAGAGAAAACAGAAAGCTCCCACTTCACCTCCTACTCGAATAAATACGAGTCACGTTTTCGTCAGAGCTATACGATATCCTACGAAACTAATGAGACGTGACAATAAAAATTTGTAATTTAAATTACAAATAGACGGAACATTCTCACCGTAGTTACTCAATTGTATGTAGCTGAACCGTACGCAACGTGATCACGTTTAAAGCTAAAAGTTACCGTCAGTTTACTGCCCGATATCATACCAGTGACGGGCGGAGCACTGGATTTGAATCCATCACCTGCTGATCCGTAGTCGAACAACACGCCAACACGCCAACGGATCGGCCAAGTTTAGCGAAATGATGAAAAAGACGGAATTGATTTAAAATAACTACAATTGGTTTAGCTAAATATCATACGAGATAACAAATCATTCAGAATGACCCTTGAGTCTGAATGCCGCCGAAAGTTAGATCTCTCTCTCTTTCTTTTACTGCACTGCCTACTGGCAGGTTCATGGTATACAACGCCTCCACTCATCTCTATCTTCCGTTTTCCTCCTCATGTTCACATAAAAGTGGATACTTAAATCATCTATAACATTCATTTTTATACACCATTATTCTTGGGGTATTTTGTTATGACGAGGTGGGCCCCAATGCCTTCCTCAGCTAAAGTTAGATATGTAAACCAAATTATGGTGTAACTATCGACCAGCGGCTTAATTACACGACAATCTGATCAACGACCAGTTAATTTATTTTATCTGATCTATGCTCGGTTTCATAGGACTTCGATAGACGTTTCCGATTACTAGTTATGGAAAGGGTACTTATTGCCTAGAATAGTTAATAGTCGCTTGTTGGATTTTATGAACCTTTCACGACTCTCAACTTCAAGTCGACTCGCTAACTGATTGGCGCGTTAAGTTCTTGGGTGGTCCGCGCGTGCGGTAAAGATTGGCGCTCTGCTATTGGCTGCTATCATCAGCTGACATAATATTCCTGAGAGAATTATCAGTGTTTATAACTGTCGATCATTTTGCTTTTATGGTTTCCCGTACATGGAAAAAATTAGTGAAATTAATTAATTAATTACCACTATATGAGTTAAGATATTCAATATATAAGAAACCAAAATTATATTGATATTCCTTTTAAAGTTTAATGAATAGATTTTCCACT